>JAOSBN010000009.1:8726106-8738281 GCA_027563595.1 Erythroxylum suave
ACAATCACATTTCTTAACACTTATATCGGGAAAATGTCATGAATGCATGTACAGTCATTTTTCATGTGCAAAATTTACTATTCACGTGTATGCGGATGCTAGATTATGCATGAACCTGTAAAGCCATTTCTAAACGCCCATGGACCACCCAAAATTACTATTCTACCCTTCTCATCGGTGATGGGATGTTACATGAAAAAACATAAAAACACATAAACACACAATCATACAATAGTACAATAATAGTACAATGGCATCAAATCTCATGGAATTAACTTAACCTCAAACCCTTTAATGTTTAATTTCTTTGATTTTAATACACATATTAATCGAAATATTAATATTAACACCCTATTCACAAACCTATGACATTTGTAAGCATGCACGTATTATTATTGATCAATTAAAACGATAAACTATCACTAAGTAATCCTTCATAAAAGTGCTTGCTATTTTGAAAACATCACTAAGTTTAATTTTATTATAAGCACCATCATTTTATGTCTTCTTTAACAATCACCTAGGAATCTAACATGAACGCAAATACCTTGTCATGAATATCTCCTAGTTACTCAACTAGGTTACTTTTTAATTTAGTTTGTTTAAAGTGTCATTTTATTTTTTTGACATAAAGATAAAAAAAATTTCGTGAGTGCCCCTGATTGCTCAATTATATCATAACTTGCAGTTGGCTACCAATTCTATTCTTAACCCAATTTTCTTAAAAAGTGCCAACGAAATAAGAATTCTATTTAACACATTTTTTATCACATATTTGTCCTACCTCATTTCTTCTTTGTCAATCATTTTCATGAAAGGTACTAACAATGGCTACCAATTTAATGAATGCAATTATAAATTTATACAAAAAAGTGTCATAAAGTGAAAGAATAGGTGTCAGACCCTAATTAACACGCGTATGCATCGTAAAGACACTTAAAACACAAAATTTACAAGTTATATGCCTTTACAATTTAAATGACCATGTTCAAAAATAAGTCAATCCCATTCAATTCTTTTAATTGAACATTCACACAACGCACACAACATTTAACCAAATGTTCACGTAATGCCTACCTAACCAAAACCAACACAATACAAATGCCAATTTAGCACAAAAAATAAATTGTCAATTTATAAATGTCCCCAAACTTAAACAACACATTTTCCTCAATGTGGAAAAAAAGATAAAAATAAAGAAAAATAACAAAGAAAAAGTAAGAGCAAGAAAACTTATGGTGATTTGGGTGGTGATGATGTTGAAAAGGGAGCTTAAAGACACTTTATGCCATAAGGGTCCATCAATTCAGCACCTAACAAAATAAAAATAACAAAGCACAAAGAAATAAAATGAAAATAAAAATAATACCTATCCTAGTTCTTAAGTTGCCTAGAGCTTTAACAATGTCATTCGCATGACGTATCTTTTATGTCTACCATCAACTTAGGTCGATGATTAATGACTTGCTTCCACTCTTTTCTCCTTATTGTAGTTTCTTAGCCTATAAATAAGACACATTGTAAGATAATAAGAAGGACATAATTTAACAAATTAAGAAATCCAATTGCCTCAATTAATGCCCTTTTCTATAATAAACTGTCAATAAAATATGGAATGATGAAACTCCCTGAATCATCAATTGAATCCAACAGTTTGTCCCCTGTGAAGATGAATTACTCTACATCTTTCGCATCACTCTCGTCCACTCTTCTTCATCCTCTTCTTGAATAAAGACTTTCTTCTCTTTTTCAACCTCTATCTCCTCTTTGCTCTGTTCTTCTTTCTCTAGTTGGATTGCAACTTCATTTATGAGTTTGACCTTTGTCTCCTCTGGTATTTTTTGGCCATTTTTGCGTACAATATGGATTCTCCCATACATAATCTAGTGCCTTGGATTAATGATTGTAATGGTTACCCCCATAAATGTCATAGCACAAAAAGGATGTCAACTGTGCTTTCTTAGTACTTGGAAGACTCCCCACTTTCCTTGTTACTAATGCGTTGGAAATTTACTCCATTTGAACCTCCAAGTTATGAATGGAAGAGGAGCTATTCTTCATTATTTGATCAAATTTTGTTTCCATCCTCCTCTAACTTTCATCTAGGCTATCAAACTTAGAGCTTAGCACATCTATCCAAATATAACTCTAAGGATTCAAGCCTATCCTACTGGAAACTTGGTATACCTTATTGTCCACCGCCCCGTAAGTACGGATCACGCAAATAAATAGGGAAGTGAGAGTATCTATCCACAGGGAGTTACTGAACAATTGCTAGGCTAAAACCATTAAATTATTTGGGCTGATCACTTAAATGTTGATTATTGAGAAATTGATTAATTAACAAATTACTAAACTAATCCTAAAACAAACAGAATAATTGTGCAATTTATGACTGTAAGGAATAAATCAAATATGTAAAAGGCAGGTTTCAAATTTAGTTTCGTAATCGACTTCTGATAATTCTCTTCTAATTTATTCAATAATCTTGATCCCTAGACTTTGAAGGAAACTAAATCTAAATTATCTATAATTCTCAATCGAGATGTCAAAGAAGTATCCTAGTTAAAATCAATCCCGACTATTGTGGCTCATGAAATTAACTAAAACCCATTACGATTTTTATCTAGTTGGTAATTTCTCTCGCAGATTTTCGCCTATGTCTAGGTCTAAACTGACAAGTTCTTAATTTTGGTTTTCCACTACCGATTTTCACCTTTCAGTTCTTCAACCGATAATTTCGACACAAATTATGTGAGGCCTAACACACAACAAGCGCAATAATTCTCAAAATAAGAATCAACAGTCACGAATCAATTTTATCGAATAAAATCCAGAATCAAATCATGCAGAAATTCGAAAACTACATCCCATCTTTGAAACCTAACAAGAAATCTACTCAATCATATTCATGTTCAACAAAATAAATATCAAATTAAGAAAAATAAACATTAGAGGAGGAGGAATCGAAGAACTGATTTTTGTTTTGTGCCTTCTAGCGTTCAGGTCTCAGCGTCCGACATCTTCGCGCGAGTCTAGGTCTTTTTATTTCGTTTTGTTCCAGTCCTTGCGTTAGATCTCTCCAAATGCAGCAGCTACCACCTTTCTTCGTGCGTCCCTCGTGTGCGTGAGATCCTCGCATGCGTCTTTGTGTCTTTGTCCAGCTCCCACAAATTAAACCTAAAACGTGTGTTGTGTTCTATGTGTCTGCTGCCATGTCTCCATTCTAACGTCCAGGTCTCAGCTGCTGCCTCCACTTTGTTTTTTTTCATCTCTTTTATAGCCTCCAGAATCCTAATTAATAAACCTAAAACATTGCCCCCACTAATCACCGCCTGCTGTCTCTTTTGCGTGTCATCTTTTGCTTCTTTGATTTTTTTTCATGCCAAGGACGACGTTTATCTAGCTCCTTGCTTCTTTTAATGTCCTCCAACCTAGTTGTCATTTTCTTGTATTGGAGTGGCATTTTGGTTGCCTTTTGGTCTTGCTCCCACTTTTTAATTTCACTTAAGCCATAAAAAAAATCATGAACTTGTTGTGAGCAAACTCTTGGGTCTAATTTGAGGCCAAACTCATGCTTTCTATGAAAAAGAAAGAAAAATTAAATAAATAACAAACTCAATGAAAATAAATAAATAAACCTAAAAATGTTACTAAAATGATTGAATGGATATGCAAAATGAATGTAAATATGACCTAAATACCTATATGAATTGGACTAAACACTTATGCTCTCATGTTGTTTCCTACATTCCAAGAATGATTTGGATAGTTTTGCCACCAAAGATTATATGAGTTTAAGTAACTCCCATTTACATTGTATGCCTACATTATTAGAAGAAAAGATGTGAAATTTGCCCATCTTGAAGTTGCTATTTTTTCTTTTTTATTCTAGTGTTTAGGAACCTACAATCACACAAGAAAGTATTACAATCCTTAAATCAAAAAAAAATTTCAAATTGAATAAGATGCTAACTCAATTCTCGAAAATAGTGCCAAAAACTTGTTGATAAGTTTTACATAGAAAACTTTCAATATTGCAAGTATACGGATTGTAATTTGTCGTATAAAAGGTATCGTTGCCACGAAGACTAATTAGGCACCTAAAAACTTGAAGGCACTTTGTTTAAGGTACTAAAGGATTTATTGAATTAAAATAAATTTACTGAAACTAAATAATTATTAGCACTAAACAATTAAATAAGTGAATAACTAAGACTATCAATAAGATTAAAGTTAATCAATAAAGGAAACTTAGGAATTATTCTATCCTTGTTTTCTCTCCTCTTTATTTTGTTTATTTAGTTATGTTTGATATTAGATATCCTAAGGTTTTTATTACCCTCTCTAGAGTTCTAATCAAATAATCCCAATTGAATTTGATAATAATAAAATTTTAACCTCTTGATTCACAAACTACTCTTAACTATTCAATTGGATTTGAAGTAATCCTAAGTATAATTAGGTCACAATTAAGATATCTCTTCAATTGCTTATTAATGTGATATTTACAGGTCTATCAAGTTATCAACTTTTTTTGCACATCTTAATACAAATAACTTGATTCAATCTCTTGATTTATTGCCAAGTATAAGCATAAAAGAAATCATAAAACATTCATATGTATTGATTTCAACAATAATAAAGTTTAACAAAACAGATCAAAAACAATCCATAATATTGATTTAGGAATTTATAATCATGTCTAAGATCCTAAAAATCTCAATCAACATCCAAATAAATGAAATATATGAAAAAAAGAAAGAAAAACAATTTATGTCTTGTGCAAACTTGGAAATTCTATAGTTGCTCTTGATGTCTCCTCTTTGATCTCTTTAATTATGATGTTTGGCCCCCTTTTTTGTGTTTTCCTTGCCTTAAATACTTTGTAACAGAACGATTGTGGCATTCCTTCCATACTTCAAATTCTTCCTGTTTTCTCCTCTCTTTTTTTTCATTCACTAACAAGCACATTATACACGTCTTGAAACGTAAAATTAAGATCAAATTATTGTTCTAAACCAATCAAACAATTAAAACACATAAAAACATTCGCAATAACACAATGCTAACTCCTAAACACTTTTTTTTTTTTTGCTAGTCCTAAACACATGATTATCATTTATAAAAACACCTACAAAATTTACTATAATCTGCACATATCATGCACGATCTTGCAAGAGTCTCTCCAACTTGCTGCTTCCTTGTGCACAATCATGCATCTATTTTCCAATTTTTCTTCATCTTTACTTCTCTTTTTCCTGTCTCCACTCATCATTAAACACATCAAACAATCATTGAAATATAGAATTAAGATTAAATTCTTGGCTTAAACATCAGTTAAACAAACAAAATAGAACATTAAGAAGAACATAAATCTTAATCCTAAACACATGATTATCAACTAAGAAAACACTAAAACACACTCTTAACACCTAGAAAACATACTAAGTTTAATACCAATATTCAAGCTCCATTTTGATTTTTGGGTGTATTTTGGGATAAAGAGATTCCCCATATTAAGATCCTTAAAATGGCTCTAATCTCAAAATCAGTCCCAGATTTTGTAGCCGGGCGTGTAGATGGAGAAGGGAGAGTCGGCGTTTGTAGGTGTAGTAGGGTTGGTGGTCGGTGTTTGGTGGAGTTTTGTGCAGTGTTGCTGTTCAATAACTACATGATATGTTCGTAAAATCGTTATGATATTTGATTTTCCATTTAAACTGATCCTCCATGTCCAAGATTAACTGTGCAGAAATAGCGCTCAATTCAGAATAGCAAGGGCATTTTGAGGAGCAGCTAGAGCTTGTTAAACCGTGGAATCTTCTAGTGTGGATGTCGTTAGATAATTTAATTCTTGAATCTTATTAAGAGGTCCTACACGAGTCCAGTTATCATATGAGGAGGAGGTTTTATTTCCATTACATATCTGAAATTCAAGTTCATCTCAGAACTTATCCTTGAGTTTGAATATATTAAGCAACGTCCATAAACATTCAGTTTTGACTTGAAATTGCCATAAGTTTTGATCTCTTACGAAATATTCATGAATCCATTACACTTATAGGTAGAACAGCAATCGTATCATATGTTTTGATTCCTTGCCAATTAATAACGTTGAGAATTTTTGGTCGGAAAAATAAGTGAAAGGTGACGCTTTTCACGCCATAAGTTCAACCTAGAACTCACAAAGCTTCGTTTAAAGATTAGTTTTCTGTGTTCTTTTCTTGCTTTGCTTCATTTTTGCGGAATCTAAGTACAATTTCCCTGTCATTTCAGATTGTGATCACTGATCAGGTGAATAACTACAATCAAAACTACACAGTAGAAGAAAAAAGTAAAAAATAAAAACATCAATATTTGTTTCTATATATGCATCACGCAAGAAGAGGTTTGGAATCTCAACGTAATTTAATATGAAACCATTAATTACCGGATGAGGAGCCGAAATTCTCCACTCAATGTTTTCAGTTGAGAATAATTATCGAATAAAGATACATGTCACACATCATCGTAAAGATACTTTTTTAATCGTAGCGATACCTTTATTAAAGCAGACAACTAGATAATACTTGAACGTCAATTAAGCTAGCAATGTACATTATTCTGTAAATGGACAATGACTACTGGATTAGACGGAAAAAAATTAATTACTATAAACGATAAGAAAATAAGGCATATATAACAAGTTTCAAAGTGCTCAATTCTAGCAACTTACAGATCATAAATTCGAATGAAATTTCCTTTCGAACGCATATATCGTAAACGCCAGTTGTGCGACATTCGAGCGCAGAATAAGTCTTGCTGGTCCACTCGTTTCTAGGACTTTCACTTGATTTTCCACTACTTGAGAGCTTTACTTTCTCTCTTAGCATTCACTGAATGGCCTAAATATAATTATCATTTAGTTCCTCCCTTTGCTTTACTTTTTCCTTCAAAAACAAACTAGCGCTAAAAGAATTATTTTCTTTATATGCTTTTTGGGCCTTCAGTGGAATTCTTGATCAGCTATTGTCTATTGTCATCATTACTCATAATTGTTTATTTTGGACGGTGACAACCCACCTTCTATAGGTTTTGCCTTCAAAGTTCCGAGAGCGTTTGAAAAGAGTCTCTAATCAAAACAATGAAACAAGTACCCAAAAACATATCATTATTTCGGCATTTGAACCGATCTAAATCAATTCCACCTTGTAAATAGGGATATCAAAAATTGTCCAGCATGGCCGGATTTGGCCCGGTCAAATCGGTCCATGGGTTGGTTGAGTATGGCTCGAGAAAGTTCAGGTTGAGCCAAGGGCCACGGGCCACAGGTTACAGGTCATGGTGATCGGACCGGGCTGTGGCTTGTGCCGACTAGCTCAACCCGTGGCTCGTAGCTACAAACAAAACAATGTTTTCTTTTTTACAAAATGACGTTATTTTGTTTCTGTTTAAAATATTTCTTCTACTGACAAAATAACATCGTTTTATTTTACAAGAAAAACGATATCATTTAAATTGTTAAGATAGTTAACAAAACATAAGACAAACTGACGTCGTTTTGTTGCAAGCAAAAACGATATCGTTTTGCCTCTCAATAAACGAAAGCCAGCCAGCCTCCTCCCCTCACTCACCCCTCAGCCTCCTGCCTCCATCTGCCTTCATCCCCGACTGTTACTCTCCACAAATCAATTCACATGCTTTGCTAACATTTCTTAGCTTAATTTCCACTAATAAAATCATCATTAATCGTCCAAGTGATCTCAATCCCAATTCCTCTGATATTCCGTTTTATTAATTCTCAACCAACATGTTTAATTTATTTTCCTTCATATGCTTCTTAAAATATTGTCTACTCTTGTTTTTGGCCGATAAGATGATATGGAAAGCATCAGTAGGAATAGATGCATCTGTAGAAACTTGAATGCATGTAATAAGCATTTACATACGGATAGCTCGTACTTATTAACATCAGTAAGAATAGGTGCATCTGTAGAAACATGAATGCATGTAATAAGCATTTAAATATGGATTTTAATATTCACCTTTCTCATTTTGTATCTTCGTTGAAATTTAGAATTAAAAAAGCGTTATTTGAAAAATTACCCTCTTTTTGTTTTTCAGTCTCTTGACTTATCCTTTAACTAGAAGTGTTGTGAAAAGGAAGCTTTGGTTACAAATAGGGTAGTTGGTATTCCGTGAGTAGAATTCATATTGTTCATAAAAAATATGTGGTCTCTAAATGAGAAATGAGTGTGATAAGGACTTCAATACTTGCAAGGGAACAATTACGCCCATTTTTTTCTTTTATGAACATGAAAATGAATGGTGTATCTTTCAATAAGATTGATACATAACTTTAATGCTTGAGCTAGCTTTAGAATTTATAGTAAATCAAACACCTAGTTTGGTATTGGCTGTATTTCATCACTTCAAAAGAAAGCCATTTTATACCAGCCAAAGCTTCCCTGAGTCTGTGTCCTATTCATGCTAGCATTTCCCATTATTATGTTTTTTCTCTTTGCAGCAACTTTTATGGTTCTGGATATAACATCATTAGTCACATATGAATCATGATTTCGTCCATTACCTAATTATATATATACATATAAATGCCCCAGACATTGAGCATGCCCACTTCTTCCTATGCAAAATATGGAGACAGATAGATTTATACTTGATTGGTACACAATTATCAAAAGATGTTAATATGTTATAGTTCAAAGTGATGGGAATGCAGAAAACATAATGTTCCAAAGTGAGCTATTCTTGCTAACAAGTTTAGCAGTGAATATAATCACACAAAAGCATATGCAACACAGTTAGTACTTCCAAAAGAAAAGATGAAGAAGATTATCAAGAACACTTGATGCAGTGACTTACCATTACACCGTTAAATGATCAACCTAACTTACTTGGACATTCTAGCCTATTCAAAGTTTGGACTTTTTTTAAAATTTTCTTGAACATTTTGTTTTATATGGAATATTTTAACTAGAATATAGGAAAAATAATATGATTGCGAATGTCTCATTTCCTAATACATTCTTATTTCTAACCCAAGTATTTATATGTTTTTTATCAAATGGATGAGCATATTCCTTTAGTTGAGATTTCTAATCTAGTATCGGAGGTAGAATTGGAAACTTTTATTCTAAGACAAGTGAGGATAGAAGTTTAATTAGAACTCAAGTTACTTAACATAAAAGTGAAGTTTGGAATCACTTTAAGAAGACTATATCGACAGACAGAACTGAAAAAGCAAAATGCAATTATTGTCAAAAGTTATATTCAAGTGGTTCGAAAGATGGAACATCTCATTTAAAGAGACATATGGAATCATGAACTAAAAGGAAGATGGTTTTTGGAGGTCAAACATTTTTTACATCTAACTTTATAACAGGAAAGAATGAAATGAATGTAGTAACTTTTGACAACTATAGATAAATAATTTTGATGGCTAATATGATCATTGGAGATGAACAACCATCATCTATAGTTGAAAGCAAAAGATTCAGGATATTTCTTAATTAACTCCAACCGACTTTGAAGGTTCCAAGTCAGAATACATTAAGGAATGATAATTTCAAAATTTACAAGGACAACAAGAAAGAAACATTAAGAGCATTGTCGAGTGTTCAAGGACCAATTGCCATAACAACGACATGTGGATAGCCGATAACAAACAAGGTTTGCATGGAAATGATGACTGACAGGCGCGTCATAACACTAGTCACAATAAAATAATTAGACTACTACTATAGCAGTGGTGAGTCTCAGTCAATCCCACAGGTAGTGGTTGGTTAGCTTGTGAAATTAATTGATGCTTAGGTAATAGGGGGTTTTGGATTTAATAAGAAAATAAAATAAGATAAACCTAATGAAAACAAATTAAAGAAGACATGTGAAAAATGATAAAATCGGGGAATTCGATAGGGATTTGGTTCTTTGGTTCAATCGCAGCCTACACCCTAATTGAGCATAATTCATTGATTTGTTGTTCTTTATCTCTCTTAGAAATTATCGGTTGTAGATTAACAACAAGCTCTGTTAATCCCAAATTTTCCTTAGATCCTAGTTAATTACAAAGTGCTCAGTAATTAACCCTAGCTATCGGGAAACCTAGAATAAGCTCTATAAGTTTATCCAGACAACCGCTTTACGAATCAGAAAAATAGATTGACCTAGGTAATAATCACACAAGCTTGGATTATTTAACATATGTTATGTTATCTCTAATGATTTGGAACCATTAGTTACTACACATGAATCGAGATTACAACGATCACATATTGCATTCCATTCTAGCAATGGGTTTTGAAGAAAAAAAATTCAATAGAACATTAAAATCATTATCATTCAAATACCTAATCAATTAACACAAGATAATATAATCAATTCCTAATGAGAGAAAGAAATAACAAAACAATAAAAAAATGCTTAACCCGAGTTATCGATGTCGATGTCACTTCTAAATCAGTGTTAGGACGTCTAACCCTCCATAGGTCTATCCCAAGAAAATGCTTTAGCTCCCACGATTAGCCCTAGTTAAAACCCCCTTTGACTCTTTTCTTACTACCGCAAGCTACTTTCTCTCCACTATTCACTAAGTTGATAAATAAAGATTAAGGTCTATCTCTAGTATTCATGTATCACTTCTCTCCTGCCACTATTTTTTCCTTGTAAGCTATAGCTCTTCTCTGCTACTAGCTCCCTTGCAACTCTCCTCTCTCACTATAGCTTTGATGTGACCAATTAATATCGAGGACCAAGCTACTATTCATCTAACTTTCAAAACTCTTCAACCAATTTTGACATCTTATGGAAACATCTACATTTTTGGAGACATCCTTATGAATTTGCATTTCCTGCTCTACTACGTCTTCATTTCCATTTCTCTTCATATTGCTGCATTTTCTTCATATTGTGTATGCATTTTGGTCCATTTATTTCCACCATATGCATGTTCCACATTCTTTGCATTTTATGCTTTTATTTTCTTCTCTTCTTCTTGTCTTTTAATTTTGTTCTTCTTACCCCAAGAAAACTAGTGAGAATTAATTTTAGAAAATGATTCAAATGTAGTGCTTTCAACTCCCTTTAATTTCTTTGCTTTGAAATTGTACATAAAATCATATATGAATTAAGGTCAGCATCTTCAATATTTTTGTATCATTAATCGCTAAGTGTAAATGACCAAATGTATTAAAAATTAAAAACATATCCATTTTCCCCACACTTACTTTTAGCCGTCCTCAGGCAAAACAACTAAATTAAGCTTAAAGAAACATGACATTTACTCAATTCCCATATTATCCAAGACTATACAATCATAACCAAAGATGAATGACTTTCAAAAATCATAACAAGAATTCAACATTCAATGCTTCTACTCATGATCAATCAACAAGCATCATCTTCGGAAACTAAGCAGTCAATGGTAGACTCGAAAAATGTGTTTAAGTAAGATATATCTATAAGTACACTTAACACCATTCATGATCATAACAATCTATAACTTTGCATATCATTTCATTTCTCCATCACTAAAATTCACATACAAAATCATAAATCAAAGGACCTTTTAAGGTTGTAATGTCGGCAAATGTAAGGTAAGATGTGTGTGGGTCAAGTAGTATGAAAGATGTCAAAGCTATAGAAATAAAAGTAACACTCAATCAAAAACTGGGTGTCGTCAGCTATGAAGAATGCACATTTATATTTCACAACCCCATTCAACTCTCACACACCAACCACATGAATCATATACCAATTTGAAGGATTCAGTCATACAATTTACGTCAACAATATATTGAAACCATAAGAGTGAACCTTTTAAACCAACATCTACCTCATGTTCAACATACTCAAATAACACATTCATTATAACTCTTGGAAGATGCAATAATTATGAGTAACTTTGCAAACTCATATGCACTTCTTCCTTGATAAATTTATTTAAACAAAAATTTTTCGTTCTTTTTTGTTTTGATCTTTCTTTCCTTTTTCATTTTCTTTTCTTTTTTCCCTTATAAAAATTAAAATAAACTACATCAACATGGGAATTTCAATGATAAGGCATAACAAAACATCCCATCATTAACTAACCCTCATATATGTGTTAAGTTAGAATTTTGACTTCACGTATAAAGTGATTTTGATGACAAACAAAGATAAGACAGAATGAAAAGCAGAT
>JAOSBN010000009.1:8738381-8764111 GCA_027563595.1 Erythroxylum suave
TTAGGAAGACTCCCATAACTATGTACCCTAGCTCTATATAAGACTAGCAGCAGCTGTACATCTATTATCTAAATAAATAAAAAAAACAGAAATTTTTTTTACAATCTCGCATGGGATACCTCTCAATGAAATTAGAGACTAGATTGATTAAGTGATCAATTAGATCGCTTAATTCTCGTTAATCCAATCTAATCATTTTTATCTAGTTCACTCTCTCAGTTTGTTACCGAAATACGCAAATACATTAATAAAAAACAACACCCAAATCAAGTAAGCATAATTCAACTAGATTAACATTAAAAATAAGCAAAATCCCAAAGGAAAAGTTAGAACATCATTAACAACTCAAAATCTATAACCATACAACCCATCTCAATCTTGCACATTAAATAAATAAAAAAGGTAAATAGGGTGGAAATGAAACTTAGGTTAGGTGATTTAGGAGAGAGGCGGCATCGGGAGAGCACCTATTTCGGGAAGCTTCGGTGTTAGAACCCTCCTTTTCTTCCTCTTCTTCTTTTCTCTCCTCTCTTCTTTCTCTCTCTCTTTTGGGTTTCCAAAAGTAGGCTGAATGTAGACCCCCTTCTAGGGTTCCATCATTATCCTTTTATAGTCTTTTCCAATTAAGGTAACCCTAGTGTCTTTCAGGGATCCGAAATGTCCCTCGAAAACTCAAATCCAAAAGTGACTCCACATCTGTTTGCAACCACGATCGTGGTAGATTCCCCATGATCTGCCACGATCGTCGCCTTATGTTCGAGCTTCTGTAAGATCGTGGCAAATTTGCGACGATCGTGCCCCTATGTTGGTGCTTCTGTCACTATTTTGGTAGGTTTCCCATGATCGTGACCATGTGTTTTGGTTTGGGTCTCCTCCGAAACTCTTTTGAATGCCTTGAAACACTAACAAACTTATCACGACAGCTTTATGTATATAATTAAAGCTCAAAAACCTGTTCTCACCCAAAGAACACGTAAAACACAAATATTTATGAACTAACACAATTCTTAAGCTAAACACACACTAAACAATCAAATTAACCACTTAACACATATCAAATTACCTACAAAAATACAATGCAATCTACATCTATCAACATCCCTACACTTAAACTTATGCTTGTCTTTAAGCAAATATCAAATACAACTAATAAAATTCTATCACTTCATTTTCACAAAGATTAAAGCATGCAATCCCTCAAACTTTGGCCAACTCAAGTGTCAAGCTACCATATACATCATGACTAATTTTCATTGGTGCACATAAGCAAACTCAACCCATGAAAACGTAGCTCAAAGATAAGTATAAATTCAAAATAGACCTTCCTTACGAATTTCACTCATTTCTCTTAAGTGTTTGATGGTTAGTGTTTCGCTCAAACTTTATATAGGAAACCTCACTATTATAGGCTTGCTAATACACCAATTTTCCTCCACAATGATTACATGCTAGGATGGACCAAAAAGTCTTTGTTTCAAGTTATAATGTGGCTAAGGTTAACGTGGGTTAAACAAGTTTTAAGGGTTTATCACAAGCATTTATAAACTATTAAGTGTACAAAAGGATGAAAAAAATAAACTTCTCAGATATGTAAATAGATAAGACTACTTCTTCACACTTGTTGAAGCTACTACATGTTATTCCTTTTTCTTTTCTTTTCTTTTTTATTTGATTTTGTTCCTTTTTTTAAACACAACATAATAAAGAAACAATGAACAAAAAACAACAACTATATGCAATATGCTCTTCACTTGTGATTCCATACTAAAGTATCACTTAACACTCTATTAACTTGTGATTGGGTAAGCTAACGGGGTTTGTGGGTTTTAAAATTGGGTGATTTTAAGAAACAAAAGGTTAAAGGCTCAATGGGGCTAACAAGGGATAATAAAATGGTAGGTCATTTAAGCTAAAGGTTAAAGCATGAAGGCCTTGATCATTTTTATCTATCATGCGTCTAGTAGATTTAAATTGATTCAAAGCAATTTCTGAAGGTGATTACCTAAGGAAGCATCACACAAACAAGGAAATGAAATGACTATAAAATGGAGTCATAAGGGCTCAATTCCTCACATAGACTCAAATGAAAATCCATTATACTTCTATACATTACCTCATTGTTCAAATCTCAAGTTCTGAGTAAGCTTATGCGGCCAACTACTTTCAGCATTCCACATGGTTCACTCTCTACTCAAGTAGCCTAATTTGAGTTCACGCATATAGTTACTCTCGTTCCAACTAGCTTGATAGAATCTCATGACAACATATTCATCACAAAGATTTAAATGTAAGGGAAATGACACACCTAATACTAACAACCTAATACTGATTATTTATGTTGTCTTACTATATTTCTTATTTATATCTCTTTACTTTTATTTTGTGTTAGGCCAGCATATTTTCTGTGGGTATGGATAACGGGTGTTTTGGATATGGATATCAAATTGCGGATACCTAAAGGTATCAAACTGTATATCAAACTGGGGATACCTAAAGGTATCGAACTGTGGGAATCGATGGTATCAAATTGTAGCAACTGCACTATAACCCTGTAGACATGCCTATCTATCCATAGCCAAGATAATAGAGCAGGCACTATAACATTTCCTTTAACCATTTGCAAATTTAACAATTCATATATCAACAAATCATATGAAATATATTTCAAGTTATAAAATATGCGTTCATACATGCAAGTCATAACTTACCACCATTAGGAGGCTGTCAAAATCACACTTTTATAATCATACTATATATATATGAGCAATAAATATGCATACCAATCATTTATGTGCAAGTAAGTTTTCTTTGAAATGCACTGTGCTTAATCTTAAATTCCATCGTTCAATCACCCAGTTCACACATGGTAAGTCCTATTTTATTTATTCGGAAGTGTTTGAAAGGTCTTATGCACATTCAAAAAGATTCGGTAAAAAAAAATAGAAACAAAAATAATGCCATGATCGTGATAGAAATTCTCTTCATTCATACCACTACTTTTTCCTTAATATGCATATAGAAAAAGTCATAATTGGGTTTCAAGGTCTTCTATACATTTTTTTCTTTATGTATATAGTTTCTATAGCACTAACAATCAGACCATTTGGACTTCTAAATCATGAGATATAAGCAAAGTATCACAAGCTGCTCCAAAAGAGGGGCAACATCAGGTCACCATTTTCAATCTCAATTTCCAAGGTCATAGAGCCAAAATGAAGTCAAAATCCCTTCTAGAGATATTTAGCTCTATGTTTTAGGTTTCATATGAAATTGAGATCGCACAACTTAGGGGTCTTTAGGCTATGTTATGACTCAAACAATATGACTGACTCAAGCAAACCCTAGATAGAATTTCACTACACAGTACTCTCTTGTCATATTCAACCAATTCTATCCAAAATATCCACCAAAATAACACCAAAGAAACTTCCCAGAAAAACTTACACATCCAAATATATCTTTTTATCCATTAAATCATACGCAAATATAGAAATCAACTAAGTAAGTCCCAAACCTAAAAATTGACAAAGTAGGTCTTTTATTGCCTTTCCTTCCCTTCCTCTTTGGCTTTGCTTGATTCGCCAACTTAAGACTCCAAAAATATACCTCTCCTTCCCACTTCCATCCTTATAATTTCATTCCTTCATAAGCAAAGTAAGAAGGATAAAGGTGAAGAGAAAATCCCTTACTTTTACCTTGATTTTCACCTAAGATCGACTTGATTTCTTACATGAAAAATAATTGGATGAAGAAGGTGAAATGGAGAGGGGAAAAATCTAAACTTAGAACCCAGAAAATGTCGTGCATCTCCCCTCTCCATATCCTCATTCCAAAACTTTAAAGACTCACACATATGCTTAATTCCTATTGGACACATATGTTTTATTATTATTGGTTACACATGTCTTAATCCAATTAGTCTATGTGTTAACTTTAGAAAATTTGCATATTGGTCCTTCTTCTTCCCTTAATCCCACATTGACCTACAATATTATCACTTAATTTCATCCCCCTATTTCTTAATTTTATAATGTAATAAATTTCATGCAATTTGGTTCATTATTCCAGGATTTATACCTAAAATACTATAAGATGTTTGAAAATATGGACAACAACCATAACTCAACTTCAAGCCAGAATTCAAAAACCTTAGAGGCAAAATAAAACTTTGATTCCTTCATGAAAGTTTTAGATATATGTCTCTAGATTAATTTCCAATTTGAATTATAGAATTCGGAGGTATACAAACCAATATATGGCCAAAATACAGAGGTATATTCATGCCAAAATGAACAAATTACCCATTTACCCAAATCTTTTACATTAAGTACCATTATATCTCTTACTATACTTAGATGCAATTAATTCATTTGTTATGTTCACTTATTAATGCACCTTATACACATTATAATACTTCTAGGTTATATGTTGGGGCCTTACACATCAAGTTGTAACAATCTCTTCTCTCCTGCTAGCTTCTAATCCATGTTCAATTTTCTAATTGCCTAATAGGCTCTATGCTCCAACTCCAATGGTAAATGACAAGCCTTGTCATACACAAGTCAATATGATGTTATGCCTATGGGAGTTTTGAAAGATGTCCTGTGAGCCTACAACATATCATCCAGCTTCAAAGCCCTACCTTCTCCAGAATCTTCTTCAACTTTCTATACACCACCTCCACTTGGCCACTCGTTTGCAGGTGGTAAGGGGTTGCCACTCTATGACCATTATATTGTCTCAAAAGAGCCCCAAAGGGTTTGTTGCAAAAGTGACTCCTTCCCTCACTTATGATAGCTCTAGGGTTCATCAAATCTAATAAAGATCTTTTTAATGAACTGTTGCACCACCTAGCCATCATTTGCTGGAGTAGCTATAGCTACCCACCTAGTCACATAATCAACTTAAACCAATATATAAGAGTTACCTAGGGAAGATGGGAGTGGTCCTATGAAATCCAAGCCCTACACATCAAATATCTCCACCTCCATGATGTTTGAAATTGACATCTCATCTCTCTTGGAAATATTGTCCACTCTTTGGCACTTATCACAATGTAATACAAACTCTCGGGGCATCTTTGAACAAGTTTGGCCAATAAAATCCACACTCAAAATTGCGAATAATCATCTTGTTTGCTCCATAGTGTTCGACATAAACTGAAGTATGACGCCGAGTCAAAACTTTAAGCATTTCATCTTCAGGAACACATCTGCGAATCAAACTGTTAGCACATATTTTATATAACACAAGTTCATCCCAAATATAGCCAGAATACTAAAATAACAACCACTTCCTTTATTGATGCGAGATATTATAGGGAAGAATACCAACTGAGAGATAATTGGCAATATTTGCAAACCAAAGAAGAAAAGGATTTTCTACCGTCATTAAAGCCTCGTCCGTAAAATGCTTTTCAATTTCCTTTTCTTCTTCATTTTATTCCCCTCCAAGTCTCGATAGGTGGTCAGTTACAATATTTTCTACTCCTTTCTTATCCTTAATCTCAATGTTGAATTCTTGGAGCAAAAGCACCCATCGGATGAACCTAACCTTAACATCCTTCTTTGCAAAGAGATAACGCAATGCCGCTTGATCTATAAAAACAATAACTTGTGAGCCCAAAAGGTAAGAACGAAATTTTTCACATGCAAATACCACTACAAGCAACTCCTTCTTAGTGGTGGTGTAGTTCAATTGTGCTCCTGTCAAGGTTTATTGGCATAGTAAATTGCATATGACTTTTTTCCCTTTCGCTGTCCAAGTACACAACCAATAGCATGGTCGCTTGCATCACACATGATCTCGAAGGGAAGTGACTAATCTGGTGACATCAAAATAAGTGTTGTTGTAAGTGTCGTCTTTTACCTGTTAAAACTATATAAATAATCATCATAAAACATAAAAGGCACATCTTTAACTAACAAGTTAGTTAATGGTCGAGCAATAAGAGAAAAGTCCTTGATGAACCGTTTGTAGAACCCTACATGACCAAGGAATGCTCAGATGCCCTTGATGTTAGTAGGAGTTGGGAGCTTTTTAATCACTTCAGTCTTAGCTTGATCTACCTTAATCACCCTGCATGAGATCTTATAGCCCAAAACAATTCTCTCTTAGACCATAAAATAACACTTATCCTAATTCAAGACTAATTAAGACTCCTCGCATCTTTATAACACTCTATCCAAATTAAATAAGCAATGATCAAAAGAGTCTCCAAAAAATGAAAAGTCATCTATAAATACATCCATGAAGTCCTCATTCATATCTGCAAAGATGACCATCATGCACCTTTGGAATGTGGCTGGTGCATTACATAGACCAAAAGACATCCTCCTATAAGCAAAAGTCCCGTAAGGAAGGACAGGTGAAAGTGCTTTTCTCTTGGTCTTATGGGTATATGAAACCTAATTAGATCCTGAATATCCATCAAGAAAACAATAAAAAGCATGACCAACCACCCTCTCAATTATAATATGAAAAGACAATAATATTTATACAACTATATAAGTTAAAAAAACAACAATAACTAAAAGTACAACAACTATATCAATTAAGAGTTTTGTACATAATTTATAAAAACATTAAGTTTGAAAATATTATATTATAAACTTAACAAACATATTTTTTCAAAAAATCATATTGAAAAGAAATATACTAATTTTTTAAACACGTAAAAATAATATTTGAAACAAATTCCTTATATATAGATAATAACTTTTTTACATTTACATTATAATTAATTATTATAATAAAATTACAAAATTAAAATTAAATTCACTTGTTTGTAGGGAATAATTATGAAAATATTATCATAGCTACATATTTTTAATAAATATATATTGGTTCATATTTTATATCATTTATTTTATATAAATATTTTTGTATAATTTCTAAGTGATTCCATCTTACACTTTACTATAAATGGTTATGTTATAATTTATGAATTTTAAAAATTACAACTACAACTTTTTCAAATTCTCTTAAAATAAAATTTTAAAAATTTAAAAATATATTAAACTACTAGGTTTACTGAAGCTTAATGGCTGCCCATCCTAGGCATGGCTACTTTGGTACAATCTTCAAACACTGGGCATAACTCGTTTAAGGAATTCCAACTTTACCTCCAAATCTAACTCTTATTTCCTTGACTCGTGTTGCCTTTCCTCACAACACTGAGTATCTTACCTCCACCCTTTACTTAGATCATTTTCCTTCTTCTTTATTAGAACTTAATCCAATCCAGCCAAGGGGCTCCTAGACTAAGTGGTTGGTGACTCAAAACTTGATTATAAACTCTATTATACTCCTCCAAGTAGGCTAGTGGATTAGCAGGCGATCTCTTCCCTTATTGAAGTCATGAAGGAAGGAGAAGCTCGCTTACTATCTACTTTAGTGGGTTACTTTATGGACAAAAAGGTATCATACCTTGCAATAAAGTCACGGGTTATATCCAATTAGAAAGATTTTTGGACCTGTTGAAATATTGGTAAATGAAGATGGAATTTTCTTCTTCAAAATCCCCAACAAGGATGTGTTATGAAAGTAGTGATGGCTGGCCCCTAGTATGTACTAAACAAACCTCTCCTATTGCAAACTTGGAGATTAGCCATAGAAGAAATCATATTAACAAACATTCTAGTCTTGATGTTTGTGCACAGAGCTCCATTGGAATACTAGACCACAAATGGTCTAAACTACGTTACAAACTTTATGGGAAAATCTCTATATCTAGCCCAAGTAATAGCAGAAATTAAACGCATCAATTATTCTAGAATTTGTGTTCTAATAGATGCAACAAGAGATTTACCAAATGAAATTCCTATAACGAAATTGAAAAGTATGTGAAGCTAGAAGAAGACAATGTTAAGTTGACTTATACATAGAAAACCAAAGCAAATGAAACAAAAGTATGGAAATCCACCGGGAGAGTCTTTAAACAGGGGGGTTTTTAGGAACTAATAGGTCAACTCAATATGATTGAAGACACTACTTCCATACCTCAGTAGAATGTTACATCAAATAACTAAGTCAATATTATAGCTAATGCTATTCAAATACATAATGGGGTATCATTATGACAAGCTTATATGGGAAATTAATGGTGGAAGAAGTAAATAAATTTCCTATTAATCTTATCTCTAAAGAGGTTATTCAAAAGAAATTTAGAACTCTTAATAGAAGAAGATCTAATAGGAAGATATCATCCTCTTCATCCACTTGATCTTGAAGATAATTGCTTAGAATGTGAGGGTATGAATTCCTCCAGAAAGCAATTAGTAGTTAGGAGTTTCATTTATGATAATAACCTAAGTAATTTTGTCATTTTTGAGTCAAGGATCAAGAAAGAAAAATGTAACTTCCCTAATTCTTTTGCCCAATAATTGAAGAATGAAAGATAATTATATATCTCACCAAAATGGCAGAATCTTAGTTTCTTTATAGGAAGAGGAAGTAGAGGTGATGAATGCCCAAATTTATGTCAAACGATCCATATTAAGGCAGGAGTAGCATATGGTTCATAACTCCACGATTTATGGCTTCAATCACAATTTCCAAAGGATTACACTATGGAATAAACTTAGGGAACTAGTTGTATGAATACAAGACCCCTAGATGGCCATTAGGGACTTCAATACTGCAGCAATCCATTTAGATGGGGAACCTACAAACCTAATCAAAGCAAGGATGGGCTTAAGGAAAGGGGACCTATTATCTCCCTGCCGGTTTGTAATTTGTATGGAGGTTTTGTCAACTCTCCTCGCAAGCATTATATTGAGGCACCCAAAATTCCAGTTCTATGGTAGATGCAAAGTAGCAAAAGTTGTACTTTAAAGGAAAATTTTCAGAAAGCCTATGACATAATGAATTGAGAGTTTATCCTGAATGGCTTAAGAGCTTTTAGATCCCATAAGATATATGAGCAGTGGATTGAGAAATGTATCACTAAAGTCTCATTCAATATCCTAGTAAACGGTGAACCCTTTATTGTGGTAAAAAGCTACAAGGAACTTAGGCAAGGAGACCCAATATCTCCTTGCCTATTCATAATAGGCCTGAAAAATCTCATAAAACTATTAGAGAGGGCAGTGAAAAGAACCAAATCCTTCAAATACCATGCCAAATGCAAGAAGGAGATGATCTTAAGCTTAAGTTTTGCTGATGAATTATTTCTATTTTCAAAGGCTGAAGCTAATCTAGTCTCAACTCTAATAACAACCCTCAAATCTTCAACAAAATGTCAGGCATGCAAATAACTATAAGATGAGTGGACTTTATCATTCTACTAGTGCATCCTCTGAAACTTCATAGCTCTCTAATTTAACAGGTTTGAAAGTTCAACATTTACCCCTGACTTACTTAGGCATCTATATCTCTTGTAATAAACCAATACTCTTAGGGTACAAACCTCGTTTGGACAAAATCAAAGACAAAATGCTTAGCTGGTCGTCTAAATGTTTGTCACTAGCATGTAGGCTCAATTAATTTTTTTTAAGTATTGAATTCCCTAAGCATTATTGACTTCCCATTTGGTACTCCCAAACACAATTTTCAAGCAAATTGAGAAAGCATTTAGAATATTTCTCTGAAATGGTGATTTGGAAGGGGAAAATAAAGCAAGAATCAAGTGAAAAGAGGTTTGTGTTCCTAAAATCCAAAGAGGATTAGTTTTTATACCTTTAAACGTGATTAATTGGACAATATTGGGAAAAAAATTCATTGAGACTACTAAAAGATGGGAAATGCCTATGGGTCAAGTGGGTTCCCACTTAATATATAAAATGGGAGTACTTTTGGAATTTTCCTATCCCAAAATATGCCTCAATATTAATGCTTAACATCCTAAAGCATAAGGAGACTCAATTTGGGGGAATTAATCAACCAAGTTGACTTGCATCCCCTTAAAACCATATATTAGCAAGAGGCTATATAGTATTCCAAATGTTTTTCAACAAAGACACTCAAGAGAGGTTATCAACAGAATATGGAATTCTATAGTTTACGAAGAATTATGTTTTGAATCTTGGTAAAGAAGATACAGTGTTGTACTACATCTGGGGAACTCTAAAAAAAAATCTATAAGGCATATTCTTTGGAATGAAGAACCAAAATTGTTCTAGGAAACCATCTACTTCTATGTGAAGATTACACAGTATGGAAAATAATTAGATTTGCGATTGTGGGATGAGCTACAATTGTTAACAATTCAACATCACAATAGCAACCTTCTCCTGTCTATTAAACAAACGACAAATGGAGCATCTGTTGAATCACATATGGCTTTTAATTCCTTAATAGCTAATAGAAAGTGTCAAGCCTTCGTGCTTCTTCTTAAACACGAAGGTGCTTCTTTGTAATCCTCTTCTCAATGTCCTCGTTAGCTTAATATATTTATATTAAAAAAAGAGGTGGAAATTATTGGGAAAAATTGAGAAGACAAGCCAAGGCGTCAATGCTTACAGATAACAATTCCAACCCGGCTCGTTCTAGCTTAGCTCAGCCCATTTTTAGCCTGAATTAGTCAAATTATGAGTTGATCCGGCCCGAACTGTAACCCACTCACTTTTTCTAAAATTGCGTCATTTTGATTTTTTATAAAAAAATTAATAAATAGGCCTGACCAGCCTGGCTTGCCCTTGGCCGACAAACCATAGGACGCACCATGAGCTCATCGGTAGATCGAGTCACGGGTCGGGCTGACCAGGCTTAGCCTATTGCCATCCCTACCAATGCTCGACCTGACCTGAGCCCGAACGATTCCTATCCCTACCAATGCTAAAGCCCATCGAACTTTTTTCACAGTAAATAAATTTCCCTTATCTAATCGTCTTTTCAACGGCAAAACAAAAGCCATTTTATTCTCAACATTTCCCGTCTCTTTCTATCCAGTATACATTCAGAGGTACACAGTGAAGCGCACACAGATAGACTCTCCCTTCTTTCCTTCCAAATGTCTGGAACAGTTCTTGTGTTTCATGTGCCCATTCACCACCTCTGGAGCGTCTCTCCTGGCATTTCCTCTTCCCTGTCCGTGCTCCTCTGAACTCAAGCCAGGCGAGTCGTTTATGGACGTCTCCGAGGCTTGGCCACGGCCCCACCTCCATCTCCTCAATTCACGCCCACCCACTTGCCTTTTTGGTTCCGAGAGGTTGTTCTCACCTTCACTTCGGTGTGCGTTGGTTGATATGTGCGTTTCTTAACTTGACTTAGCAAGCATATGTATGTTTTAACATGAACTTAAATTGGTATTTGTAACTTCTCTCAATTTCCATAGCTTTTGGTGGTAGGTACATGTTGTAGTCTCCGCTCTTTTTCTTTTTCTTCCCCCTCTGTGCACCCTGTAACTAGAATTTTCCCAGAAAGCGAAACTTATGTTGTTTAAGACAGATGTTCCATGAAAGTGATGTTTGCTGTGCCGGAAAGTAGCAAGCTGCTTGCCACTTTGTCATGAGTTACTATATACTTGACAATATGTTGGATGTTGAAGAATTTCAATTTAAATACGGTATAAATGTTTGTGGTTTAGAAACTTTAACTATTTATCTGGCTTATGAAACACTGCTGTTGAAACAGGTATGTATGCCATCGGTTGCCCCCTGGAAATGTTTCTAAGTTAGCTCTGTGCTTAGGAAATCACAATTCTCACTCGAGCAGTGTAACGTCGACTAATAAAGGTGATCTCTTAGCTCCCTATCCACACCGTTCATTGTCTCTCCAACTTTCCCTATGCTTGTAAATTCCTCTCCTCCTTTCATTTATATAGTTCTTGTCAACGTTTAAATCTGCAGCTGAGTTTTATCTCATGCAGTTCATGGATATGCTCCTAAGTTCGATATTTGTAGGTTTAGGATTCTGTTTACTTCTGCTTTCTTTTTTCATATTTTAGGGATTTCAGAAGTCAATGTGAATATATGACTTTGACTCCTATTTACTACCTTTACCATCTTTCGCGACCGTCCTAACATTTTAGGTGAATTAAGAATTAAACTAATGCAATTATTATAGAATTAGCTTGTTTAGGCGTGGAAGAAATGTCTTATGAGGTTCATTCATAATAGGGACTTATTCAATGGTAATGAATTCCAATTCTCTCGAACTTTAGGTCTCTCTCAAGATGGCTATTCTCTGGCCGGCCATATCTCTTTCTTGTAACTACATTTTAAAAAGAATCAAAAGTATTTATGTTACCCTTTACTTTCCTAGATGTGCTTAAGTTCATTACATGTGTTTTGGCTTAATCCTTTCACGAGGTAGTCTTTTTTTCTTTCGCTTTCTTTTTTTTGTTTTTTAGAGTGGCTGATGGATCTATCACATTCTATTTCTTAGGCTATTCAATTACTGCTGGTAAGGGATCAAATGAGGTAGTTTGGACTGTAGATGCTGATTTGGCAGCTGGTCAGCTTCTCTACCTTTCTGGGGATCTACATGTTTTGGGAAATTGGCAACCAGAGATGGCTATTTTAATGTCTCGTACTGAAGATGGAAACTTGTGGAAAGCTGAAGTTGAGGTAATTCTTGATCTAAAAAGCGTGGATGCAAACTGGCTTACATTAGTACTTCAAAATTACAATTAATTGAGATTTATTTTGAGAAATACTTAGCATTTGCTGGTCAATTAACAGCTTCTTCATTGTGTAAATTTTTTTTACCACTTGTTCTAACTGAAGAATGTTTCTGGATCTCATTTCATTTCATTTATGTACCATTTTGTGACCAGCCAAAGCATACCCTGTGAAGTCTTTTTTACCCCCCAAATCTTTGACTACACATTATAATGTTTTATGTGTCAAATTGGGAACTAAGAATATTTTCAACATATCTAATATTTTGTCCAAGCCAAAGTTACATTTAAGACTATGCATAGCCCGACGATTGTAGGATACTGAAGACTAATGTAGGTGAAGTTATATTAATATTTACCTTGTGGAGGTAGTAAGTTTTCCTCAACATCATTTACTGTTTTCAGTTCAGTCTTGATGACTGAAATGACGTTTTTTGGGCTCTTTTGGACTACACAAGTGGATGGGTACAACACTTGTTTTTGCTGATGGTTTCTGTATCTGGTTGTTATCCTTGTGATTGGTGTTGTTCAGGCCAACCTTTAACAAGGGGTTTATATTGTATGGAAGTATAGTTATACTTGTCTTTAAAAACTTATAGATGTCTGGATTCTCTTTTGGCATGAGATATCATCTCCTTTTCTATGAAAAGGAGGAATATCTCCTATGAGGTTTGTTGTCCTTAAATTCTGCAAAGATTAATTGAGGAGGTTGTTCTTTTAGCAGCATTCTCAACTCTTATGAGCTTCATGGATACAACTGTGTCAACCCTTTACTTGATATTCACTGGAAAATGAAGCTAATTAGTAATCACCCTTTATTCATGACAGATACCTTCTGGTGTGAATTTCAAGTATAACTACTACATTAAAGATAAAACATGTCCTTCAGCTGACATCACCTGGAGAACTGGACCTGAATTTTCATTATCTGTTCCTTCAAGTACGAAGCAAGATAAAAAAATCTCAGTTAGGGATTCCTGGAAGAAATTCCAGAGTGAATCTCCAGTTCATGTGTGGGGATCATGGATAGAGGAGACATATCCAACAGTGAAGCCTCTTGTTTCTGCTCCTTCCAAAGGTAATATTTCATATTTGCTGCCATTTCATGGTACTTTTCACTCTTAAGATGTTTCTAAAGACTCAAATACTTCCAGTGCTTTGACAGATGGATGTGAGATTTTGCAGCACCTTGAAATTGATTCAGAAGACCCAAAATCATATCTTAGTGATCTCAAAGGTCAAGATAAATTGTACTATGGCAAGAACAATGGTGGTAATGATAGACATGATGTCCCAAAATCATGGTCTTCTAAAATGGAGCAACCTGTGGAGGAACCTTGGTTTCTTATATCATCTATAGTCTATCTTGTCTCTAAGGACAAGATGATACAGTATGTGGCCAAGAATAATGATAGTGCTGATGAGAGTGCAAAAGAAGTGGAAATCTGTAATCAACAATTACAGTCTACAGATAAATTGTTGCCTGCATACGAGAGTCATCCGATTTCAAAGCGTGATTCTATTTCCACTACAATTCTGATTAATTCTTCAATATGTACTTTGCAAAGAATTGCTGTTTTAGAGGATGGGAAATTGGTTGAATTATTACTGGAACCAGTAAAGAGTGATGTGCAATGTGATAGTGTGTATGTAGGAGTCGTCACAAAATTTGTCCCTCATATGGGTGGTGCATTTGTAAACATTGGGAGTTCAAGACCTAGTCTTATGGAGATAAAACAGAATAGGGAACCATTCATATTTCCTCCTTTTCGTCAAAGGACAAAGAAAGTGAAAATTAATGGATTACTACTTGGAACCTTGGAAGAACATATGCCTGCTAACAAAATTGAGTACATGCAGGATGATGTGGAAGCCAGTGAAGATGTTGCTGAATCTATATCGAGGGATGATTTTCTCCATTTTACAGTCGCTGACCATGAGGAACATGACGTTGATGATGATGTTGATATTTTGGAAGTAAAACAAGGTGATAGTAGCATCACCGAAGAATATGGTGATGTGGAAGCTGATTTTAGGACCTTTTTAGATGGAGAGCACAATCTGGGAAGCAAAATCACAAATACTAGTTTTCCAGTTGAAACAGAAGCATCTAACAAGTATTTACTGCCTCGTCCTCAAGATGTTAGGGGTTCTGAATATGTGTCAACTGATGAAAACAAGTGGGACCAAGTTTGTAAGGGCACAAAAATAATTGTCCAAGTTGTCAAAGAGGGGTTAGGTACAAAAGGTCCTCAACTGACTGCTTATCCAAAGCTAAAAAGCAGATTCTGGGTTAGTTACGTTTGCACATTTACAAGTCTCATGAACCTTTCAGTGACTGAGATGTGATTAGAGCTCTTGTTTTAGCTGTCTGAGCCATTAGCTCTGTCTTGCAGATATTGATTACACGTTATGACAAGATTGGTGTCTCCAAAAAGATTTCTGGAATTGAGCGCACACGCCTCAAAGTAATAGCAAAATCCTTGCAGCCCCCTGGTTTTGGTCTAACCGTAAGGACTGTTGCTGCTGGTCATTCTTTAGAAGAATTGCAAAAGGACCTAGAAGGCTTGCTTTCAACTTGGAAAAGTATAATAGAACATGCAATGTCTGCAGCTCTTGCTGCAGATGAAGGTGTGGAGGGAGCCATCCCCGTTATATTGCATAGGGCAATGGGTCAAACGGTCTCAGTTGTACAAGATTACTTTAATGAGAATGTAAGTGAAATGTTGTGGTGATCTACTGGTGAACCTCATGTTTCTTTATTTGACAATCAAATGGATTTAAAAACTTGATGCATTAACTTTATCTGCTGATATTTGTTATTGTCTTTGTGCAGGTTAAGAAACTGATAGTTGACTCTCCAAGGACTTATCATGAGGTATGTCATTGGCTTTCTTTGTGGAGGAATTTGTTTAGTGATTGGAAATGTTAATACATAGGCACATCAATTCATGCATTTGTGTTTCTTAATTTGGCTTGATTTATTTAATTTCAAGCACATTACTATCTGCTTGACTGAATGAAATTGAGTCAAACAGTGAGTCAACGTATTTAGAGTTGTGCATTATAATGTCTCTGTGGTGATTTTGTAGCATATGGGCGTGTGCATGTCTGCTTTTAAATGTGAATAGGACTAAAACTTCAATGTATATTATTAGAAGTTGATAGTTTGTTTCTATATATTCTTTGATTATGCTGTTTCTTTTACTGCTATACATCATAGAATTTATTTATGCAGATTGTTTAGGTGCTTTACCTTTTGCGCTTTCCTCTTCAGGTCACAAACTACCTTCAGGAAATTGCTCCTGGTCTTTGTAATCGAGTTGAGTTATATGATAAAAGAGTCCCTCTTTTTAATGAATTCAATGTCGAGGAAGAGATTGATAGTATCCTAAGTAAAAGGTGAGGATTTGTAATGTTTGTTACAGTTCTGTATGATAAATTTCTTATTAGGCCTTTCACTTCATGTTTATTGTTTATTTGTGGTAAAGACATCATGAAAGCCATCAAGAGGAGGCCTTTGAGCTTCTACCAAAGTGCTAAAATAATTGAAGGAGATTATACTCATAGCTCTAAAGTTGGGTGGAATCGAACTTAACTTGCATTTTTAGATACTAGACTGTGCTTCAGTGTTTCTTTGGGATACTTCTATAGTTCCATACCAATCAGTTGTAGCTCAATAGGTTTTTCCTGAATGGTGTGAAGATTTTCTGACGGTTTATCTTTCAGAAAAGTCTTAAGAGAGTACTGCTTAGAAAATGAGCAACCATTGTAGAAATTTGGATCAACATTGCCCCAGGAATCTAGAATTTTATTGTAATTCCTTTATGCTTTGAGGTATTGTTGGCATGAGCTGGTTGTTTACTGCTGGTAGTATTGTGTGCATGTTTTAATTAGAATTTTGATCATATTTCTTGTCTGTCAGGGTTCCACTTGCCAATGGGGGTTCTCTTGTGATTGAACAAACAGAGGCATTAGTCTCGATTGATGTAAATGGAGGCCATGTGATGTTTGGTCAGGGAACTTCACAAGAGAAAGCTATTCTTGATGTAAATCTAGCTGCTGCAAAACAAGTATGTCAGATGAATCTGATTAGCAAAAGGAGAATGTATTGGGAATAGTTGATTAATTTTTTAGTTTGCCATGATTCTGGCTGGATAACTGGATTTTGACTTCTGAATATTTCACTTTTGCTATGCAGTAATTCATTTGCACTTGCCATTCAGTAACTGAATAGCATTGCTTTCAATTTTTCTTTTAAAAAAAAAGAACAATGTGTTACTCATTCGTGCTATTTAAGAACTTCTACAGGTATTCATTACCATTGCAACCAGATTTTCTGTATAATTACTGTTTGTGCATTGACCAATGATCATTGATGTGAAGACCATTTGAAAAAAAAATAGACATTATATACAGTATTTCATTAGTATCTAAAGAGGGACTTATGCATAGATTTCGAATTCAAAGGACAATTTATTTAGCTATTCTGCTAAAGATTTGATGTGCCAATGGCTTAATGGGAAGTGTACATTTCAGATTGCAAGGGAGTTACGGTTGAGAGACATTGGTGGAATTATAGTTGTGGACTTCATAGATATGGCGGACGAATGTAAGTTAAAAGTTCTTGTTCTTTGAGCATTAATTTGTTTGGGTGAGTGGGCATGCGTACATCATCTTTCTGTAAGTCTGCATACAAATACTTTAGCATCCAGGCAAACAAAATTAGGAGAATTTGCTATAGACCTGCTTCAGGTGGACTAACAGAGTTCCCCTAGATCATGTATTTCCCCCTCTTCCAGAATCATCGTCTGAAAAGGTTTCCCTGGCCGAACGAAATGGGTTTTCTGGCATGGTTAGAAATAGGCCGAAGATGTTATTCTGCTATTTTTTTGAAACTTGTAGTTAAGTACAGTTTGTATTTTACTATAACCATCTTACATTGTCATTCTTTTTGCTGCTTTTTATGTTAGCAAATAAGAGATTGGTTTATGAAGAAATGAAGAGAGCTGTTGAGAGTGACCGGTCAATGGTAAAAGTCTCTGAGTTGTCAAAGCATGGGCTAATGGAAATAACAAGAAAGAGGGTATGTTGGTCTAATGTTGGCATTTATTCTCATCAATTTTAACTTCACAAATTTCACCAAAAGTTGATAGTACCAGGAACATGGCAAAGCTGAACTGTAACCAGTGTATCTGACTGACTACTAGGGAAAAAATTGTGTAGGTAATTGTTGCTTGAACAGTGTTAATGGAAGTGAATTTACAAGGTCCAGACTTATTATACTAAGATTAAGTGATGTAGGACAAGTAGAAGATATATCAAACTAGTGGCTAAGACTCACAAAATTTTTAAATTCTGGTTGCTAGAATTTGAGTTTTAGATTTGCAATTTCAGCTTATGTTGCTGAAATTTCAAGTTTGGAATAGCTGGAATTTTAAGATTTGATATGGCCAGAATTTAGGATTTTGGTTGTTGGAAATTCAAGTTAAAAGTGTGGGAATTTAGTGAGGTAACCAAGTAATGGATGGTGAGGAACTAGTGATCATTGATAAGATATAAGAATCACTCTTGGAAGAAAGCATCTCACCTTCTAATTGAGAACTATGTTTATGGAAAAAAAAATTCAGGAGCTTATTATTGAAGGGCTGAATGAGTACACATGAGCACACGCACATGCACGCGCACGCACACGCACACGCACACGCACACGCACACGCACACCTACACGCACGTGCACGCACGCGCGCCCACTCACATACATGCACCCATACGCACCCACTCGCGCACGCGCACACATCACGCATACACCCACACACCCACGCACAGCCGCACACGCACACGCACACGCACACGCCCACGCACACGCCCATGCCCAAGCCCACGCCCACGCCCACGCCCACGCCCACTCTCACGCACAAACCCACGCCTACGCGCATCCGCACACATGCACGCACACATAAACACATGCGCACGCGCACGTGCACGTGCACGCGCCTATGCACCCGCATGTGCACACCCACACCCACACCCACACCACGCACACACACACGCACACACGCGGGCACACGCACACATCCACACACACACACATAAATAACTTCTTTGAACTCTTATTCTAGTAGCAAAGGGTTCTTAACTACAATATCTAAAACAAAATTGAATCCTATTAAGTACTAAACAAATAAGATAACTTATCTAACTTATTACTATTCAAGCTATTGTTTTTACTTTCACCTCAACTCCTACTCTTCATTCTACTAAATTAAAGCTTGTAATTATTTCCCCTCGTTTTTTAAATTTCTTTTATAAACTCTAAGCTCAATTATATCATTATCTTATCCTGGAATGTTGTTGGACAGGTTCGTCCTAGTGTCACATTTATGATTAGTGAACCATGCACCTGCTGCCATGCAACTGGGAGAGTTGAAGCTCTGGAAACCTCATTTTCAAAGATTGAACAAGAAATTTGTCGTTTGCTTGTAAGTAAAAAGTTTACCATTTTCTCTCTATATGTCATATTACTGTTAAAGACCTCATTGCTCTGTGGGGTTTCAGGTTCAAGACTCAGGAAAAATCCATTCACATGAATTATATGGGTACCTATAAATAGTCCACATCAAACATACCCCTTCACAAGAGCCACGTCTCTTTGCAGTTACCGCAACCATTTATTTGTGCTGTAAAACAGGAATCTGCTGATCATTTTGTTATATCTGTGTGTTCTAGGCAACGATGGACCAGAAGGCAGACCCTGAAAATCCTAAGAGTTGGCCACGACTTATATTAAGGGTTGACCACCACATGTGCAGCTACTTAACTTCAGGGAAAAGAACTAGACTTGCAATATTGAGCAGCTCTCTTAAAGTTTGGATTCTATTAAAGGTATGACAAATGAACCACTGGAATCTATATTTTGTATATTGAAATTCTATGCATGTGTTGGGTTTGAGGGGTTCTACAATTTTGTAGAAACACTTGTAACAAAGTAATGGAACTGTCTGTCAACATCCATATTTCCGTCTCTTGAATCATGGAAAAGCTTCTGTAATTACTGAGAAACTGAGCAGCTATTCTCAATTATCCTGAAGTACCTCTTGTTTAGCTTTGATTGGTTAATGAATCACCTGTTTTCTGATCCAAGAAGTCTTTCTTGATTTCCCTTGGATGTCTTAGTTTTCAGGAGTAGTCAGAATACATGGAATAGCTGATGACCATTTAGCTCTCATAGTATTTCATATAGGATTCTGCTTATTCCCATCGCTCTTGGATATAATGAGACTAGCTCACACGTTGAGAATTTGCAAGTAGTGTAACTTGCAGATAAACAGATCTTTAAACACATTATCTTCATCACCATAATTAACGATTTCATATCATGCAAAGAATGAGATTGTTAGAATTACATCACATAGACACTATTACTCTTACCAAAACTATAAAGAAAAGATGCCTTAGTTAATAAAGCTAAAATTAGTTAGTTCACTAGAAAAGAAAAGAACTGTTTTTTTCCTCCACATGTTTGTGAGAGGAGAGTAGTGTATACTGTTACAACAGCTTGAAATGCAGAGTGATTGGAGTGGTTAGGAGTGGATGGTTGACTACAATTCTTAGTGAACCTGTTACCGATTTTCACCTGATTATACATGGTCCATTCCTCGATCAACTGTCTGTTGTGTTCAAGTGAGGTTTTTGTCTAGAGAGCAGTCTCACTTTGATTGTGTAACTCACATTTATGTTGAGTTTCCAGAATCATCAACAGTACAGAATAGAATTTTAGACATGCTTAACAAGACATATATATCATATTATGTTATGTCACTGTTATGTAGATCTGGATGGAAAGAAACAGAAGAATTCAGGGTGGAATTAATCAATTACAAGGAACCCATTTAGTCAAATAGAATCTGGATGTTCAGTTGTTTTCTTCCTTTATTTAAAAAAAAAAAGGAATCTGGATGCCAAAATATTACTTCCCTCGAGTATATATTATTGATTAACCTCGTATATAAGGACTTTATCTTCAAGATTTGCTCTTATATATTTATCCTTCAATTTTCAAAATGGGGAAATAGAGCAGCTCATATGCCTGTCCAACATGTCCCAAGATTCCTGCAATATTTTATAATCTTATGCATTTTTTCGTCTTGTTTACTATTGCAGCATAATATTTGAATATTTCTCTCTGATTTGCTAATTTTACAATAGAATGTGAATATGGGATCTCTGCACGTTTAGCTCTGATTTTCTCTTATTTAACGGCGGTCCTGATCGTCTATGGTGCTACCTGTTCTTTGTTTTAGCAATTTGCAAAATCTACAGAGGGTTGCTCTTGAACGTTTCAGGTCGCTAGAGGCTTCATTAGAGGTGCATTTGAGGTAAAACCATTTACAGATGACAAAGCAAACAAAAACCAACACAAGGCGGCTATAGCTGTTTTACGGCAAGCAGAGACAGGAACATCCAATTCTGGGAGAAAAGTAACCATTGTACCTGTCAAAAGAAGAAAAGCTAGTGGCAAATGAAGTTCCCATCTAAATCCTGCACCCTGTACAAACATTCAATGTTTCTTCCTTTCATTTTTGGTCTTTACAATTGGGGAGAAGCTGGAGGAAGAGAGGCTTATGGGCGGGTTAGGTTGATGGTGATGTTTGTAAAGGTTTAGGTTGCAAAATGTAAACCAAGATGAGCTCCATTGTACTAATTCAATTAACATTGCTGAAATCAAATTTTTTTCATCAATCATAACCCTTGCATTTTATGAGTCATTTTTTATATGCTAAGTTGCAACATTACAACAACTTGATCATTTTCATACTTCACTAAGAAATCCTATTTATAGGGTTGAAGGTTATCTGAATACGGTATGAAGAGCAATTTTAGTTCATTCTTACAGTCATTCTACCAAATCATACTTACTTATATCATGGTACCATATTAGTTCAATTCAGAAAAAAAGAAAAAACTTTAATCCACTAATAAAAAATACTTGACAAATCTCTAATAACTCATTTGAGTTTGGACTTGGAATCTATCGGGTGGTCCTAGTTGACAAATAAAGGAAAAGGAAATTTCAGTGTGCCCAATTTTTAATCTATTTATAGACAATTGAATCAATGTCTTTGCTAATGAAGTAAATACAAAGTCACAATAAACGTAATAATAAAGAGATTTAGGATAAAAAGGTGTAGAAAATTCATAACCTTTTGCCTTTGTTCATGCCCTAATTTTTATTTATGACTTTTGGTTATCTCTTTCTTCGGTAGGAAAAGTATAATCTATTGTACAATATTTTCGTTTAAGTTAAGATAAACTCTTTGAACGACTTTTTCATAGTAAAAAGGAACCAATATCATAGATTAAACTTATAATTTGTTTATCAAATTAATAACCACACAACTTAATCTAACTAAAAAATTTCCTTTCTTTTGTCATACACATAAATGCACTCGAATTTATACAACTCAAAATTCAAGTTAGTTTACCTTTCTAATGATAAAGTTTAACCTAATTTACATGGTATTAATAGAGATGACAATTAAGTTTAGGTCTGATTTGGTTCGAGGCCTTACAACATTTATTTTATATAAAATAAAAATAAATATAAATTTGAGCTTGTTGTGCCCAAATAAGTCCTAAAAATACCTAGGCTATTTTACTCGCAAATATATGAGATAGTTGTAGTGATTACCAATGGTCGTCTCTCATGGAGGTGAAATTGGTTCACTTAAACTAACCTTGAAAAAAAATAAAAACATATGTAATCCTAAACACTCTATCCTGATTCGTTGAGTTAAGGCTTTAAAGAAAATCACAAAATTAAACTGAAAAGTATAATGATTCCACCGGAGGCAAAGAAGAATAGATTAATCGAAATAGAAAACTTTTGGGAATTCATTTCACTAATTTAGTCTCTTATGCATGATTAAGGGACATTATTGGATAGTTGTCTTACTAAAATTAACATTTAGGTTCTAAATTAACACAAATAATGAACTGATCTAACTTTTGTGTTCAATAAGTTATTATCTGAATTAATTCCCGACTACTATTATCACTTAAGTTAATATATTTCTAGTTCTTAATCTAAGTGTTCATAGTTTCTCATTCCTTATTAAGCTTCTCCCCTCAGTCCTTCATTTAATAATAAAAATGATGCAAAGTTTGGCCATTCTATTACATCCATTCAACTCAGAATCCACAGAAATAAATAACATAACAAATCCGTAACTCAATTATGCATAGTCAACTAAAATAGCTACATTAATTCTCAAGAAAAGAGATCAACCCATCATATCATAACCATAGTTCATCATCTCCATACACTTCAATCCCATGTTACTGTCAACAGAAGTATTAAAGTAATAAAACAATGAATACTAAATGAATTATGAAAAGATAACAAAGTAACAGTCGGTTAAGCTAACAAAGTAATAAGTTCAGTAAATAAACGAAAAGCAGAGCAACAAATGATTAGAATAAGCAAAACAAGGACTGGGTGAGTGTGAAGGTGGTAGTCTCTTGCCCCTCTCAAGCCTCCCGCATTAGCTCTCGCCTTCTGCTTTAGCTTCTTCTCACCTAGATGCTCACACTGCCTTCCCCTCTTTGCTATGTTTCTCTATTCTTCCCCTCAATCAACTAGTCTCTGCTTCCTTTCTCTCTTCTTTGAGCTCTTTCTCTCCATTTGCCTTGGGTGTGTGTTAAGTGAAGAATCAAGAATTGAATGAAAGATGTCACCGTTACCCTCCTATACTTTCTATTTCTAGCCTCATCTAGGTTTGGGTTTTCATGCCCCTTCAACCTACAGTTGCCATGTAATAAAATAGACAGATTAAAGGAGTCTATAAGAATTTGCACGGGGTGAGTATGGCAGTCACGGGTGTGACTCATTATCACCTCGTCCAACTTGTCACCACCATGACTTAACATGTCATGGTGATGACATGCTAGTCACCAGCTTTCTCTATTTTCTTCTTTTCCATATATGCAAATTTACATAAACTTTCCCTTTAACCTTTTTTCAAAATTCACAAAATAATCCAATTAACATTCATGCAATAGTCACACCATTTCCACTCAATTTATCTAACATTTGGATCAAAACACAATGATTTGTAACCAAAGTCAAGATATGAAGTGTAATAACCCGTTTTCCATATCAAGGGTTAAAACCCTAAACCACTGGAAATGAGAAATAACATTGAGAATATATAAAGTGCATTGCATTCACATACATATTATTAGCACACACTCATGAATTATGATCTTATACACATTTTAAAGATTGTATTGGACTCAATTGACACATTCTAGGGTAGGCAAGATTTAAAATGATCATGGTGTGAATTATAAATTATTATGTCTTGAATTTTGGTATGATGGTTTTCATTTATTAATTTGGAGTTTATTTGCTACAATTGGGATATTTATGAATTTATATGTATTTTTGGACTGGAAAAAATGCCAAGTGGCAAGACAAGTTGACAAATGAAAACAGAAATAAGTGACATATGGTAGTAGAAATAAGTGACTTGTAGCATTAGGATTTAGTGATAAATGGCTTAGATCATTGGGTGACAAATGGACTGAAGATTGAGAGACAAATGGACTAATTATTAAGAGACATGTGGTAGCATAAGTATAAGAAATGAAGCTTGTTTCTTTAGTTGACAAGTTTCATGACACTCACCATGCATTAAACCCACATGACACCCACACATTAAAAGATCATCATTCATTCTTACTATTTACTTACATGCTCTCATCTTCTTTTTTCTTCTCTCCATTCACGACATTCACAACCCACACTCAAAACATGAGTTTTATTAACATCCTTCATTTAGCCACTCCAAATATTTCGTTGTCTTCATTTTGATGATAAAAACCCAACCTATTCTAACTTGAAAGTTTGATGATTGTATAAGCATGGAAAGTTAGGGTTATTTGATGATTTGAGGAGCTCTGGATTTAAACAAGTAAGTAAGATATTGTTCTTCATGGCTTCTTTTAATAGAAACGTATATGATGATAGTTTATGGATAGGTGGATGGTGTTAATGGTGTGTGAAGTGTGCTGGAATGTTGATGAAGAAATGGATATGGTTGTGTTTTGTTTTTGTGTAAATGATCAATAATAGTCTATATATTATTCCTTTTCTTTTATAAGGGCTAATAAAATCATTTATTTAGGCTTTTTGACCCCATATTGTAGGGTAGATCTCGAAAGATATGAAAGACCTCCCTCCAAGCCGTACATACGACTTTGATTGAATATGACTTTCCACAGAATTCTATATGTATCGATGAGATCGAGTATAGAATTCTGTTTATTCACTTTAAATTGAGTATCTGTTTCCCTCCTTTTCCTACTAGGATTGGAAATCCTGTATTTTACATATCCATACAATTGAGTCCTTGGGTTTTCGAAATAGTGTATAAAGAAGTGCTTCGAATTATTGCTATTTGACTCGGACCTGTTCTAAAAATAAAAAAGTCGAGGCATTTCGAATTGTTTGTTGACACGGACAAAGTCAAGGAAAACCTCTGAAATTATTCCAATATTAGACCTTGGACATATAATAGTTCTGAATCGAATCTCTTTAGAAAGAAGATCTTTTGTCTCATGGTAGCCTACTCCAGTCCCCTTACAAAACTTTCGTTATTAGGTTAGCCATAGACTTTACATATTTTTAGTGATTCCCATGGCTTCATCAAATGATACAAGTCTTGGATAAGAATCTACAACGCACTATAATGCCCTTGTTGACGATCCTTTACTCCGACAGTATCTAGGGTTCTTCGAAAAATGTGATATCTCACACCGGGTAAATCCTTAACCCTTCCCCCTCTTTCTAAAACTACAGAATGTTCTTGTAAATTATGGCCAATACCAGGTATATAAGCAGTGATTTCAAATCCAGAGGTTAGTCATACTCTGGCAACTTTATGTAAGGCAGAGTTTGGTTTTTTGGGGGTGATAATGGAAAAGTTGACAGATAAGTCACCTTTACTGCTACTTTACAGAACCATACATGAGATTTTCACCTCATACGGCTCCTCGTTCAATTCTTTCGAAATCATTGGATCCTTTTTCTCGTTCGAGAAGCTCCTCCCTTCCTCCACTCCGTCCCGAAGAGTAACTAGGACAAATTCAGTCACGTTTTCATGTT
>JAOSBN010000009.1:8764211-8780374 GCA_027563595.1 Erythroxylum suave
TTTTGCTCATCAAATAAGAATTAGGAAAAGGAAGGTCTTTGAGATTTACCTCCTTACCATTAGCTTTATTGGCTCCAAGCTTGCATGACTCATCTTGCTCCCACATTGTGTCTTGTTCATTGTTGCTCTCAAGATTTGTTCCTTTGTTATTCAAAATTGTGGACTTCTTTTCAGCCAACAATGCTTTCTCTTTAGTGCTTTCAGAATTCTTTATCTTTTCTGGTGTGGAAAAAAACTCATCATATTCAATCTCTTCCTCAACTACTTTCTCATCTAAATCCCAAAATTTCACTTGCTTCCCACTTCAAAGAGTGATGGCATTCAAACCCTTAGGATTTATAACAGTGTTTGAAGGAATAGTGCCACTACTCTTAGCTTGTTGCTCACTCATGTTATTGGATAATTGAGTGAGATAGGAGTTGATATTTTCGGTCTTTGTCTCCCATTGCTCCATTCTTTTCTCTAAAGCATTAAATCTAGCAACATTCTTGGATGAGTCATGTTGGATCCAAGAGGCGAAAGAATTAAACTGGTTATCATTAGAAGTCCTCTTATCTTTCATCAATGCCATCATATTGTGCAAGAGTTGATTGGTGTCTCCCTTTTATGGAACAGTCAAAGCTTTCTGTTGGTTTGGGAACTGGTTAGTAGATGGACCAGCCCCTCCACCTTTCTGGAATCTATTTGAAGGTCCACTCTCGTCATTTCTCCAACTAAATCGAGGGTTTACTCTCCATCCCTCATTGTATGTATTAGAATAGGAGTCCCACTTCTAATTTGGCCTACCCTGATAAACAACAAATACCTATGCATATCGATTGGGGCAGACACTAGCAATATGCATCATGGACCCACAAGTTTCGCAACTAGGTGCAGTAAGATCCATAGGTGTTTATGGATGATACACACTTATATTTTTCAACTCTACACTAATGAGGGCTAGCTGAGTAGTCATTTTGTTTTCCAAAGAGTCTACCTTAGACTCAAGACTTTCCATTTTCTAGATTTTACTGTTGAAACTCCCAACTCATGTATACCTCTAGTGTCTCTTGCACTGTACTGTTGGTGATTCAAAGCCATCTTTTTAATCAAATCCCAAGCCTCTTCAACGGTGAGATCTATTAATGACCCTCTTGAGGCTGCATCTAATATACCCTTGTCTTAACCCTTAAGCCCATCATAAAAATATTGCACCAACTGCTCATCTGGTATTTGATGGTGAGGGCATCGTGGCAATAAATCTTAAAAATGGTTCCAATAATTATAGAGAGACTCATTAAAGTCTTGTCAAGCTGAGTAGATTTCCTTTCTCATTGATGAAGTTCTAGACGCAGGAAAATACTTCTCCAAGAATGCCTTCCTCAAATTTCCCCAGCTGTGATAGGCATTTGCCACGTCTCAGATGACTCATGTACCACTCCTTTGCTTTACCTACCAATGACAAGTGAAAAACTTTCCACAGCACTTGATATAGGGAAGCTCCCACTGATTTCATGCCCTGGAAAATCATAGACAGTGATTACAGGTGAATCTACAGATCTTCTCCTTTCAAACCATGAAATTTAGGAAAACAGTTAATAAGCAATCCTTTTATCTCAAAATTTACATCAAAATTAGGGCAAGCAGTAGTAAAAGAATCGTAATTCACATCAGAGGTTGTAGCTTCCCTAACGGTCCTCCTTCTAAGGTTGCCATAATTCTCACCAATTCTCTCCTGCTCTCCATTATCACCATTTCTAGGTTGGTTGGCATTAAGGTGTTGGTTTTGCAAATTAACTGGGTTTTCAACCATTGTCTCTCTTTCTAATGATTGACTCTCACTACTTAATAGGCTAGACTCTACTATCTTGCTTGTCCCTTCTATTCTCTTTTCCTTCCTAACTTTTCTCAGGCTTTTCTCAATTGCAGGGTATAAAGGTAGGAGTGTGGTTTTCTGGGGCATGCAAAGGAAAAATTCAAAAGAAAATAAAAATGAGCAAAATTGACTTGCAAGTTCACAAAGTCAGGTAGAAAGATGAGATGTGATAGATGCAACAGTATGTGGATGTGTGAAAGCATATATGCACAGGTAAAGAAAACTTCAGAGTTTATAGAAAAGTTGGTCATGGCAAAGTCAGTAGTTGGCCGCGGTATAAATTTCCTGAAAGGGATCCATGTACAATCCTGCAAGTTGGTCACGGCAAAACAAAAGGTTGACTGTGGCAAACTTACACCAAATGCAGTAAACAGACTCTGAACTATGCAGTTGTAAAATGCTAAGGATGGAAATTGAAAAGAAATCAGTATCTATGTTTGTCTTTGCAAAAATTCAAATGTTAAGCGAATGAAAACCCTATACTATTAACAAGTGTGAAACTAAACTATCTAGAATGCAATCTAAATACTTTTAACTATCCTCAATAGCAAATATGACAGAAGTTAACATAGAAAACCAATCACTTGGTTCCCCACAATGGCGTCATTAGATTCGACCTTTTGTACGTTAACCTCTTGGAGGTTGAATCAAAGAATTCCAAGAATTGCACTATAGGGTGCAACCTCAAGTCATTCACTTAATTGGAACCTAAACGATTGAATCTCAATTAGCCTAAATGTCATGCTATGCAAACTAATTCAGAGAAAAGGGGGTTTTTGATTTCGAACTGATGGGTAGAACTAATTCAAATTTAAAACAAATGTTTTTGGATTTTAGGGATATATAAAATTGAAGGATGAAAAACACAAAGACTATATAATGATAAACTCCTCTTGAAAGTGAGTTTTGGTCATCATTGTTCAAAATTGATTAAAGTGAGAGTAGAAACCACTAAGCTTCAAAAATGTGAACCTTGAAAGACTTTTCAAGTCCAGGATCTTAATCAATGAGACTCCATTTTTTTTAAATCCCATTAAGTGTTCTTAGTGTGTGTGGTAGGATTAGTCAATGCAATCGGTCAATTGAAATCTAAAATCATTTCAACATCAAACAGAACCATGCAAGAAAATAGAGAATCAGAAAGATTTCAAATAGACATACATGAAACACCATACATTTAAGCTCAAAGTTCTACATAAACCAATCCATCCAACATATAATGAATATCTAACTCTTGATTAAAACTATATTCAAATAGCTCATCTACAAATCATAAATCCTAGACCTAGGATATATAAACTCGTAGTTGAACCATGGATTAAGCTACTCCCCTTTTTCAGCCCAATGAACTCCATCCATTGCTGCACCTTCAAGAGGAGAAGAGATGCCTAGCCACTTATAGAACCCAGAAACTTCGCAACTTGGAATGCATCTGAATCACCCATAGTGAAGATTCAACAGTAGAAGAAAATATGGAGAGTAAGGATGTTAATGTAGAGAAATGATGAAGGAGAGTGTGTAGAATGTGTTCTACTGCCTTCTCCCTCTTACTTATCCCGAAATAGGGTTTTTTAATGATATTCAGGTGGGGTTATAAGCATGCGAAAGAGGAGTCTCCAAAAAATGATTCGGGTTTCACGCTGTTGTTTCGAAGTTTTCGTCGAAGCGAAGTGAGGACTTTGTCATGGCCAAATTTTCCCGAAGGGTCTGAGTTATTGATTTGAGGGTTTAACCACGGTGAAGTGATGGGTTCACCATGGCCAAATTTTCTTGAAAGCATTTGGCTATTGATTTACATCTTTCGTCGTGGCGAACTTTCCCGAAGGGTCTTCTTCCTTGATTTTATGCCTAGCAATTTCTTGGTCTTCACTCTTGGCTCCACGTCTTATGTGTCCTACAATGAAAAACAATAGTTTGCAATATCAATTATCTTATAAACCAACTGAGTGTAACTATTAATTAATTATGAAAATTTTACCCTCAAACTATGTTAATTCAAAACAAGCACACTTGAAATAAATTAAGCATAATATCCAACAAAAAGAGCCGAAAAGTATAACAAAAACTATAAAAATACCACTAAATAATATAAAAAAGTTGGATTCAATCAGATACCTTACACTTTATATCAAAAGATGAAGTTGGGAGTAATAACACCAAACATGATGAGTGTGCAGATGTCTGATCAATCAATTCATCATCCATGAGATATAATCAAGGACATTTTTACTAAGATGGAAAATTTTACCTTCTTATGGACTTACGTCATTTTACACATTGAGGAAGACTTAGAGATACCAATTATCCTTGGATGATCATTTTTAGAAACAGACTGATCTCTTATACATATTTATAAAGGTAATTTGACTCTAAGGGTGGGGAATGAGAAGGTGTCCTTTAATATGTCCAATGATAGAAGTTATCACAATTTCGTAAACATCATTCAGAGAACCAAGTCTCGTGGAGGGGTTGAACATAGTAATGATCACAAGGATCCACCTTAAAAGCCACAATCTCGAAGGAATAAGCAGAAAAAGAAGACGAAGAAAAAGGGTGGTGGAAATCACAATTTGGTAGCTAATTTGTAATTTATGAGACCTATGATTGCACTACCATTAAATAACTCATTCAAACCACCATGAACAAAAGAAGTACATCAAGTTACCAATGGTAAAAGAGCACTGCATAAGAGGCAATCTATGATTTTCTATCATTTTTTTATGGAACCTTTTGCAGTAAATAGGATTTGCATTCTTTTCTTTTTAGGTCTAGTTATGTATCTTAGAGGAATTGAGGATTAGTTGACATTGGAATGTTGTGGAAGGCAAGCACAATGAGGTGATAAAGTAATTATAAGGTATGTAAGGATTTTGGGAATGAAATGAGGAAAACGAAGCAAAATTAGAAAGAATCCAAAATTTTTGCAAGGACACAATCGTAACCTATGGTGGGGTAGACAAGGTATGCACGAGTTCCAACCTTTTCTTTCAATTTTACACCTTTTTACCCTTCCTAGCATTTACACTTAACCTCATTTTTCTTACATCTTTCATTTTCTCACTCTCTCTAAACCTAAGAACTTAACTCCTCTTGCTTCTCTCTACCCATCTTCAAGTCTCAAATCTCTCCAAACTTTTCACAACTCTCAATCTAATAGGACTATGCATTAAGAAGAAGGTTAAGAGCACCTAACCAAAAGCCAAAGTCCAAGTATCAGACTGTGGATAATGAAATAGAGTAGCAAATTTATGGTGCACCTTTCCCAATCTTCTCGAAAGAGGAAGGTAACTGCTACCACACCCTTAATTTAAAAAACATTATTGTGCCTAAATACTTAGATTTTGATACGTTAGAACCAATCGGATTCAGAGAATGGGATAAAGCTCTAGGCGGAAGAAGTCAGTGTCAAAATTTATGTAATTCAATTATCCTATTTATGAGGAACTAACCCTAGAATTCTTTACCTCCCTTCAATACGAGCCAACTAACCCTAAGGACCTATGGTTTCAGTTGCGGGGTTAACCATATGGGTTAGACTATGACATTTTTTGTGAAATTGGTGGCTTTCCTAACTCAAACATATTAACTCAACACGATCACTTTTATGTCACCCACTATTAGATGAAACTGACTGAGCTAGAGAGCTTTGATGCTAAAAATTCCCAGAACAACATTATTTGAAGACCTAAAAACTTGAAATTTAAGTGTCAAACTATCTTTAACAAAACCGAAACTAACAAGTGTTCAACCAAAGAACTTTTCATATTGTGGTGCATGGATCATAGTGTCAAAGTTTGTACCTCCACCCATATCTTTAATGCAATTATTACTTCTCTAAGAAAGAAAGAAATCATTTAGGCATGGGTGAATAGCCCATCATAACCCAAGTGAAAATAAAATAACTAGATTACTACTATAGTAGTGGTAAGTCTAGGTTGATCCCATAGGGAGTGTTCGGATAGCTTATGAAATGAAATTAACTGATGTTAGGGGGAAAAAAAGGGGGATTTGGATTTTGGAATAAGAAAATAAAATGAAAATAACTAATAAAAACAAATTAAATAAAACATGCAAAAAAATGATGAAATTGGGGAATTTGGTACGAATCTGATTCTTGGGTTCAATCTCGGCCTGCCATTATTAAACATAATTCATTGATTTGTTGTTCTTTTATCTCTTTTAGCAATTATTAGTCATAGATTAACAACAAGCTCTATTAATCCGGATTTTTTCTTAGATCCTATTTAATTACAAAGCGCTCGTTAATTAACCTTTGCTATCGGGAAGCCTAGAATCAGCTCTCTAAGTTTATCCAAACAACTGCATTTCAAATCAAAAAATAGACTAATCTAGGTAATAATCACACCAGCTCAATTATTTAACCTATGTTATGTTATCTCTAATGATTTGGAACCACTAGTAGTTAAACATAAATCCAGAATATGACAATTATGTATTGCATTCAATTATAAAAATGGGTTTTCATAAAAAAAGATTCAATATAGCATTAAAATCATAATCATTCAAATACACACTTAGCGATCACAAGATAACATAATCAATTCCTAATGAGAGAAAGAAACAACAAAAGAATAAAAAAAGGGTTAACTAGGGTCGTAGGCGTCAATGTCACCTCTGAACCAGCGTCGGGATGTCTAGGCCTCTATGGATCTATCCCAAGGAATTGCTTCAGCCCCTGACATTGTAACCCTAGCTGAAACCCCTTTGGCTATTCACTATTGCGGCTCTCTTCTTCTCTTCCCACATTAATGCCCTCTTCTCTCACTATTCACTTATTTGAAAAATTAATATCTTGTACCACCCTACTATTCACCTCCACTCTTCACTATTTCACACTACTCACCCCTCTTCTTTTGTTTCTATCGCAAGCCTTTTGTACTATTTGGTGATGTGAGATGGACCACACTACTATTTGTTCTTAAAGCCCCTCCAGCAAGCTTTTGACCAAACGTCGGCATTTCATGCATAATGTTTATTGAAAAGAAGACATGGTCTACCTTTCTTCCTTGTTGTTTTTGTTTTACTTCATGTGTTGCACTATTATGTCGTTTCCTCTTAGCTGGGCTGCTAGCGTTTTGCACATTAGCTGTTGTCTTATTGATGTTGGTCTTTTACATCTACTTTGCTCCTTCTAAGCTATTATGTTGTTTTATTTGGTAGCTTCTTGGTTGTCTTCTTTTGGGATGATTTTTTTCTTTTTGCTATAATTTTCTTCTTTTTACTCCATGAACACAAGTAAATATTAATATTCAGAAAACGATCCAAATGTGATGTTGTCAACTCACTTTAATTTTTTTTCTTCCAAATTGTTCCTAAAATCATATATGAATTAAAGTGAATGTCTTAAGCATTTTTGTATCATCAATAGCTAAGTGTAAATGATTAAAAGTATCAATGATTAAACATATATCAATGAGGTACTTGGTCATGATCATTGCAGAATACTATAGTGCAAATTGCAATGGAATAATTGTCCATCGCCCTGAGTTTCTCAACACTCATCAATTAACAAGAGTTGAAATCTTGAAGTCCTATAATATGAAAATTTGAGATTTCAGTAAAAATTCTCATGTAAAGACAAGAGTGGGATAGACCAGTTTAAGCTCAACACCACCGTAACAAGGGGAGGACTCAACAGTGATGAGTCAAAAGAGGAAGAACCAATAGGAGAATGGGAGAAGGTAATGGAAGCCATCTCAAACGCTTACAAAGTCATCTCAGAAAACATCAAGGTGTTAAAGGAGAGGTTTAGAGAACAAAGATGCCAAAGTTGAGACATACGATGTATTCAAAGATATTTTCAGGCTGTGTTTAACTACCACTTACTACCACCATCACCACCTCAATCACTATAATGGGTTCTATACTCTAACCCTTCTCTTTTATTTTATTATTAATTTCAATTGTTCTTACATTTCTCTTGTTTTGTTAATTTTTATTCCCACCTTATGTATTGATGTTTGTTTTTCTCATATTGAGGACAATGTGTTGTCCAAGTTTCGAGAGGTTTGTGTCCATTATATGTTTTTATTTGAATTTATTTTTGCATACTGTATGTTAGTTTGGTTAGAATTGCATGATGTGATTTCTGTGAATGTGTCAATGGCTTGAACTTAACATAATTGATTTACCTTTTAACATAGTCTTTTAGGTTGCTAAACTTTATTAGTTTGAGATATTAGTGTCTCAGGTTGTTTTGGTTAAATATGTATGTTCATTAGGATATAATGTTAGTTCATTCTATCTAGAAATTTACCACATTTGTTTATAATTTTAAGCCAATTGAATAAGTAGCTTATTTAATGTCTTTTCATGAGAAAGATTAGCTTAAGAAACGAGGTAGGCAAGAAAATATAATAATAAAAACAAGAAAATTTTGTGTAATTCTTAGACAAATAACTATTCCGCTAGCCCTTTTTGAAACAAATAGGGTTATGAATAAAGCTAACAACTAGTTAAGAATGTGATGTAGCTGAGTAACTGGGGGACAATCATCACAAATTTTTGTTTTTGCATCAAAAAAACTATAATGACATTCCAACCAAGCTACTTATTAAAAATATGGCCTAGCTGAGTAATCAAGGGACATTTAACATAAATGCTTGCCTTTGCATCAAAAGGCCAGGTTTATGTTAATATAATTCAAAAAATAGTATGTTGTTTAAAATCCTATTGATCTTGTGAATAACATGATTTCTTATTAAAAGTTGCTTAAGGATAGTTACAATTTTAATTGACCAAATAATTACCAATGTGTTTGTATAAGTGATAGTAGTGAATGAATGTGACATTAAATCCTAATTAGTATATATATATATATATATATATATATATATATTTAGTAAGAAGTACCTAGACCTAGATTTCACAAGTTAATAAGTAGAATAACTTGAGGGATTGCACTTATAGTTAAATTTGTTTCATAAAGTTTAATGTCATTGTCCCAATATTGCAAATGTGTATGTTCTATTGTTAATTATAATTGGTGTTTTTTTTTTGTTTTGCTTGTTTTGTCTTTGCTTGAGGACAAGCAAAAATTTAAGTGTGGAGATGTTGATAGTGGCAGGTTGCATGATGTTTTAGTGGGTATTTTAGTATGTGTTTAGTTGTTAAATTGAATGATTAGTGCATGTTTAGGTTCGGATTATGTTATTTGGTTAGACAATTGTGTTTTGAGTGCTTCATGGGTTAAAGCACACTATTAAGTTTAAATTTTGCATATTTGGAATGCCTTGATGTGTTTGCTAGTGTTTGTTATAAAATATCAAAGAATAGAGAGAATTTAGTGGAATCTCGAAGCAAAACTCAGGGCCACGATCATGATAGAAGCATGGAGGGTTTAACATGATCATGACTCCTTCTGCCACGATCATGACAAAGAGTAAAATTTAAGTGCCACAATCGTGGCACTATGGTCCATGATCATGGCCTACGTGATATGCAATGCAGACAACCTCCCAAATGTGACTTACGAAGGGACATTTGGGACCTTTTGGAATCAAGAAAAGCCTAGATTTTATCTTAAATAGAAAAGACCGTATAAAGAAAGGGAAAGAACCCTAAGCTGGGCTCTAAATTCTGCCACCTTTGGAAAACTCTAAGAAGAAAAAAGAAAAAAAGAGAGGAGGAAAAAGAGGAGAGAGGAGTGGGCTTCTACTACTGCTGCTTTCCTAAGCCATCTCGATCCTATCCAAGTAAAGTTTTCTTTTCTTCTTGTTATTTATTTTCTTTGAATCTGTAAGATGGATATGATGATGTTGATGGATTTGGGATTGGTGATGATGTTCTAACCTTTTTTTAGGGATTTAAAATTTATTCATTATTAATCTAGTTATCTTTGTGTTAATTCATTTGGGTGTTATGATTGTAGTGACTTTATACTTCAGTAATAAATCGAGAGAGTGAACCAAATGCAAAATGATTGGGTTGGTTAATGAGAATTAATAGACCTAATAGATCACACAAACAGTTAAATCGATAATTATACAGAGAGACCTCATGAGAGGACCCATTTGTTTAATAAAATACTTAAAATATGATTAGGTTATAGGCTAATTATTAATCAAGATATTACATCTCTAATGATGCAACTTAATTAGGGTCAATTAGGAATTAGTGATTGTAACTCGAGAGTGAGTAGTCCACCCTTCGATAGTCTAGAATTGACACCACATTAACAAAAAAGTTATTAGGTTAGCATTGATAATAGGATAAATGCCTTTCTCATAATTTTTGTAACTTTTCTTGTGTGATTTCCCATTGAATTTAGTGGCACTCATATTCGATTTCATTTGTGTTAATTTTACAAATTAATTTTCTATCAATCATCTTCATATATTTACTTTTTTCTTCATTTTTATTTTCATTTCAATAATTCTTTAAACCTTAGATAGCTTAGAATTAGATTGTCGACACCTCACATACTACACCCACATCCTATGTGCTTGTAGTATATGGTTTGAAATAGATTAAAACTTACCTCAATAGCTAACATATTCTTTTTTACAAAACTATTAACTTTAGAAATGCAAGCAAATATTCAACATGTTTTGAATTTTTTAAAATGGATGTCAAAATTTATTTCAAATGATGGCATCGTCATGTTATTAAAACCAATCAGTTTAGAGGAAGTAAAGGCTGCAATCTTTGATTTTAATCCTGATAGTGTAGTTGGTTTTAATGGTTTCTCTAGATATGTGTTTTCCTTTATTACTAAGATATCATTGGTTTGGATGCGTATGCAACAATTCAAGAATTTTTTTCGGCATACCTATCACACATGGAATAGGATCAACAGTAACAACTTTGCTTCCAAAAAAGGATAATCCTTCCAGATTTTATGATTTTTGCCCTATTAGCCTATGCACTTTGACAATAAAATACTAAGCAAGGTTTTATTGGGAGAATAAAGCCTTTCTTACTTAAATTAATTTATGCCAAACAAACAACATTTCTTTCTGGCAGAGATATATAAAATAATCTGTTGTTGGCATAGGAAATCATTCAATTCATTAAGAAAAGGTTATTGTTATTGCTCCCATTCCACTAGGGATAGGTACGCCTACGAAAAAACTTGAATTATTTCATACACGTCTGAAGCAATAATATCCCAATAATAACAAAATAAAAATTTAGAGAAACCAGCTACACTATTAGGATTGAGATCAAAGACCATAGCCTTTACTTCCTCCAAACTAATTTGCTTTCAGGAAAGATAAAGTATTATGCATCACCAAAAGTTAGCATTCTTATCATGCACTTGAACTTTGCAGATGACATAATTATACTCACCAAAGGGCATCGATGATCTTTTATTGCTTTGATAAATTTTCTACATACATATGAGGAAGTATATGGACAAAAGGGTTTTAATGAAGGAACAAGAGCATAAATTTAATAAAGATCTAAAAACTATGGACTCTTAAACTAGAAACTAGAAATATATTAAATTAAGTGGTAATTAGTAGTCAAATTTTCATAATTATTTCAGATAATAACTTGTTGAATATGAAAGTTAAATTAGTTCATTATTCATTTTGATTTAGCACCCAACTATCATTTTTAGTAAGACAACCATCCAATTATTTCCCTTAATAATGCATAGGGTATTAAATTAGAAAAATTAATTCTTAAGACTCTTCCATTTTGATTAATCTGTTCATCTTTACTTCCAATTGATTCAATTTACTTTTCAATCGATTTTGTGATTTTTTTAAAAATCTTCATTCAAACAATCGAGATAAAATGTTTAAGATTGCATCTATTTTTATTTTTGTTTTCATTCAAGGTTAATTTAAGTTGACCAATATCACCTTCATGAGAGCCAACACTAATCACTATAACTACCTCGTATACTTATGAGTAGGATAGCCTAGGTATTTTTAGAACTTATTTTAGGTACAATAAGTTTTTGGCACCGTTGCCAAGGATCTAACCAGGGTCATTCATGTGATAGGTAAAAAAACTTACCACCATACTATAATGATAAGTTATATCACCACCATGATTAGACTCAACATGAATTAAACTATGCTTGTTGTGCCCAAATAAGTTATAAAAATACCTAAGCTTTTTTAATTATACGATGTTGTTATAGTGATTACCCAAGGTAGTCTCCCACGGAGGTGAAATTGGTCCACTTAAATTAACCTTGAACAAAAGCAAAAATAAAAATAGATGCAATCGTAAACATTCTATCATGATTTTTTTGGCGAAGATTTTAAATAAAATCAAAAAATAGATTTAAAGTAAACATAATCAACTAGAAGCAAAGATAAATAGATTAATCAAAATCGAAGACTTTTGACAATTAATTTTGGTAATTTAATCTCCTATGCATGATTAAGGGAAATGACTGGATAGTTGTCTTACTAAACTTATTAGTTTGGCTCTAAATCAAAACAACTAATAAACTAATCTACCTTTCATATTGAAAAAGTTATTATCCAAATTAATTATGAAAATCTGACTACTAATTACCACTTAATTTAATATATTTCTAGATTTTAACCTAACTGTCTCGATTCGTATCAAGTTTCTCCTCTTGGTCCTTCATGTAATACTAAAAAAGATGCAAAGTTTCGTCATTCTATTACATCCATTTGCCTTAAAAACCACATAAATAAATGAGACAACAAATCCATAAATTAACCATGCATAGTCAACTAAAATAGCTACATTAATTCTCAAGAAAAAGAGGTTAGCCCATCATAACATAAACACAATTCATCATCTCCATACACTTCAGGTTAGCCCATCATAACATAAACACAATTCATCATCTCTATACACTTCAGTCCCATGTTACTATTAAAAGAAGTATTAAAGCAATAAAACAGTGAATACTAAATGAACTATGAAAAGATAACAAAGTAAAAAGTTCAGAAAATAAACAAGAAACGCTGCAACAGATGACTAATGAAGCAAGCAAATAGAGATCGGGTAAATAAAGTGTGGTTCTCTCCTACCCCTCTAAAGCTTCCTGCATCAGTTCTCGCCTTCTGCTTCAACTTGTTCTTACCAGATAGTAGAAGACTCTACCATGTTTTTCTCTTCTTCATTGACTCTCTCTGGTCGCTTCTCTTCTTCCCTTCTTTCTCTCAATTTTCTTGCTCCTAAAGTGTCTCTGGTGTGCTAAGTCAAGAATGAAGAGTGAACGATGAATGAATAAGTTGCACCCCTTATTCCCTTTCTATTTGTAGTATGACCCTAGGTTTAGGTCTTCAAACGGTCACCACTACACATGCCACATGATAAGTTGATGAATTAAAGAAAACAAATAAGTCACAGGAGTGACAAGTTAAGTCAACCCCATGAGGGCACTTGTCATGGTGGTGACAAGTTAAGTCACCATCATGACTAACAGTACGATGGTGACTTTCTATGTCACCACCGTGACTAACATTTGAATGTTAGTGACGATAGTGACTTAGAGGTGGTGAAACTTTTCACCACTTTCTTCTTTTTTTATTTCTCTTTTCATGCAAAATTTATAAAATAATCCAATTAACATTCATGTAATATTCACACCGTTTCCCCTCAATTTATCTCACATTTAGATCAAAACACAAGGATTTGTAACCAAAATCAAGATAATTAAAATCAATGGAAACTAGACATAATAATTCCTCCACACTTAAACTATGTTTGTCCTTAAGCATAATAATGAGCACTAGACTATAAAAGCTTAAACATTGAAAACAAATGATTTTCCCAATTAGTAATTAAAGATATCAATGATCAATTCAACAAACACAACCTAAGAACTTGAAACTCATAATAATCTGCAAACAGACTATTCTCTACATTCTTAGCCAAAATTAACAAGTATTTCAACTCAAAGACTATTAACAAATGTGATAGGCCTCACTCCAGTTTTCATTCTCTCAGGCATTCAAAGGTAGTAAATATTCATTCATCATTCATTTCATGTAAAGCATCTACCATAGGCTTGCTTACCAATCCAATCTCCACTCTCATTGTTGGATCCCGTTTCTGGAACCCAACTCTTGCGAAATCATAAAACATGAGCGTATTCCCATAGAATTTTCTTGACAATCATCAGTTCATCGTCCTTACTTGATACCAAAAATTTTGGACCCCAATTCCAGAGCCCAACAGTCAGAGTCAAAGACTGTAATCTTCAAAATCAACTCACTACTTTAACTTCACAACAGTCTTTGGAAACTCATCTTAAAAAGAATTCAAATTTGACTTCTTCAGAAAAAGTGAAGCTCTATGTCTCTAGTTTGTTTTAAAACAAGAAACACCTCATTCGGAGCTCCATAGCTCAAGATATCCTTAAAAATCCAACATATGTTCATAACCCTGTTATGTTCTTCCAACCGATCCATAAATTTCTTTCCACAAAACTTTTACAAATCAACGCCAAAAGATACCAATTTTTATGTAGAGATAGAAAAATGTCTTATCAATCTATTTCTTCAAGAATCACTTCATTTAGAGGTCGGATGAGGAAGTTTTGGCCAAACGAATCCAACATATTTATATTCCTAATCATATTGTACCTAACTTCGCGCAAATGCCATAACTTCCAATTGACATGTCTGATTGAGTTTGTTCTTTGACGGTTTGAAAGAAGACTTCTAGATCTAAAACTTTTATTAAGACCACAAAGAAAAATTTTATTGGTTGGAGGGTCTAAAATGGAACAGAAGATAGGCTAGGCGAAAAAGTAAAAGGAACAAAACATAGAAGAAGATGGCGTTATCATAGAAGAAGCCAAAAGGCAGAAGAAGCAAAACATAGAAGAAAATGACGTCATCACAGAAGAAGCAAAAAGGTAGAAGAAGAAAAACATAAAAGAAGATGACGTCATCACAGAAGAAGCAAAACATAGAAGAAGATGACGTCATCATAGAAGAAGTAAAACATAAAAGAAGGTGACGTCATCATAGAAGAAGCAAAACATAGAAGAAGATGATGTCATCACAGAAGAAGCAAAAACATAGAAGATACAACTTCACTCTTAAACATCTTCCCTTATAAGGACCATAACTTTCAGCTCCAACGTCCAAAATTCTCGTACTATATACCGTTGGAAAGCTAAGAGGATAAACTACCATTTCAAGAAGACAAATTTTTCCAAATCAGCCTAGATTAATCCAGATTTTCCCTTGAATTCAGAAGACACATTTTACCCTCATGAAAAACTTGAAATTTATCCCAACTTCAATTCATCCATACACAAATTAACCTTTCAAATCCATATTTCATTAACTTCATAAATTAAGAGTTTTACAAACTTCAATGCTCATTCCGAGCCATAATACAATATTTCAAAAAATCCCTAAAGTCATAAAAGGCTTGAACTATAATTGGTCAACATACAACTACAGCCTTGTTTTACATAAATTATTCCAAAACAAATCAAAGCATGCAAATCTAGAGTGGTGCCTTGACTCTCTTTCACTCTTTTTTTTGCTTATCAACTGGAGAAGCTAAGTGGGGTCCAAAGCTATGAGATTTTGAGAGAGAGTGGAGCAATTTAGTTCCAACTTTTCTCTTGGGTTTTAAAGTCAAGAGGGACTAATCCCATTACTCTCATCCCTGATTCTGGACTCTGGACCCCATTGCTGCTCAGTTTCTGCGGTTCTATCGTTTCTTTTTTTCCCCCTTGTCAGTCTCTATCTCTCTCCCATGATGAGAGGAAGAGGGGGGTGAGCTTAAAAGCTCGTGGGTAACAAGCTTATAACCAAGAAATAAGCAAAATCCATTGAAATGATTATTTCGATTGTAAAATTTCACATTGTAAAAATCCATGTAAGAAATGTTTCCCAAATTCACAACTTATCAAGAAATTCATTAACATCATGAATCATGCATTCATCAAACTTGTCACAGTCATAACACATAAGCACATCAGAAATGGTATGGGTAGTTCGTAACCGAACTTACTATCACTATTCTATAAAATGGTCTTTTGTAGCCGTGAATAGAACGTACTATCGTAATCCCACATAATGGTTTGGCGTAGCGGTGAACTTAAGGGAGTCCGCGAAGGAGCTCCATGCCACTAATGGGCAGGCAGGAGAAGCTTTTAGACAAGTGCACTTGACTGGCAGAACAAACCACCACAAATCCAGATAACATGTAATTCATGACTTGAAAACAAATTGCCCAAACGGCAACATTTCGTAAACTTGTTTTTCATAAACATGCAATTTTTCGAAAACCCTTTTCATTTAACATCTCTTCTTTCTTCTTTCTCTTTGTTTCTTCTCTCAATTTCGTTCTTGCTTCTTCCTTAAAAGCAAGCCCACCCTTC
>JAOSBN010000009.1:8780474-8802981 GCA_027563595.1 Erythroxylum suave
AAATTCTCCATTCAATCTTTACCCTTTTTATGTATCTAGCTTATTCATAAGCTTACACCTCACGAACACTTGGTCACTCTATAATATAACTCAATTTTTTTCGTTATCTCTTTTCCAACCTCATATGATCTCATAATATCCAATTCTCATTTACAATTTATCCCTTAATACATATTACTCAACTTCTTTAAATATAACTACAATCATATAAACATCTTCATCACCATTATACTCATACATTTGATACTTTGATTTCATTCATTCGTTCACTAAGTTTTAACCTCCATTTTCACTTCAATCATATCATATATTAGTCACTTAAATCAAGGAATCATTCTAGGTTCATTACAAACCCCATTTAAGCCTTCATTAAGACCATTTGACCCATGAATGTCCATTAGGCAGACTTCATGTCCGTTGGGTGGATCTTCTCGGGTTTTTCAGCTTCCCAGTCCCGCTTATGTCCGTTTGAAGGGACATCATGTCCGCTAAGTGGACCTTTACGGGTCTCTTACAGACACTTGAGTTTTTGACCCTCTGTATATCAAAATATCTTCTCAGTGTCTTCATTGAAGTTGTAGATCTCAAAGTCCTCTTTAAAACCATACTAAATGACCTCAATCCGAGTTCTATAGAAAAAATTATGCCTCTTTCCCCAAAGTATATCCAAGTGTATCACATTTTCTAGATTCTAACTATTTACTTACTACATTCACTGCCTTAAGCTTGTCTATCATTTCTAATTTAATTTCTCCTCATTTTCCCATAATTATAACTCCATTTAAACTCAATATTATCCATGAACAAATGTATAGTCCATGATTGATCATGAACACTAATAACAGAAAATACACATATATACACATTCATCATCAACTTCCTACACATATTCAACTTCATTTCCACTTTCACTTCACTTCTAATTATTACCTTAATTCTTACCATTCAAGATACCAAATTACTCCCTTTCTTTAGCTCTATACTCATTTTATTTCATCACAAAAATACCCAAGGAGATTCACATTCATTCATCAAGAAAACAAAACAAAACCCATTATGTATCCAATTTTTCTGCACTTTTTTCTACACCCAGTACTCAACTTCAAGTCAAAATTAGAAACTCTTAAAGACAGAATTTGAATTCTATGTCTTCATGGAAAATGTAACCACATGTCTCTACTTTAATCCAAATTAAAGATCACCTCATTTGGATATCTAAAAAAAAATTTATGGCTAAATTACAGATGCATAATCAATGGAAAATGTTACAGCTAACATTTTTCCAGCACACTTTAAACACCATTATCATTTTATCTCTAAACTTTCAGCCTAGTTCTTCCATTTTCAAGACACTACACTTGCCTTTTCTTTAACTTCAAATCTTAATCCAATCCATGTCTAAAACAACCAATGATCCATGTTTGTATCCATCAAAAGCAGAACATAAAAATATCCACAAATAAATTTTCTGCACTTCTTTCTACATCCATTAAGGATTCATTTTAGCTCTAAACCATCTCTATAACAACATGGATCATTAATCATCATACATGTAAAAGAAAGAAATTAATCTACCCACAACACTCACTCACGTTTTTGCATAAACCCAACCTCAATTTATGAACATTTAACCTCTAACTATCATCAAATCATGTTTCGTTCTTCAAATTAAGAAGAGTGATGCTTATACTTACTTGATTTACCCAAAGCTTCTTCAAAAGTCTCCAAGAACCCTAGCTCCTCCAACATCCACGAAAATCAACTTTCAAAGTGAAATGGGTTGGGTCTTTTAGCAAAAAGAAGGAGAAGACAATGAATCTTGAAGAAACAAAGTGAAGGAGTTGAATAAAAATCAATGTAGTGAGGTGAGAGTGAATTTTGTAGATGGAGAGAATGGAGAAGATGAGAGTGTCTTTGTTAGGGATGAAAGACACGAAAATATCTTTCAAATGGCAATAATATAAGTTTTACAAAAACACTTGGTGGGTGTCATGACACTTTCCACTTAAATGATTATGCTTAATAACACTTAATTGTTTAGTCCATTTGTCTCCAATTTCTAATGCAATTGTCTCCTAATTTTCAATGACATAAGTCATTAAATCCCAAAGCCATTTATAAAAATTTCCACTACCATTTGACTCTTAATTCTACTTCTTTTCATCAATTGTTCTGCTACTTCACATTTTTCATAATCCAAAAATACCCCTAAGCTTCAAAAAATTCTCAGTTTTTCACCAAAAATTCTAAATCAATAGATATACTCTCCAAATCAATTTTTAACACATACGATTCACAATTCCAAATATAATCACATTTATAGATCAATTATACAAGGAAAATGTTAATGAATGCATGTACAATCATTTTAGTGTACAAGAATCAATATTCATATGTGTGCATGCTAACATTATGCATGAGCATGAAATGTATTTTTCTACTTTCTCAGCAATTTTTCTCATTTATTGTTTTTACCTTAACATGGGTAGCGGGATGTTACATACAATTTAGGGTTAATGATTATAACTAAAGAGAGAGCAATCAACCCTAGGATCGTATATGACCAATAATCCAGTAATTCATAATCAACTAGGTTAGCGTTAAAGATACATAAAAATTCCTCTTTCTCTTAATTGATAGTTCCTTTAAGTTGATTCTTGAGAGTGGTTACAACTGCTACTTGTTAATATTTTCATAATTAATTATTGGAATTGAGTTGTATGATTGAATTAAATTATTGCCTTTGTTTTGTTACATTTTGAATTATTGTGAATTATTTTGGCCTTAGATTTTAGGATTAGATTATCCCTCCTCGTGGGATCAACACTTTAGGTACTACGTGAATGACTTATATGCTTATGGATTATCGAGGTTAAATATTAAAACTTACACATTTCAAAAAACTGCGATCACCATGCACCTTTGAAAGGTAGCGTGGGTGTTGCATAATCCAAAAGGCATCCTTCTATAGGCAAAGGATCTATATGGTCATGTAAAAGTCATCTTCTACTGGTCCTCTAGAGCAATAACAACCTAAATATAACCTAAATAACCATTAAGAAAGCAATAGTAAGCATAACTAGCAAGACATTCTAACATTTGATCAATAAAGGGTAGGGGAAGTGATCCTTTCTACTTATTGAGTTGAGCTTGCGATAATACACATAAACTTGCCATCTATTCTGCAACCGATTAGGAACCATTTCTCCTTTCTCATTCTCCATAATTGTAATGCCTAAATTCTTGGGAACCACTTGCAAAGGACTTACCCACATATTGTTAGAGATGGGTATATGACTCCAAATTTAGCAATTTCATCACTTCCTTCTTCACCACCTCCATCTTTGGCGGGTTGAGACGTCTTTGCACTTGACGGACTATGGTAGCTCCTTCCTCAAGAAAAATCCTATGCATGCATAAAGAATGACTACTACCTTTAATATCCACAAACGTCCATCCCAATGTCATCTTATACTCTTGCAACACACTAACTATCTTTTCTTGTTGCAATTTTATAAGATCACTTGCTATAATAACTGGAAGAATTTTGTCAGTGCCCATATAAGCATACTTAAGGTGAGTCGATAAGGGTCAACTCCACTTCTGGTGCCTGCACAATAGAAGTTAGTAGTTGATTGGTACCAATGGGCAATTCTAAAAAGTGAGGGACATACCTACCAAAAGGACTTGTCTCAAGTGCCCAAATTGCTTCCTTTACATCCTCTTCGAACTTGAACTTGCTTTGCCAATATCTAGACATCTTTTACTATAGCATGGTAGTAAAGGCTATCTCCAAGGGGTCACCTGTAGAAAGAAGAGACCACTACTCTACCAAAGAGTCAAGAATATCTACCTTGGTAATTGACTCACAATCTGATGGATAATGCATGGCATCAAAGATATTAAAACGACAACCTTGCCATCGAACTCGATAGTCAATGCCGCATTAAGTACATTGATTTTTGTTTGACATATCTTCAAGAATGGCCTTCCTAACAAAATTGTTGAAGGGCTCAAAGAGTCCTCATCCTGCATATCTAACACATAAGAATCTATAGGGAAAATAAGCTCGTTAACCTACACCAAAACATCCTTGATAACCCCCTTAGGGTATGTGTTAGATCTATTAGCTAATTGAATGATAACATGGGTATCCTTTAATGAACCAAGATTAAGAGCTTTGAAAATAGATAAAGGCATAACATTTATCGAAGCTACTAAATCTAACATACATCTCTCATACCTTATATTACCGATCTTCCTAGGAATGGTAAAAATATCTAGATCCTTGCACTTGGGGGATAGCTTCCTTTGCAAGACTGCTGAAACATTACCCCCCCCCCCCCCACTCATCTACTCATCTCTCCTCAGCTTCCTCTTGTTAGCACAACTCCTTTAAAAATTTAGCATATCTCAAAACTTGCTTAATTGCTTCCAGTAGAGGGATATTTATTCCCACCTTGAAAAAGACCTTTAATGTTTCCTTTTTCATCCCTTGTTGCTTATTCTTTGCTAACCTGCTTGGAAATGGAACATAAGGAAAATTATTAACAATAGGGTGTGAAGTACTTACCTGAGGATGGTGATCGTCCTTTTTCTTTGTTACAAGTTTCTTCTTTGTCTTCTTTCTCCTTCCCCTTCCTTGGTCTTTGTACCTCCTTTCCACTTCTCAAGGTAATGGCATAAGCGTCTTCTCTTGGGCTCCTTTCAGGTTGAATAGGCAACCTTGTGGAACTTTAGGCCTACAGTTTCCCTACGGCATCGACTAACTGACTGACTTAATTTTCCAAATACCTCAAACCACTCTTGGCTTTTGCTGACATTGAAGAGTGTTAGATGCTAAGATCTTAACAATTTCCTCTAAGGACATACCTCCCACTTGTTGTTGTTGTGGTGGTTATGGAGGCACTAACCTTGGCTGAAACTATGGTTGATTATGATGGAAACTTGGTGGTGCATGAAATCTTTGCTACTGCTACTGCTACTGTTGATAATTGGGTTGGTGTGCATTAGAACTGGTTCCTTATTATGGGTTCCCGTAACTGAAGTTAGGATGATCCTTCCACCCCAGATTGTAAGCAGGGGAAAAAGGGTCATACCTCCTCTGCTGTCCCAACTGCATTGACGTGCTATTCATTCTGTAGGAAAGGGCATGCATCTGTAGGATGGTCAACTAGTGTACAAATACTACATACCTTGGTAGGCCCTTTTCGTATCATTGTTTATTGCACTAAGGAAGTCAAATTTGCAACTTGCTGCTCCAACTTAGAGATGAAGACCTCTTTCACATGCTTTGGCAAGGAAAAAGCATTACTAGGATTGCCCCAATAAATGGAGTTCACTACTATAGTCAAGTTCCTAGCATCCTCCAATGTCTTGTTCGCCAAGGCTCCACCACTCACAACGTCTATCATTTTCTTGTCTAAAGGAAGCAACCCTTCATATAAATATTAAATTAATAACTAGTCACTTATCCAATGGTTTGGACAACTATTACAGAGCTTTTTGAAACAATCTCAATACTTATGCAAAGACTCCCCTGTGTCTTATCAATTGCCATAGATCTCCTTCCTAATGTTAGTGGCTTTTGAGGTAGGGAAGTACTTCTCTAGAAAATCCTGCTGCATTTACTCCCATATATTAATCGAGCCAATGGTCAAGTCATGCAACCACTCTTTGGCTGTATCTGCTAAGGTAAAGGGAAATGCTTTTAGCTTGAGTTGCTCCATTGAAACTCCCACTGGCTTCATACGTCAGCATGTGATGTGGAACTCCTTTAGGAACTTGTTGTGATCAATAATGTAACCTGATCTTAGTGAGCTAGTGTCACGACAACTTGTAAAAGTAGGCAATGCATATATCAGTCTAGGTTTAATTTCAACTTTCAACTCATTAGCTGAATAATTGATACAAAGCATAATAGGGTTGAAAGAAGGAGCTATAAACTCCTTTAAGGTTTGCTGATGAGGTTCCATAATCTCCTCTATTTCATTTGAACTCCTATCGACTTCTTCTTTAAAGGATAAGCAATGACTACTCTCGGGAAGATTTGTATAGTTTCCTTTCTCTCTCTGACAAAATCCGATGCAACCTACAATTGAAGAAAAAGAGAAAGGGTTAAGTGGAGAAAGTAATGAGCTTCTATTTTCTTTAGCAAATTTATACAAACAAATGTGTTTTGAGGAACTGGTGGATATGCAGCCCAATGAAAGAATACATAAGATCAGCAAAAACAAAAATAAAACAATCACAAGAAACAACAATTAACACACGTTAACTCCCCAACAATAACGCCAAAAATTTGATAGCATGTTGCTAACTCCCAAATAATAAATTCCTAACTACCAAACTATACAGTAAATGGTGAGCTAAGGTCGAACCAAAGAGAGCTGGGATGCAAATGCTATTTCAAATATTGTAACAAAAGAAAACAAAACGCCCTGAAATGATGAAGATGAGATAACCAATATGTAATGAACGTAACCAAAAAGAGAAACACAAAGCAAATTAACAATGGTAAAGAAGTAGGCTGAAGATATCTTTAGGATTCTGGGATGTTCATTGATCCTTGAATCTAAACAAAAGGGTACTCTCATCATGGTGTTAGCCTATGGACTCGATTAAGCTCTCAATTAATTTGTTTAAAATAGACAAAACTAATAAGCTCTAGAAATGCCTTGATCTCCACTATAACCTAGAATAGGTTTTCTACGTTCAATAGCGAAGATGCATTAGGTACTATGAAACAACTAATTTAGGACACCTACTGATGTGCTCCGCGGAATGCGCGATGAACAGTAGTCATGACGGTGAATAGTAGATGGTGAACAGTAGTCGCAGCAGTGAGCAGTAAACAGGAAACAGTAGCCGCGACGGTGAACAATAATTGGTGAACAGTACGAATGAACAGTAAATTCGAAAACTAAGGGATACGCAAGGTTAATCTCTACGACACCTCTTGGAAACTTTTTCCAAGCAATCCTGATGATCAAAACTAACCCAGAAAAGAACTATCAACACGCCACAATTAGAAAGTCAATTGATAAGTGAAGAAGGTTCGAAAGGTAACAAGAAGAAGAGAATAGTGTTTCTCCCTCTTGAAGCCGATGGCTTTTCAACAATTATGATCTAAAAAGTTCTAATAATTTTTTGACCTAAAACACACATTTATACCTAGGTTAAATGATAAAAAGGTTGGGCTAAAATATATGGAAGCCCAAAGAAACAAAGTCTAAAAAAACCAATAGCCCAAATCTTCTTGTCTTTAAGCTCCAAGTGTATCTGGTCTAAGGATTTGAGTTAAATGGATTAGTTTGAGCTCGATTCCATTAAACTCTCCTCCAATAGGCTTGGAGCTCACCATCCTCTTAAGATAAAAGCCCATATACATATAAAGAGCCTCTTTAAGTCTCTTGGTCCTAGCTTTGGTCATGGGCCCTTCTGGCATAGCTATCTCTCTGCCTGGTCCTGCTCGATGGTCCATGGTCCCGCTCACATTAGTCATGGGCCCTTTTGGCATGGCTATCTCTCTGCCTGGTCTTGCTTGATGGTCCATGGTCCCGCTCACATTACCTACTCATAATCTTGGAAGGTGTAACCTAAAGATATGGGATCCTAGATTAGTTGATTAAGTATCTTGACAAATTCAACTAACCTATTGCTATTTCTGGGAATCACTATGGACTATTGCATATCACAAGCTTAACCTTAGTCTTCATATTAGAAAGTTACCTAAAGGGTGATCAAACCTATAAGCAATTCCTAATTTACAACATTTATCCTAAATCCCAAACCAACCTAGACATACGAGCACCAATTTAGGACAAATTCAACTCCATTATCACAATTTCTATCCCTTCATCCTTATAATATCTCCAAACCCCTAAGTAATATTGCCACAACTATTCATATTAAACACAATTGCTATTAAATAAATGAAACCCATACTCTATTAAATAAAACCGAGGCTGGAAATTATAAACGAAGCGATACAAATTGAAATTCAACACTAATTTAATAGAAATCAAAAGTCTTTATACTAACAAATGACTAATCAGAACCCTAAACTAATTGCATCAAAATGAAAATTCCACACACAACTTGCACAAAACCCAAATTAATTGATCATGAACCTAAGAACATGCATAAATCTTAATTATTAAGCACAAATTAATCAAGAGCATCATAGATAAGCAAAAACCCGTAACATAAATCGTTAAACATTCAAATACCCAACAAATTCCGATTTGAAAAAGAACATAAATAAACTTAAATAACCAATATTAGAGTTGGAAAATTAAAGGAATAAACATCCATATGTAACATAAAGATTCCTAATAAAATTCATAAAGTTCAACTACAAAATCCATCAAATATTCTTTCTAAATATTGTAGAACATGTAAAAACGTGATTAACACTAAGAAAGCTTTAAACTAATTGAATGAATAAGAAAATAAAGCGTTGAAACTAAAAGAGAATAGCTAAGCTTACGGAAAATAATAAAAACTTCTCTATTGGTTCCTCCTCCCTTCTTGGAACTTTCCATAAATGGCAGATTTTAAGAGTCTCTCTCTCCTCTTGGAGTTTTTCTCAAAGTGGCATATTGGAGACTCTCTCTCTTGTTGTAGTTTTCCTAAAAGTGCCAGATTGGAGGCTACCCTTTTTATCTTTTTTGTAGTATGATCTAATTAGGGTAAAACCTAAGATTTTCCTATGCCTTAAAATTTCAAAAATACCTTCAAAATTTTCAGTTAGGAAGGTCGTCCATGTTTGTCTATGAGCAGGCCACAATTATAGCTTTTGGTTTGTTTATCTAATCTCTGTCATGATCGTGGCTGACTCCCCACAATCGTGGCCCTGGGATCAAGCTTTTGTTTCAATTGTGGCTGACTCCCTATGATCATGACCTTGGGATCAAGCTTCTATCTGGCCTTGGGTTATTTCCTAGGTCTTCTTCGATTCTCTTCTGAATGCCCTTAATGGTTTCTCCTCCATGGATGGCTCTCCAAACTTTGTCAAACTTTTTCCTTTTAACATATATTTGTGTTCACTCTTTTAATCTATATGTAAACACAAGATGAACACAAATCAAGTATTTAAACACAACAATAGGACTGAAAAGACATTGAAATGCATAAGAAAATATAAGATGATTCAATCTTATTAATCCACCATAGTCTCTTCAAGATTAGGGCTTGATTTGAGAATTTGATTGGAGTTCTGTTTAAACCTCCATCTTTGGGAAAACAAATATCCACCCACTTCACTTTAGCTGAATCTTTTTTACCATTTAGATGATTCCATGGAATTTTTTTGAGGATTCTTTCAATGGTTTTGATGATACTGTGAGAAAGAAATATATGAGAGCTCCAATAAATATAGGGAGAGTTTAGCACCGATTTGATGAGTTGCACCTTCCTCGCATAGGACAGAGACTTATTAACCCATGAACTAATCCTTCTCTGTATTTTCTCTACAAGAAGAATGCATTCTGTATTATGTAAGTATTTAGTAGAGACTGGCAGTCCAAGATATGTTGTGTCTAGTTTCTATTGCTCTTAGTTACCTTCATATCTTGATTTCGGTTATAAAGTCCTTGTGTTTTGATCATACTATGAGATGAATTGAGTAAAAATGTTGTGGATATTGCATGGATGTTAATTTGATTATCTTGTGAATGTTGCATGGAAATTAGAAGAATTTTTCATGAAAATGGGTGTGACACGTTAATTGTGTATCACACACATTAATTCCAGTTAATTCCATGAAGACAAACATGTTAATTCCATACACACACACGGTTTAATTGCACACACACACACGTTGATTCCGTACACACACAAAATTTAAATACACATACACACACACGTTAATTCCACACACACACAAAATTTAAATGCACACACACACGTTAATTCCATACACACACACTGTAATATCCTGTTTCCAGTATATGCTTATTAAGCATTGCATATACATGCATAAAATTAACATTTATAAACAATTTGATATTTGTACACATTAAAAGTAAGTATATGCACTCATTTGACATGTCCCAGGGTATGAAAAATGTTTAGTGAACATAATGTGAATTGTGATTTGGTATGTCTTGAATTTTGGTATGTTTAGATTTTAATTGGTAAATTGGAATTAAATGTTACAGATTGGGAAATTGATGAATTGAAATGTACATTTGGACTAGGAAAAATTCCAAGAGAGAGGATAAATTAATACATGAAAAATTAGGGTGATTAAGCCTAAAATTGAATGAAATTTGTTATAGTAAAATGTAGGACAGATGGACTAGTAATTAATTGAAAAATGGACAAATTATTGTATGACAAGTGGACCAATCTTGGAGTGACATGTGGACTACGTAAATAGTGACTAATGGCAGCATCTTGAGTGGATTAATGACTGCATATTGATTGGGAAAATGTAAGACATGCCTTAGGACAAATGTTGTGCTTTAATGGTGACACCTAGCATATGATATAGCAAGTTTCTGCAGCAGAGGTTTGCTGCTTCTTTCTTTTGTTTTCATCACCAAAAATTGCTCCTTCTCTCTGAAATTTTTCCTGAACTGTAGCCAAATTGTTACACCAAAACCAGCTTTTTAGCTTACACAAAATAGCTAAGAAATCAGCTTAAATTCATCTTCAACTTGCTGTCCAAAAATCACCTAGCTTTCACCATAAATTTGTGTTGATTTTTTCTTGCATGGAGACTTGGTTTAATCTTAAGTTTTGTGTTCAATTGGAAGTATAATAGGTAAGTAACAATCTGAGCTTTATATCATGTTAAATGGTATGAGAACGATGTTTGGATTGGGATGAATTGCATGTAAGGTTGATGATGAAGTGTGCTCGAATATTTTAGATGGAGTGTTTCCACTGAACAAGAATCTGTATTTTGGCCATATCTTGATATGTATATATCCAAACGGGATTATTTTTAATTTGTATTAAACTAGAGACATATTGCTACATTTTTTGTGAAGGAGTTTCACTTGAATTCTGTCCCTAAGGGTTTTGAAATTTGGTTTGAAGTTCAGCACTGTGTGTTGTCGCTGTTTGAGAACAGCTTGTAGTATTTTGGGTATAAATCTAGGAATAATGAACAAAATCGTATGAAATTTAGTTAATTTGAATCCTAAGACATATTATAGCCTAGAAACCTAATTTTCTATATCATAATGGCCATACAAAACTGACCCGAAAACCTATCCTGAAAAGGCTGGAAAAATGGGGAATGAATAAGTACTTTTCTGGTCTGTTTTTGTATATAAGAAAATGGTAGTTTATAGACTGTTTTATGGATGATTTAAGTTGGTAATTGAGGTATAATTGTTTAACTATAAATAGGATGTTTTAACTTTTGTATAACGTGTAAAAAACATCTGGAAAATTAGAGCTGTAGCTTGAAATTCTGGTTTCAATTTCTTCCTCCTATTTCGACCTATTTTACATATCTTTAAGGCATGAATTTGAAGAAACTCAAAGAATGAAAGTTTTATATCTAGGTCTGATCTCTACCCCTGTGAAAGTGGATTAATTAAATAGTGACTAAAGCTTGAGTTATGCTTGTTTTCCTAATACTGCCTGTGATAGGCCCCTATGTAAGAACCTTATATTATTTCCTAATTTTTGGGAGCTCGAATTAGTCAAAGTATAAAACATGAAAAATGATTATTGATGTCTTATTAATGCTTATATGAACCAGTTTGTCCAAAATATATCTTGATAAGTTTATATAGTTAATTGAAGTCATAACTTAAAGAAGGGACTGTTTCATGTGGTTGACTTCAAATCTAGGAAATTATGATTTGTTAAGGGAATAAATGAGCAATTTTAATGCAAATATGATCTTTAGGACACTAATAGTGTGTGTAAGATATGGATGAATGATTATTAAAGAACATAAGGTATTTATGAATTAGAATTGGGTGAATGTATGAGTATATGTTGCTAGAAAAAATTAGGTGAATTTATAGATTTAGCTTGCTTAAATTTCAGATGAAAAGTACCAATTGTGTTTGTATTATAAGAAGCTTTTGGAACATGGAAATGTTCAACGATAAGTATACAAATTATGATGTTGATTGGTTAAGAAATTTGAATAAGGTTACATACCTAGGCTAGTTATTAAGAATGCATTAAACATGTCACATATATATGTCCATAATTGACTGTGGATTTGATTGATTGACTTTGCAATGTGAATTCTGTGTATATTATATCATGTTAGACGCTGGAGATGAATGCCATCATACTGACATTGTCGGATCATTTGGAAATAGCATATACGGGAGCGTGCTGTGAGTTAACCTAGATGATTTTACTATGATTAATTTTATTTCTATTTAATTCCGATATATTGAACCATTAGTGGCTTGATTTTGATAATTCTGGACTTTAAGATATGAGGAGATTGATATTTTGGAATGTATTTGAAGTGCTCTGATTGCACATGAGCATATGATTTTGAATGATTTCTAAATATTCAACGAAAGTTGAATGCAGGACTGAGGTCTGATGAATCTGAGATTCTATCTGTGCATCATAATTAAATGTTTGTTGGCATATTTTGTGGTTTGAAGCATTACATTACATGCATGATCAGTTAAAGGTGTTGTGATCAGAGTAGCCATTCTGGATGAGCTTTAAGCTTAGAATTCTACACGTAGAGTTTTGCTCCGTGATTTCTGTAACTGAACTAGCCCAATGGGCCAGTATCTATATCTGTATCTGTACCTGTATCTGAAATGAGCTTAGTCATAACAAATCTAAAGTCTCATATGCATCTGCATTTGTATATTTATGATTATGACTTATATGATTATGAATCCAATTATGATATTGTGATGATAAAGTGGTATGCCATTGTTAATATTGTGATTGATTGGTTATACATGTTCTGAAAGAATATTACGAAATTGGTTAGATGTGTGGTATTTGTGTACTTTTTTTTAGTGGAATCATTAATGATGATTCACTCATTGAGTTTGTAAAACTCATCAAAAACTACAACATGAGTTTTCATGTATGAGATAGGAGACCTAGTTTTCTAAGGTTCTTTAGAAGAACATTTTGGATTAATATATGGCCAAAGGTCTATCAACTGGCATATGAGAAGTTGTAGTTTACTTATGTCATATAGAACTTTTGTGTAAAGGGTCGTAAACTTTCACATATTTTGGTAATGTACATATTTGTTTAAAATGAAGTACTGTTACAATGTATATTTTGTTGATGAATGAAATGAGGAGTTAAGTTTTTAAGCATTATGTTATTTTTTTTGAAGCCATATAAGTGTATGAGATTGCTCTAACATGACATTGTCATAGGATATGTACTTGAATGTCCTTTGGATGTTCAAGTATATACTTTATGGAAATGAATGTTATTGTTCATTCCATACACATACAAATGTTATTTTTCTAGCTACAACATTCTCATCTGACCATGCATCTTTCACGTTAATTCCATTCTCATTGCCACACACAAACAGTCATACTCTAAGCAACATGCATTAATATATCTGTGTATTAATCATTCACATTATTTCATGAAACATCAACTGTCATTCTCTTATTTTTCTAGCTGCTTACTCTACGGTTCTCTTCATCACCATGCATGGTTAACGTTCTTCTCATCTAGCCATATTTCACCAATATTATTTCAACACAACCATGACATGTATTTAACATGCACGAGTGTGACATATAAGTAACGCTCATGACTTACTTCACTTCGTGAAATGTTTTAATATTTATTCGCAAGTTTAACACGTGGCCACTTCAAACATTCAAGCATGAAACCTCATACCTAAAGGCATTTTATATAAGAAATGTTAAGGAGGGGTCATGACAAGCAGGGACCTGAGGGATACTGTTCCATTCACCAACACACCACTGAGGGATGGAAACTTGTTCAAGTGTAATAGAGAGATAGAGAGAGAAGAGAGAATAGAGAAAGGAAATAGAGCGAGTCAGGAAGAAGAGCAAAACAACAGGGAGGTGGAAGCCTGGGAGAGGCTGAAAACGAGAGCTAGAGCTGGATCCCATTCAACCTAAGTGAACATTTATCTAGGTGAGAAGCTAACACAGAAGACGAGAGTCAAAGTTGGAGGCTTTGGAACTGGAGATCTCTATATCCCTTCATCTCATGATTTGTTTGCATATTATGTTCCTCATTTATTAGTGCGTTTCTTTCATTTTACTATCTGTTATTAACTAATTTATACTCTTATTAGTCTAACCAGTTGTTTTTTGTTTTCTTCTAATAGATATTCAGTATTAACTATTTTATTATTGCTTTAATACTTTTGTTGATAGTAACATGCAATTAAAGTGTTTAATGATGATAAATGTTGTGATATTTGTGATGGGCTGACCTATGTTCTTGAGAATTAATGTAGCTATTTAGTTGAATATATATGATTGGGTTACGGATATGTTGTCTTATTTATTGCTATGGTTTTTGAACTGAATGGATGTAATAGAATGGCCAAATTTGCATCATTCTAGTATTAAATGAAGATTCGAGAGATGAAGTTTAATACGAATCCAGAAATTATGGACACTTAGGTTAAGAACTAGAAATATATTAACTTAAGTGGTAATTAGTAGACAGGTTTTTATACCTAATTCAAATAATAACTTGTTAAATATGAAAGTTAGACTAGTTCATTATTCGAACTGATTTAGAACCCAACTGTTAATTTTAGTAAGACAACAATCCAATCATTTTCACTTAATCATGCATAGGAGATTCAATTAGTGAAATTAATCCTTAAGAGTTTTTCCACTTCGGTTAATCTATTTTTCATTACTCCCAATTGATTCTGTCTACTTTTCAGCTTAATTTCATAAATTTCCTTAAAAAATTTCACTTAATAATCGAGATAGAATGTCTAGGACTGCATTGTTTTTATTTTTATTTTTAATTAATTCTTAATTTAAGTTAACCAATTTCACCTCTGTGGGAGATGACCCTGGGTTATCAACTATAACTATCTCGTATACTTACGAGTAGGATAGCCTAGGTCTTTTTAGATCTTTTTGGGCTTAACAAGATACAACATGGGTGTATGTTTAAATTGCATTCCAGTTGATTGAGAGATGAGAGGTACCAAGGCAATAACTTTTTTGGATAGGATAAAATGGCTCTTTGTTAGGTTGAAATGTATCCCATAGATGTTTTTAAATTTACTAAGAGATACTATATAACTTTGTATGGAGTCCATCATGGCCTTGCAAAATAAAAGTAAATCATCTGTAAAGCATAGGTTAGTCAAATCAATCTGCTTTCATTTAGCATGGTATCTGAACTTTGGATTTATGAGCATTTCAGCTTCATAATAGAGTTGAGAGTCTTTATGAAAAGAATGAAAAGGTAGGGGGACAAAAGGTCCCCTTGTCTAAGACCTCTTACTGCTTTGAAGAGTGTGGTAAGGGTGTCATTGATCAAAATAAAGAACTGAATCATGCCAAAAATTGTAACTTCTATTCTTTGTTATCTACTGGTTTTGTAAGAAGAACTGAATCAATTGGTATGATTTGTTTGAGGGGTAGGGTTCTAAGATCTTTAATAGTAATATTAGAAGTGTTAAGAGTACTTAGAAGATCTTTAAAATGCTTAGTGTCTCCTCTTGTATTTCCAGTAGTGATTGAAGAATTGCACCATCTTTGGAAGTTATAGAGTGGATTTTCTTGCAATTTTTCCTTACAAGAATGGAGATGATAAAGAATCTAGTACAGTTATCCGCTTCCTTTAGCCAATGTACTCTAGCTTTTTGTTGCAAAAGAAAGTTATGGATGTGTGTAGCCTTCAAGAATTGTGATAACATTATTTTCTTTTTCAAGTAGCACTGGATTAGTAGGTTGAGCGGCAAGGCTAGCTTTAAGTTTGAGTCTGTAGGAACTTAAGGTGGAAGTTGTGGGCCTTTGTATAATTTAGGATCTTCAGTTCCTATTTGATGACTTTCAAAATTTGAACACAATATAACTACTTAGTGCTATGGCAATTATGTTTTGATCCTTTTATATATGCCTCATAGAATCTTTGGCCATTCACTAGGAAATTATTGAATCAAAAAGGATGATGTTTGATAACTTTGTTCAATAAGCTGTCCATGATAAGGGGAGTGTGATTCGAGAAGCCAGGTTCTTTAAATGTAGTAAGGTTATCAGGAAAGGTCCTGAGCCATATGTGAATTACTAGGTCTTGGTCTAATTTTTTTCTGATGTGCCAAATTGATTGTTGTTTGTTAAACCAGGTGAAAGTATGTCCAATATACTTTAAGATCAGCCACCCCTAGGTCCTCCACCATGTCTATCAAATTAGATGTATAATTCTTTATATCGCAGTGTCCTTATGCTTTTGAGGGGTATAATATGGAGTTAAAGTCTCCATCTATGAGTTATAGAGTGGATGCAATGTTACTAAATGATTTAAGGTTATTCCACAAGTCTCTTATCTGGAAACAAAATTTGCTTGCATAGATGGCTGAAATATTAAGTTAGATGTGCTCCTACATCAAAGATAATTTCATATGCATAGCTTATTCATTTAAGTCTAAGAGATCCACCTTGAGTTCATCCTCCCTATAGTAAAAAACTATTTTGTCAAAATCATGATGTTGGTGGTTGGTATTCATGTTCCAGTGGGAACCAAAAGTGTCCAACTTAGCTAGATTTTCTAGTCAGACTTTAGTTTCTAGTAATCCGATGATGAGATGTCTCGCTTTGAAAACAATGTCTCTTAAAGCTGACAGTTTAATGGGACAATTTATTCCTTGTACAATCCATACAATAACGGATATGGTTAAAAGGTTTTCCCCTCTTGGATCTTCTTCTCTACATTGTGTGGAATTTAGCATTTCCTATAGATTCTTTATATGCAGTAGAAGTTTTAGGAGTCGCAATGATATCTAATTAGTTAGGATTAGTGTGACTTACCTTTAAATCTTCTTCAACATTGTGCATAACTCCCAGAGTGGTGGGTATGGTGATATGTCAACATTGGCATCTATTGAGTTACAATTATTCTGTTTGGTGTCTATGGTACTTCCTACTCTGTATTGCATGTTATTATGCTCCTTAGATGTATGTATGTGTGTTGTTTGACAATTTTGCAGTAACTCATTGTTTTGTCTCTCCATATTGTTGGGAGGTATGACATTACTAATTATTGGCATCATAGTTACATTGGATGTCGAGGGAAAGGGGTTTTCTAAGGATTCTAGAGGTGTAATTACTTTAGCTGACTCCATAACCTCTTGGTAACTCTTTGTTTTAAATCTTGCCTATGGTCTTACATCTTTTGGTTGGATTTGGGGAAATTGGTTTCCAATGGTAAGAAATTTTAATTGTCTTCCCGTAGTTTATCTTCCTATCCTAACCTCATAATCGGAATTTCATCAGGCTATTTTTTAGAAGTATCCACCACCACCACCACCACCACCACCACCATTACTACCACTACTAGTACCACTACTATTACTACGACTACTACCACTTCTACTACTACAACAACAACAGCCACCACTTACCACTACTATTACTACTACTGCTACTACTATAGAAGCTAGTGGCAGAGAACAAAAGAGAAAGAACTAGTCCAGTGAAAAAGAAGAGCAGTAGAGCTAAAGCCAGTAGGAGCATCTTCGGGGTGAGAGCAAATAGAGGTAGAAGGTGAGAGCTAACGCTAGAAAGAGAGCAGATTGGTAGGACCGTCGATTCTCTCCCCCAAACAATCCATCTTTTTTGCTAATCTTATCTTACACCTATTGTATTATTTACTCTATTACTTTATTACTTTCTTTGTTAGTTAATCAACACCTACTCTATTAATTGATAGTTCATTTTGGTTTATTCACTGTTTTATTGCTTTGATACTTCTCTGTTACTGTTAAATATGGGATTGAAGCATTTGAAGATGATGAACCATGTTTATCCTATGATGTGCTAATTACTTGTTATTAAGGATTAATGTAGCTAATTTAATTGATTATGCATGATAAAGGGACTATTTTATTGTCTTATTAATTACTATAGTTTCTGAGTTTATTCTATGTAATAAAATGATCAAACTTTACATCATTTTGGTATTAAATGAAGGATCAAGAGAAGAATTTTAATATAGAATGAGAAACTACAGACGCTTAAGTTATGAATTAGAAATATATTAACTTAAGTGAGTAATTATTAGTTGGATTTGATAATGAATTTGGATGATAAACTTGTCAAATATGAAAGTTAAATTAGTTTGTTATTTGAATTGATTTTAGAACCCAATTGGTAATTTTGGCAAGATAGTTATCCAATTAATTCACCTTTTTTATGCATAAGATATTAAATTAGTGAAGTTAATTCTCAAGGGCTTCCACATTGATTAATCAATCTGTTTGTTCTTCTGGTGAAATAAGTTTACTTTTTAGTATAATTGCGTAATTTTATTTAAAATATTTACTCAAAAAAATAGATAGAATGTTTAGGATTGCATTTTTTATTTTTAATTTAAGATTAATTTGAGTGAACCAATTTCACTTCCTTGTAGTTAATCAGCTACAACTACCCCGTATATTTGGGAGTACGAGAGCCTAGGTATTTTTAGAACTTATTTTGGCATAACAAGTTTTTAGTGTCATTGTCGGAGAGGTGTTTAGTGTTTAGAATTAAATTAATTTTGATTGTTTTTATCTATTAAATTAATTTTGATTGGTTTTTTCCGTTCACACATACATGTTTTATCATGTTATTTCATTGATTTATTTTGGCATAACAAGTTTTTGGTGTCGATGTTGGGGAGGTGTTTGGTGTTTAGAATTAAATTAATTTTTATTGTTTTTGTCTGTTAAATTAATTTTTATTGGTTTTGTACATTCACTCATACATTTTTTATCATGTTATTTCACTGATTTATTTTGGCATAACAAGTTATTGGTGTCCTTGCCGGAGAGGTGTTTAGTGTTTAGACTTAAATTGATTTTGATTGCTTTTGTCTGTTAAATTAATTTTGATTGGTTTTGTCCATTCATGCATACATGTTTTATCATGTTATTTCATTGATTTATTTTATCCATTTTATCATGTTCTTGGCTTTTTCCTAATGTGCCAAGTTCATTGTTGTTTGTTGGACCAGGTGAAAGTTTGTCCAATATACTTTAGGATTAGTCACCCTTAGATCCTCCACCATGTCTTTCAAATTAGTTGTATAATTTTTTAGTTTGCAGTGTACTTATGCTTCTAAGGGGTATAATATGGAGTTGAAGTCTCCATATATGTGTTATAGAGTGGATGTGGTGTTGCTGAATGATTTAAGGTTATTCCATAAGTCTCTTCTCTGGAACCAAAAGTTGCTTGCATAGATGAGTGAAACATTATACTGGATGTGCTCCTGCATCAAAGATAATTTCATCTACATAACTTATTGATTTAAAATTAAGAGATCCTCCTTAAGTTCATCCTCCCTATAGTAAATAATTATTTTATCAAAATCACGATGTTGCTGGTTGGTAATCATGTTCCAGCGGGAACCAAAAATGTCTAACTTGGCCAGATTTTCTATTCAGTCTTTCATTTCTAGTAATCGATAGGTGTAATTTGCATCAGGGTTTAAATTTCTATGTATTCACTTTTAATTTTATTGTTTAGTATATGTTTAGGTTAAAATTGTGTTAATTTTTGTGTCTAAGTGTTTTTATCTTAAATATTATGTTTTTAAGGTACCTTGATATTTTTTTTGTGTTTCATGGTCAACGTCGAAGATCAGAGAAGTTTTGGAGGCTTTCGAGCCGAATCCACTGCGCAGAATAGGCCACAATCGTGATAAAGACATACAAGTAACTATGTCCCAAGCCACGGTCATGGCATTTGGGCCACGATCGTGACAGAAAGGTTTGATACTGGCCACGATCGTGTCACTTGGGCCATGCTTGTGACAGGGTTTGATGTTAGGTAGGTAAGGCCACGATCATAGCTTGTGTCATGTAGACATAAAAATAAGAGAAAACGTCAAGTTTTGAGGAACTTTTCAGACCGTTTCAACCCCGAAGGAACCTTAGAACTGCTAAGGTATTTAAAGAACATAAAGAATAGAAGATGAGAGCTTTTGCATCAACCACAACCCCTAAGCCTAAAGAGCTTTATCGAGAGATTAAGGAAGGAAACAAAGGAAGAGAGATGCTTAGATGAAGCCTATGTGAAGTACTTCCTAGAACGGTATGAAGACATCATCCTCAGCTCTAGTGAAGGCCATACAATTAAAGTGTGAGCTTTGTAGATATACGAACCATGATATCGTGGACTGTTATTTGATGAGGGAAGATAATCAAGAGCAAGTAAACTATATAGGAGCATAATATGGACCAGGAGGGGGAAACAATCCTTACTCCAACACCTACAACCCTGGCTAAAAAGACCACCCTTACTTCTCCTGGACAAATAATACTAGAGGATAGTTCAGGCCTCAAGGACAATCAAGCTTTTAGCAAGATAAAATAAGCTAGATGGAATTGAAGTTGGACAAGATCTAAGATAATATTAAAGGCATGGAGGATGCACCTTGAAAGTATATAGAGAAAATAACAAAGAACTATGCTTCTTCAATACATAATTTAGAAGTCCAAATGGGCCAACTAACAGAGGTAATGTCTACTCAGAATGCAGGAACTCTTCCAAGTAATACTGAGTCTAACCTGAAGGAATGGATCATGTTTATTAGTCAGACCTAGGAGAAGGGACCTGATCAAGTAAAGGAAGACAAAGTCAGGGCACAAGGTCAACTAATTAAAGAATTCCTTCAAAGTGAGCCAATAATCTAGCTAATTAAGGCAACTCAACCTTGAATCCCGTACCCCATTTTTGCTCAGTGGAAGTCATCTAAAAGTAGGGTAGTGGGGAATTTAAAGAAGATTGAATTAAACAAGGTTAAGAAGGTTACAGAACAACTAAAAATGAAGCTCACATTAAAGGAATTTGTCAAGAAGAAGGATGAGGAGTGAATATCGGATGAAAATCCCAACATAGCACAGAAGGAGGACCCAAGGGATTTTTTTCATCCCTTGCAATATCAATAGGGTCATCATAGATAGGGCATCCGCGGATTTGGGAGGGAGTATAAACATGATGCCCTACATCTTTATGCAGAAGTTGGGGTTAAGAGAGTTAGTACCCACCAAGTTTTTGGTAAAGACAGCTATAAAAATATTTCATCAACCAAAGGGAATTAGTGAGGATGTTCAAGTAAAAAATGATAAATTCATCTTTCCTACAGACTTTTACATATTAGACACTGGAGAAGATATGGAAACCCCTATAGTTCTTGGATGACTATTCTTATCCATTGCTCATTCAATCATTGACATAGATGGGGGTGAACTAACCCTAAGGATAGGAAAGGAGCAATCAACCTTCAAGGTGTCAAGGAAAGACTATGACTCTTTTTTACCCTCAACGAATATTAAGGAACCTAAACCTAGAGGAGAATGAGAGGATGTCGCGGATCCTGGGAATACATTCAGGAAGAAGCGCTCGCAAAGAAGGAGAGGAAAAGAGAATCAAAAGGAAGGTGGAAATTGTAGCATGATAGCCCAGGTACAAACTGTGAGATTAATGATGACATTACCATTGCATCATTCTTTCGAACCATCGTAAGCTTAAAAGAGCATCGAACTACCAACGTTAAAAGAACTGCTGCATGGGAGGCAATCCATGGAAAATTAATTCCTTTGATTATTTTTGATAGAACATTTGAATTCTATAGTTAGGATTATTTTGTTTTTCAATAAAATCAAGAAAGGAATAAGATTTTGGAATAAAGTGGATAATTGATCAAGTAAGTAAAAGAGAGGTGAAGGGGCCACAAAAGAGTTAAGAAGTTAATTTGGAAAAATTGTGAAAAGAACAAAGAAGAAAACACTACAGAATTATTGGAAAAAGGAAGTGTGCATTTTTTAAAGAAATTTTTACCATTTTACCTCCCACCACCTATAAATTCATTTTTAACTTCACTTTTTCATTCACTATCACTTTCACTTTCACTTTATTTCTCTAGCTTTCAAGCTTACAAACACTCTCACATGTCTCTAAAATTTCAAAATATCAAAGTCCTTCCAAACTCTACCTTTTCAAAAACAAATACGTCAAGGATTAAGCAATTAGCCAGACGGGAGCAATCATCGAGACAAAACCAAGTAGCAGGGCAAAGTAGAAGGAACAAAGCAGTAGATTTTAGAGTAAGCATCCCAATCTACACACAGGAGGAATATTCTGATCCCTCAATGGTAGACAAATAGTTGTTCCTAAATATTTTAATTTTGAAACGCTCAATAGGTTAGAATTGCATGAGAAGGTGGAAAACTTATCTGAACGAATCTAGTGGGCTAAATTTATACATTTCCAATTTCTTGTATAAGAGGAGCTTACTTTGGAATTTTTTACTTCCCTTTCCTATGACCTTAGAAACCTAAAGAATTGTGATTTAGGCTACGAGGATGACCCTA
>JAOSBN010000009.1:8804106-8886711 GCA_027563595.1 Erythroxylum suave
TCACGGGCGAGGTCTCTGGTTCAAGTCCAGGATGGCCCAGCTGCGCCAAAGAAAAGAATAGAAGAAGCATCTGACTCATTCATGCATGCTCCACTTGGCTCGGGGGGATATAGCTCAGTTGGTAGAGCTCCGCTCTTACAATTGGGTCATTGCGATTACGGGTTGGATGTCTAATTGTCCAGGCGGTAATGATGGTATCTTGTACCTGAATCGAGGCTCACTCTTTCTAAGTAATGGGGAAGAAGACAGAAACATGCCACTGAAAGACTCTACTGAGACAAGATGGGCTGTCAAGAACGTAGAAGAGGTAGGATGGGCAGTTGGTTAGATCTAGTACGGATCGTACATTGACGATAGTTGGAGTCGGCAGCTCTCCTAGGGTTCTCTCATCTGGGATCCCTAGGGAAGAGGATCAAGTTGGCCCTTGCGAACAGCTTGATGCACTATCTTCCTTCAACCTTTTAGCGAAATGCGGCAAATGGAAAGAAAATCCATGTACTAATCCCATCGTCTCCATCCCGTAGGAACTACGAGATCACCCCAAGGACGCCCTTGGCATCCAAGGATTGCGGACCAACCATAGAACCCTATTCATTAAGTGGAACGCATTAGCTGTCCGCTCTCAGGTTGGATGGTAAGGGTCGGAGAAAGGCAATCACTCATTCTTATTCTTAAACCAGCATTTTTAAGACTAAAGAGTGGGCAGAAAGGGGGGTAAAGCTCTACGTTCCTGGTTTTCCTGTAGCTGGATCCTTCGGAACCACAGGAATCCTTAGTTAGAATGTGATTCCAACTTAGCACCTTTTGAGAAGAGTTGCTCTTTGGAGAGCACAGTATAATGAAAGTTGTAAGCTGTGTTCAGGGGGGAGTTATTGTCTATTTTTGGCCTCTATGGAGAATCAGTCGGGGGGCCGAGAGGTCATGGTTTACCCTGTGGTAGATGTCAGCGGTTCGAGTCCACTTATCTTTAACTCGTGAACTTAGCCGGTATAAAGCTATACGATAACACTTAATTTTTCCGATTCGGCAGTTCGATCTATGATTTATCATTCATGGACGTTGATAAGATCCTTCCTTTTAGTTTAGTAGCACCTTAGGATGACATAGCCTTAACCTTAAAGTTAAGGGCGAGGTTCAAACGAGGAAAGGCTTACGGTGGATACCTAGGCACCCAAAGACGAGGAAGGGCGTAGTAAACAACGAAATGTTTCGGGGAGTTGAAAATAAGCATAGATCTGGAGATTCCCGAATAGATCAACCTTTCAGACTGCTGCTGAATCCATGGGCAGGCAAGAGACAACCTGGCGAACTGAAAGATCTTAGTAACCTAAGGAAATGAAAGCAAAAGCGATTCCTATAGTAGCGGCTAGCGAAATAGGAGCAGCCTAAACCGTGAAAACAGGGTTGTGGGAGAGCAATATAAGCATGATGTTGCTAGGTGAAGCGGTGGAGTGTTGCACCCTAGATGGCGAAAGTCCAGTAGCTGAAAGCATCACTAGCTTACGCTCTAACCCGAGTAGCATGGGGCACGTGGAATCCCGTGTGAATCAGCACAGACCACCTTGCAAGGCTAAATATTCTTGGGTGACCGATAGCGAAGTATCACCATGAGGGAAGGGTGAAAAGAACCCCCATCAGGGAGTGAAATAGAACATGAAACCGTAAGCTCCCAAGCAATGGGAGGAGCTGGGGCTCTGACCGCGTGCCCGTTGAAGAATGAGCTGACGACTCATAGGCAGTGGCTTGGTTAAGGGAACCCATCGGAGCCGTAGCGAAAGCGATTCTTCATAGAGCAATTGTCACTACTTATGGACTCGAACCTGAGTGATCTATCCATGACCAGGATGAAGCTTGGGTAAAACTAAGTGGAGGTCCGAACCGACTGATGTTGAAGAATCAGCGGATGAGTTGTGGTTAGAAGTGAAATGCCACTCGAACCCAGAGCTATCTGGTTCTCCCCGAAATGCGTTGAGGTGCAGCAGTTAGTTGGACATCTAGGGGTAAAGCATTGTTTTGGTGTGGGCCGCGAGAGTGGTACCAAATCAAGGCAAACTCTGAATACTAGATATGACCTTAAAATAACAAGGGTTAAGGTCGGCCAGGGGGACGATGGGGGATAAGCTTCATCGTCAAGAGGGAAGCATCCCGGATCACCAACTAAGGCCCCTAAATGACCGCTCAGTGATAAAGGAGGTAGGGATGCAGAGATAGCCAGGAGGTTTGCCTAGAAGCAGCCACCCTTGAAAGAGTGCCTAATAGCTCACTAATTGAGCGCTCTTGCGCTGAAGATGAATGGGCTAAGCGATATGCCGAAGTTGTGGGATGTAAAAAGGCATTGGTAGGGGAGCGTTCCACCTTAAAAGGAGCATCCGCGAGAGCAGGGGTGGACGAAACGAAAGCGAGAATGTCGGCTTGAGTAACATAAACATTGATGAGAATCCAATGCCCCGAAAACCTAAGGATTCCTCCGTAAAGTTCGTCCATGGAGGGTAAGTCAGGGCCTAAGATCAAGCTGAAAGGCGTAGTTGATGGACAACAGGTGAATATTCCTGTACTACCCCTTATTGGTCCCGAGGGACAGAGGAGGCTAGGTTAACCGAAAGATGGTTATCGGTTCAAGGACACACGGTGTCCCTGCTTTTTCAGGGTAAGAAGGGGTAGAGAAAATGCCTCGAGCTAATGTTCGAGTACTAGGCGCTACAGTACTGAAGTAACCCATGCCATACTCCCAAGAATAGCTCAAACGACTTTCAACAAAAGGGTACTTGTACCCGAAACCGACACAGGTGGATAAGTAGAGAAAACCTAGGGGTGCGAGACAACTCTCTCTAGGGAACTTGACAAAATACCCCCGTAACTTCGGGAGAAGGGGTGCCTTCTCACAAAGGGGGTCACAGTGACCAGGTCCGGGCAACTGTTTACCAAAAACACAGGTCTTCTCAAAGTCGTAAGACCATGTATGGGGGCTAACGCCTACCCAGTGCCAGTAGAGAGGCTATTTCTGGTGAACCCACATGCGAATGAAACAATATATGAATGATGCAGGTTACAGAGAAAAGGTAAAACTAGCATGAAAAAAATAAAAAACTATGTAACTAAAATTTCAATAAATACATAAATAAATACGGTTAAAAGATTAAAAACGTAAAAAAGTTATGAAAATGTGACAAGAAAATTTTAGAAAATAAATAGATAAATAAAAAAGTGATAAAATATCTAGATACATAATAAATAAATAAATAAGTAGGATAAAGTAATAATAAATAAGTAAAATAGAATAATATCCCTTACAGAAAAGCTACCAAACTTCATTTAAAAGATGTAAGTTCAATAGACAAAATTAGTAAGAAAAAAAGTAGGATAGATATACCTGACATGCTGCAAAATTTTTGCTTATACCTGATATGTTGCACAGCTTTTTTTACCATTTCTTGAGATGTGCGTGTCATCCTTGAGTAGGGCCCTGCTAATGTGCTCTATGGCATTCTAATTTTATTAGTTGTCCCCCAAAGGGACAACCAGTAGTTGTTGTATCCTAATAACTAAAGGCTAGTTTGCTACTTTAAGCTAAAAATTAAAAAGCATCTCATGAAGAAAACAGATCCACTCATGCCCAAGTGCAACTAACAGTGGCAACATTAAGGAGAATCTTTTGAGATAAATGAATAAAGGCATATAAGCATGTTAATTAACTAACATAGAAACAAACATTTAGTAAACAACTGTTAAAGTTCAATGAGATAACCAAAACTAGCCCTAAACTTAACCACATCTGCCCAATCAAAGAAACAAGTTAACAGACAACTTTCAAATTTCAATGAGATGCCCAAAAGCATAGCTAAACATAACCATATCAAGGCAGATCAAAGAAGCTACCTTTTTAACAGATGTAAGATAAGCATAGTATACAAATATTAAATTTTAAGCCAATTTCCAAAAATTCACTTCCAAATTCAACCATATTGTTCCACACCTATAAAGAGCAAGTAAATCAATAGCTTTCCAAAAGATTTCTTAAAATGTCTCTAAAGTCGAAGACAATAAAGCTCAAAATGTAGAGAAGTTGTTCGAGCACTGCCTTCAAATGACTAACTTAGAACGCATTCGATGAACAAAGCCCATAGCAGTGCATCTCACGTAATACTTGAACTTCTAGGTCAAACTGTATCCATACAATTGCACTAAATGCAAGCAATTATCAACATTATTATCATGAACTGAAACAATCTAATCCAAAATCCAACAGATCAAACAATGGAACTCCTCATCCGACAGAGAGAAAGATGAACTTACGACATTGTCGAGAGCGACGACGTTGAGGAAAGTGGAAGAGTGTCGGGAGGTGGAAGAAGAAGACTTCTCATCAACATCCTCGTCAGCGAGCACTGCTGAGGCTTGCCTCATAGTCTCCCCAAGCTGCGCCAATTCTTCGATCGCGTCCATTTTCTTTACACTCAAAGCAACCATACCAACACCAAAAAACTGGTAGAAAACTATTGGCCTTTGAGGCCCTGAATTTCAGGGAACAATTAGCATTACTAATTTGATGTCACCCATAATACCAAAGATCGCATCTTTAAGCAATAGACAAATAGAGAGAGAGAGAAAGAGAGAGACTAACTATTGGAGTGTCTTTAATACTAAGATGAGGCAAAGGCTCGGAGCTGCTAACCTGCACAGGAGCGAGCGACGAACCCAAGACACCAAGCAACAACCTCAGATGGGACCGTTTGGACACATTCGAAGAGGCAACAAAGGGTGTTTTCGAAAGCTGTCCCTTCATCCACTGGCCCCATCTTCCCTTTACCCTCGACTCATCGTCGTTGTCGTGGTCTGGGCCCTCCTTCAACGGCGACAATGCCTCTGCGGGCCTCAAGCTCCCCGATCTCCGAATAACCCACGTGTCAAGTTGCGCCACGCGTCGCCTACCACGTCCCCCCCTCCTCAACAGACTCGAGATGGGTGAAGCACTCCTCACCAGGCTTTTCCAAAAGATTTCTTATCTCAAAATTTAGTTGAGATAAGAAAATCTTTGCAAATGTTTTTAAAGAAAGATCAACTATCTAAAATTTTCACCCTATTTGATTGAACAAGTAAAAAAATTAGGATTTATGTACTATGTTGCCAAAACTTTCTTAAAACTGATGTTTCCGGTTATGTATGGAGTGGAGAATTAAAAAAGATAGATTAAGATGATTATAACTAAACCGTTACGTGAATTAGTCTTAAAGCATAGAGATGAAAAGACACACACGAGAGAGAGATGATCGTGATGAGGAAGAAAATACGAATCTTTTTCTTCGAATTTTTCAATGGCGACATAGACTGTTACGACGGCTATTTAACCTCGTATAAAGGTTTATGATGGCGACATGTGTTACTATCTTACATAGTTTGCTAGAAACTGTTACGGATATAGTGCTGTTATTCTTCTCTGCTACTAATGTTTCGACGTTGTTGCTTCTTCATTTTCTTCTGCATCTTCTTTTCTGCGCTGTTTCCCCATGTTCTACTTTTCATCAACTATTTCGCATAACAAGTTTATAATTGTTTCTTACCGGATTGGGACCGACATGTACATCATAGAAATCGTTTCTCTGTTAACTTTAAACTTATCATCAGCATCACAAACATAGATGTAGAACAATGTTTGACGAGCATCCTGAAAGACCTGGTCAGAGCACTTGTTTATCTCAGTTCATAAGCAGCCGGTTAGCTTGTCGAAGTAAAATTATCCTTGGTTGCCTTTCAGTTATTTGGTAATTGATGCACTACACAATGATATAGGCAGTTATTTCATGTCTGATAAGTATTAATCTGGATCATCTTTTATCAGGTAGGATTGATCACTTCCAGATATATGTTTCTGCTTGCTGTGCGGTTTAGCAAGACAAAGGTGAGACAATCAAGCTAGATTTCAGATGTATTATGTGCCTGCTTGGGTTGTCAAGTTCACAATGTGGTATCAGCTGCAGAGAACCCAAACAGGTACATGTTTTTTGCATTGCATATACCGCATAAATGGTGAAAAGATAACTTCTTGTCACGCCAAAATGAGTGCCTTGAAGCATCTATGGTACAATTAAACACCAACAATGATCTGCCATTTATCTGTCAACTTGGAACAATTGAAGTCTTTCGCTCTTGCTTATACCAATTACAACAGTCCAGTACATGCTTTCTTCCTATCAAAACTTCACTTTACAGGTAAGACAGCGGAAAGAAAAAAAGAAATGAACTGGTAAAATCTCCACCAACCTGTCTTACCTTTCGGAGCCCTATAAAACCTCGAGAAAATAATGGAAAAGACCAATTAAGAACAAAAACCTATGAGTTTAATGGACTTTTAGAAAAGGAAAAATGGGAAAAAGGCTAGAGACATGAAATGGAAAAATGGTAACACCATATGGCAACAGCAAGGGAAAGACCTGCACATGCCTACATCAAACTAACTTAAATTTTGTTGATATCAATTACAGGCAAACTGCACCATTTATGCCCTCAACCCAAGCAAGTTGAAGATTCTGTTGGCACAAGTTTCCAGCCTCCTTTCTAAATTTACACACTCAAATCCGGTGGCCAGCGCCATATTTTCTTGCAGTTCTCTCCTTCCAAACTTCTTGAAATTACCAAAAATGTCCGAAGATTGGACTCTTTCTCCGGATTAGAAGAAAGGAGCAATCTTCAACCATAACCTCAATAATTGCTTGGCCAGTTGACCTGTTGATGCTGAGGCTGCTGGTAGACATTAGAAGCAGGTCCAACCATATCAACTGCTCCAGCCATTGCTTGAGTCTGTTGCAGGAGTGGATGGACTGCTGCTGATGCCGTTGCTGCAGGGTGGTAGATACTGGCAAAGGTGCCATGGCCACTCTGTGTTGGGGTAAAAGCCACATGCTGACCCTGAGGAGGAAGGTTGTAGAAAGAACTAGTGGGCAAGTTAGACATATCTCGGCCAGCAGCAGCTATCCATACAGCTGAACCCTCGCTCTGCAGGAAAGAGAATTTAGCACTCTTCTTTTTACTGGTAAATTAAAGTAATAAACTTGCGTTCAGAGTTAAATGTAAATGCTAACTTGACTTCTTACTTTTTATTAACAAACCTTTCAAAGAAAAAATTTAAGATATCACCCAGAAAATGGTTCCAGTAATTATTCTAAAGTGTGCTATACACCAAGTCCGGCCAAATCACAACAAATCTCCAATTCACCATAAGCAAGTCCAGGCTAATCACAAAAAGTCCCCAATCCACCATGAACAAGGGCTGCATCGCTTGCAATTTAGAGCAACCACTGAACCTAAAATGTTGCGGGTGAGGCCCACGACATGGCTCAAATATTATTCTAACATTTTTTATGAAAATTGGTTGCAGAAACAAAAAACCAAAACAAATCACAGAAGTTAATGGGAAAACAAGACTGAATGACCAATCACTATGGAACATTTTCTTGAAAACAGTTGGAAAATCTCTAAAACTGCAAGTCTACGTATATTTGTCTGACCAGTAGCGACCAAGCATAAGAAGCATGTTGTCCTGGTATTTGGGTGATAAAATCCATCAATCTCCAACTGTGTTGACATATACCCACAATATGAAACAAAAGCATCTAAATTTCTAGATGCATAAGTAAAACAACAAAGCAACAGAATACTTGATGAAATAAAAGAACTATGCTAGAATAGTTCCTTTTTTTTCCAACAAATATTAAGCATGGACTCCATGCTCATTATACCGTAGGACCATACATGCAAAACAAATCCATTCAAATCTCTGCTTCAACCAACTATTAGCATCATATCAGTCAACTAAAATGCTGATTGCACAACGTAGACTTATAAGCAGTGACAACCAAAAATAAAACAAAAGGCTACAACAACTTATTTTGAAGCATTTTCCACAACCTAGCGTTTTCTTTAACAATCATCATGAGCTAATGATGTCCACTAATAACAGCCAGAAAATCAAAGAATCAAAGATGATAGCAGCAAAACAAACACATCAAAGAAAACAAATCCTATGCAAGCAAAGATCCCCTTTAATTTAGCATAGTAAACATTTCAGGAGGAGACTTTAAAGAGTCATTGTAAAAGTCTACCTGCTGTCCAGTCATGTAGACATTGCTTTCTTTGAACTGGGATGCAGTAAGATCCTCATTTGTTGTGGAGTTTCCTCCTGTTGATGCAGAACTGGGATTATAACCAACAGGAGAGGATCCATAAGGCCCATAACCACTAGGCATTCCAAATTGGGTTGAATTTCCAGTATTGGTTCCAGGTTTATATTGTGGTAGCGAATACTTAACCCCTGTAGCAGCAGCCGCTGGTGGAGCTGGATATACACCGCCAGCTTGAGGCTGTTGAGGAAATGCACCATTGCTTACAAATTGGTGGATGCCAGGTTGTGGAACATAGAATGGGGAGAAGAAGTGGCCATATGAAATGTAGTTTGGAGGATAATGAGATATATGCAACCCAGTTGGGGGTCGGAATATGGGGACTGGTTGCTGAGTCACAGCTATGGAACTTTGCGTGAGCCCAGCAGTTTGGGTCGCCAGTGGAGTTTGACCTACTGTGGACAAAACCAAGGAATTCCCTGCCTGCAATAGATGACATATAATATTTAAGCATAACAATCAACAGCAAGATTGAGTGTATTTATGCACCAGAGACTATGACCCGGTTAAATACAGATACATTTCATTCCTTCGTTCTAAATACATGGGGCAAATCCATGAACACAATAGCACAGACAACAGTCATTGTCATATTTCCTAGTTATAATTGATTTTTATGATATGGTGGACACTACTATTACAATATAAATCTTTGAGAATGTTCTTTCAGTTCAAATCTACATCTATTGTTTATTTTTCTTTTCATTGTTATCCACAGTATTAACATTAGCATATTTTTCCACATCAAATTCTAGATAAAGTAATTTGCTTGGACTCCATAGCAGAATACATAAATGACAGCACAAAAAACTGCTCTAGGTGAGCACTAGGCAACCACAAGGACTGTTGTCTGTTATCAATTCTATAAGAACTTCAGCTTTTCTTCACAACATAAAAGGATTAATACAAAGCAACAAAACCTAGAACTGCAGTGTGTCCATAGGCATTATCCAAATCACAGATGACATCACTAGTGTCAAGTCACTTGCAAAATATTAGCAATATGGTTTACCAATCTAGATAATGTCAAAGTGGAGGCAATATGCATAAAAGCTGCACGTGGAAAACTTGATTTCTTTCATATAACATCGTTAACAGACACCCTTTATTAAAACAAAATGTGAAGGCGCAAAGTTTAGTTTGGAACAGTTTACCAGGTTTATTCGGCATAGACAAGGACCTTCTAATCATGGAATCTCTACCTCATTCTCTCCAAAAATCAAATTTAAAGGGAGGGCTCGGTGAAAGCATTTGAAAACATAGCAGGCCAAAAGCAAACGAGATAAAGAGTATATGGACCACAAAATCACAACACTAATATCTATTTAGTCTAACTGATATCCACATGATGGTGATTAAAAAAACAACCTTAAGTCATGACTACACAAAAAGCAAGAATACCTTAATTATTACTTTTATAAGATAAAAGTAACAACAAAATCTCGTATTTGGAAAACTGGGATATTGTTGACAGTAAACCATTTACACAACTGGAGTTGATGATTGATAAGTAGACAAGTACAGCAATAGTTCTGAGGAAACTGAAAATATGTTTCGTAAAATTTTGAGTATCCAATCAATAAAGAATTGTTTCCCATGAAAGGAAAAAAAGAAATTTCAATCCCTCAATGATTAAATAAAAGAAAGATGAATACTAGGGAAACCTCTTGGGGAGACTGGGCAGTGTGTGGAGGTAATACAGCAACATTCCCATTGTATTTTGGAGCAATTCCAGGTGAAGGAAAGGGAGAAACACGACCATCAGTATCAGCACCAGAACGATAAACTTGAGGATGATAATAAGCAGGATCAAATGGTTGCTGGACCTAGACAAAGAAATGGGTAACATGATAACCATCATTTGGTTTTAGGTCTGAAAACAAAACGCAGCTTGTTACTGCAACATTACTTTGTCAAGTCATTCATACCTATGCAAGTCCAACGAATTTTCAATCGCAATAAAGCACACTGCTTCTACAATTCACAATTGCAGCTATCTGATAAACTTAATTGTACTCTTTCCCCTATTTATTTTGCTTTTCTTGATCAGCATTACATTAATGCCATAAGCAAAATTTATCTTCAGAAATCCTGAGGAGATTTATTCCTATCATTATCTATCCTATATAAGATTTGACTATCCTATGTCAGAATGGTTCAGGTATCCTATTTTAGATTGTTGATATTAACTTGTTGTCCGACCATTACAAAGAGATGTTTGAAAACATAGTTAATAGTAAGTCATTCTATTTTCTAATTTCCTCTTCAACAACAAAAAGGTAAATGTGTAACATCTGAAACATTATATAATGGATTTAAGTTTTGAAGGCTTACTACAAAGCTAGGAAGGCGAGAAACTTCACGCATTTGAGATTCTGAGTTTTCAAATGGTGCAACCTGACTACCTAACATTGGAGGCACAAAACCAAAGCTGTAGTTTGGAGAAGTATGAACCACTGAGTATTGATGCCCTCCAGAAAATAGCGCAGCTTCTGGCTTAGCCTCGTTGTAATCTGATACTGTATTGGATGGGACATCACTCTCAACAGAAAAATTTTCAGGTGCATGAGAAGGTGAGTGAGGATGATTTGGATATGCTCCCTCCTCTGCAGTCATCAGTGCACTTTGGCTGTTGATTCAAAATAGATAAACAGAGCATTATGATAGTACAGTCAAGTATAAAATAGATAAGAGACAAGTCATCAACGTCCTAACATAGTCAACCGTTGCAGGTCAAAAACTTAATGTTCTACACCTAAAAGACCTAGGACTTCTCAGCAAATTATTCACAGATATCTTGGACTATGGAACATATATAAAAGAGCATAACATATTCAGTCCAACAGTAATGGAAAGATCCAGCTTGAACCCATTGACATCTTCACAAGTATTTGGCATATAACTCCTAGTTGGAAGGATTAGGAACAAATTCTTATTTCTATTGATAGCCACATGTGTAAACTAGAAGTTGGGGGAATGAGATTTACTGACTACGGAACCAAGTTATTGTGGATAAATCTTAATGATAGAAAACTCTAGCTTAATAGGCTAGAGATCAGTATATTATTGATAGTAAATCAGTGATAAACACTGCTATTACAAGTGAATCCAAGGATCACTTCCTATACCAGAGCAAGAGTTGCTCCTCAGGGAAAGAATAAGCTTTCTCTCTCTGTCAACAGCCACAATTCTCTCTCTTCCTACCTTAGCTGCCCCTCGTACATTCTCTTATTCCCTTGTGCCACCTCAGCCCCATTCCAACTAACTCTGACATCATTCTCTTCATTCCTCACAGCCCCCTCTTTCTTTCTACGAGAATACACTCTCCATATCCTAGGCTTAGTATTATTATTATCATTGGCCCTAACACTTAATAAATCTGTCATGAAGATTTATTTAATTTATCCACTTATCTCTACAAACGACACATGTTAATGTTAATCAAAAATAGGTAAACAAGTTTCATTGATAAACCTATTAATTCAAGGAAACAAAAAAAAGAAGAGTTAAAATCCTCTAATAGAGTAAAATAGAAAAAAAAAATTCTGATTAAATATGAAAACTAATAAACTCAAAATGAGTAAGAAAGGAAACAAACATAAACTTTCTAGATGACTAAAAGGTTAATTGCACGACGATCCCCTGCAGTTCAAATTCAGCCTCCAATTTCCTTTTTGGTTTGAAATTAGAAAAATAAACCTTTCTGTAAATATTATCGGTAGGTAAAGTTAAAATGAACATGTTTTTACTGAAAATAATTACGTAATGATAGGGAAACACTTTGAATTTCAACATTACAATCACAGTTTGTTAAAAATTATATGGTAAAATATTGAAAAAAAGTATATGCTATGCTAATTGTAAAACCACATGAAAATCTAAAGTTAAATTTTAACTACAAGATAGTTTCTGGAAAATAATGAAACCACAGAGGACCTCAATGCAATTTATCCTAAAATTTATGGTTCTAATAAATTCTATTTTTACTAAACCCTATACACTGATATTATCTACACACAAACACACACACATCTAACTAGTTATAAGAAAAGTATTTGTCCAATTAAACTTAAAAACAGTAAAGACTTAATAACCTGAAAATATGCCTTATATAATTCTTTGAAATAAAAAATAAAAAATAAAAATATTGAGGAGAAGGAAGGAGAGTACAAGAAAATTATCTTTATTCACAGTAAAAGAAGATAGCTTCTCTAAAACTCAAGAACTTGTGAATTTTGTAACACTGAATTCTTTTCCAAACTGGTATTGTATTTCCCTAAATTAAATCATGGAGATCATTAAAAATTTATAAAATTGAATGCATTTCCCTCAATAAACTTTTGAAAAATTCAATTGCTTATAAGTAAATTGTGCTGTTGTCAAAGAAATATTTTCCCCAAGGTCCTACATTTGTCACCACAACTAGAAGGGTATAATACTATCTCATTCTCTAGTGTTACTACTACACCAGGCATTACATCTAAGACTAGCGATGTTAGAGTAAAACACATCACCACTTACCTTGTTGCCTGCTCCTCCACATTTTCTTCCATAACGTGGGAAGTTTCAGATATAGGTGGAGAGGTCTTGTCACTCGCTGGCGCACTTATAGCACTAGATGTTATTGCAAAAGTCCCATCAAAACTTCCGAAACTCAACTTTGTTCTTTCAGATTCAGGAACATGGATGTGGTTTGGAATAATAACATGTTGACGTGGTGGGAGATGCAACTCCTCCAGCTTCTTCTGCAGCTTATAAGTCGAGTCTTCTGAATCAAGGATCCCTGCTGCAGTCTGTGAGTTTCCACTCCCTTCAACAGGATTATTAGGCAGATCAGATGAGCCAACAGTTCCACTCCCTTGAGGCAAATTACATCCTGTTGGCTTGGGCTTCCATTCCTTGTTGGGGCCAGCTGTCAATAAATAGATGGACCAGTAAACATTTAGATTGCAAGCAACCAATCAAATCACTACTACTAGGTAAATAAGAAACCACAGGTGGGATACCTCCCTCCCAAACATCTTTTATACTGCATTATTAGCTGCATCAACTTAAATCCAGAAGCACATGTCAGAGGCACAAAAGTTTTCCTAGCAATATAGGAAATAGCTTACAAAAAATATATATATACAAGGACAGCCTAATTCAAGATCCCACTTCCAAATTCAAAAGATCAAATATTTTATTTCCTAACATAAAAATTCTTCACTTTCATTATACAGTTCAGAAAAACATTTATGTTAAGATTTTAGCTTCTATCAGGAAACAAAGTACCTAAGTCGGCAACCGGGAAAAAGAAACAAAACAATTGCAACGGGGATCATGATCAACGATATGAAACTCCATGTCCCTATACCCAGAAAGTTTCAGCATCTTGTTTAAATTTTAGCCTGAAGTAAACAAACTATTAAATACCAACAGATTTTTTAGAAAAACTGGATGGGTGTCAAAATCATAGTAAAAATAAAAATATGGGGTATATGTTCATCAATAATGTAGTAGTTTCAGAAGATAAAGAAGCATTGATACAAAGCCAATCCACATACCTCTCTGAGAGCCCACTATCTGTTGTGATCTATTACTATAGTTAGAGGAGGGTCTGCTACCAGAAGAGCCAGAATTCCCTGATGTGGATGAGGGTGGTGAAGTCTCACTGAGCTGACTTTTCCCAACTCCCTGAGATTTACTTGATATCTTCCGTTGCAGGAAGGGGGCGCCAATATCAAGAGCTGTAATCAGATGTTAGAAAGAAATAATCCCAGTAAATCACTAATCAAAATTGGCAAATCTTTCATTGCATAACCAAATCCCTGACCTGATTTCTCAGTAGGAACGACCGTGGTTGACTCACCAACAGTTCGATGACTTCCCACCTCACGTTTAATTGCACCAACTGCACCAGGGAGCCGCAAATCATTAGATGGCACTAATACAGGATCTGATGGTGAGAAACAGACTGTAGCTGAGGAAGCTGGAGTCACAGGAACTAAGGAGTTACTGGAGCTTGTCATAGGCATCCCACATGTTTCCCCAATTTCTAATCCTACAGTGAGGGCATTGTCAGCTTCAAGCAGAGACATTGTATTTCGCAACTTATCAGCACCAATAGTTGGAGGAATCACTTCAGGATTTGGACCACCTCCTGCTGGTGAACTAGTTGAATTCACTGTACACTGGCTTTCAGAAGTTACAGTGGAGGAACCATTAGCCACTACATCAGTTGAGCTGCAAGGCAATCAAACAAATTTCCTATCAAAACCCATTAACCCCCAAAAAAATATAAACAAAACCACAATAAACTTGTAAACAGTTATACCTTGCTCCATGAGTTGTTTCTTTAGTTTTGTCATATGAAGCTGGCAACAAACAACCAGCGCCCTTCTCTGCAGTTTGGTTGTTTCCACTGTCCCTTCCACTTCCAGAATTCTTACCGCCACTTGCATCTGGCAAACAGTCAAAGTCAGTATGCAGTTAGGATAGGTCTTACTCATCAGGCAATATGCATAAGCTCTGTTAGCAAGACTAACGAACTCAAGTATGTGCACATTATCAACAGCAAATACACCAGGGGCTCAAACCAGTTCAAGTGAAATGACCAAATGCCTAACTGCTGAGGTCGCTTGAGGCTAGGCACACATGGCAGGTAAGAATCCATGTGAGGCCAAGCACACATCCTCAGAATAAAAAGTATTTCTAACATCTGTATGACGATTTATGGAACAGGATAAAAGACAAAAACTTAAATGCTTCATGATTTACAGGTTTGAATCACCATGTGACAATATTGTTGATTCATTATAAAAAATTCACAACTTGGAGTAGGCTTTTATTTCTATTTTCACTCTAAGGAATGAAGTCGAGTTTTAGTCAGGTTCTCCCTTTCATTGAACAATATGATTTGCTTCATCAAAACAACAACATTCAATACCAAGATAAGCATGCTTCAACTCACTCGAAAGATGCCTTAAGCCTATATTGCTAAATAAAAAAGGATAACCCAGGGACTAGGGTTCATAAACCTGTCCTACTCCAAGTAACATGGCTTTAGGCACTCTTTTAACAATATTGATTCAGAACAAACCTCAGCAAAGTGGCATAGCCAACATGTTATACAAGAGTCATACATTTAATTCTTTACAGAGCACAGGAAATACATCAACATGACCAGAGCCTGTAAACAAGTGAAAGAAACTTTAGTTCATTCAGGCTAGATATTAGAAGCTGTTTTATACCATGTGACATGAAACGAGGTGAAAAATTCACCCGATGACTCCTACCCCCACGTCCTTGGTTACCAGATTTCCATCGAATATCTCCAGACTCTTTGTTGCCCACATTCTGCATCTCAACCAAGTTATCATCAAAACAATATAGCTCCAATCAGAATGTAACTTGCAATGACAAGTAAAATCTGAACGCCCATATATTATTAAACATTTAAAACAACAAGATAAAACAGAGTTTAAAAATGCAACTAAGCTAAAACAGAGTTCAAAAAATCAAAAAGCCCAAATCTACATGTCCTAGCTGTTATCTCTGTCCCTAGAATATACGTTACATTCCTCATATAACTTTATCCATTTTATATCCCTCTAAGCCAGAACTACCTTTTCACAAAAGGGGCAATAACCATTGATCACAAAACTTCTATTATTGACCTACAGAATTGAAAAAACTTGTTTGAATGTTTATGGTTGTTCAAAAAATGTACAAGCTTTCAAGCATAATTGGTACAAGAAAAATAAACTTGAAGATCCAAGTTATAATCTCCAAGCAATGTCAATAACTTGAAGATCCAAGTTACAATCTCCAAGCAATGACATTGACACAACAAAGAAGCAAGAAATAAAACCTATAAATCATGTTTGTAGAGCATAAAATCAAATAAAATGATATAGAGAAGAAAGAAATTCCATCTTACCTTAGTGTTTTTTTTCCTGATTATGTTTTCAGATTCGTTATCTTGTTTTTTTCATACTAGTTCAAGTTATTCAATCCGTTTACTTATTAATAAGGTTTAAGTTCCAATAGTATTAAACATGCATTTTGGGTATTATTACAATTCAGTTTTAAAACTATTTCCTCTCTGTTTTGTCTATTTGAGTTTATGCCCTAGGAAGGTTATTCCTAAGTCTTAATTGTCGGTTTCTTGTTGCATCATATATGCACAGTAATCTGCTGACAGCTGAAAGATATAATGATCACCATCTTAACTCGGTTACTGGACATTGGCAGATGAAACTTAAATTACACGGCTAATGATGCTATTGCTACATCTCATTAACCACAAGAATGGACGTGAGAGCTGGAACAGCAATGCATGACATGAAAGGAAAATAATTGACACCTCTGAAAAAAACAAAGGAACACACTCAACCACTCAACTACAATGGAGGAACATCCCTATAGATGTTCCTGAAGAAGAATCTTACATCTTTTCTCTTGTCACGTTTTCTTTTGACCTCATGAAATGTATCTGCAAAGCAGCACAAATACTCGTTACCGTGTTTATTAGAAAAATTAAACAAAAACTCGAAATATAGCAGCGACAAACAACAATGTCAACAACTTTTCTCACTCCCTTCCTTGGTTCTTACTCCCATTTTGGGCAGTTCAATGGAGAGTTCGCAAGAACTTTTTGTGAGATTATTTATTACAAGACCAAAACAGGAAATTTTTAATTTTGAAATACAGCAACAACAGTGGAAGAGATTGACCCGCCACTTATTTGCGCAATTTCGATAATCTTATGCGCCGAAATGATTTTTCCAGATCAAATTTCCCAAAAAATAAAAGAAGGGGGAAAGGGAAAGCTTTCATTTCATATAAAAAGGTCATGGATACACACACCGCCTCAAAATCTAAACCAAGCCCAACAGTCAGAATGAAAGAATTGATATGATTAAAAAGAAAGGAGCGAAAACTCATCAAAGCAAATTAACCCCACTTCAATCCAACCCTCAAACACAACCAAATCTAACCGAATCACCAAGCTCGTCGAAATGATTAATCAAAGATCAAACCCACTCTCATGGTCTGTACAAAAATGAACTGGAAACGAAGAGCTGAACAAAAAACCAAAAAGCTAATAATTCCAACAAAATACCCTGAAAAAGAAGCTTTTGAGTGGCTTCATTTGGATCCATAGAACACTGCTTGAGCATTGCATAGATTTCTTCTTCACTGTGATTGCCCATGATCTCCTTTATATTTTGGATCATCTTCCTGGTAGTGCTTGGAATTGAAAGCTTAGCCCCACTACCACTCATCTTCTTCACCCACTATCAAACTCCTCTTCCCGAAGTGTGTGTTTCAGTACGCTTATAATTGGCTCCGTAAATGGAAGTTAGGAATAGACCACACTCCAAGGGTATGTATAATTTGGTAGTGAAAGCTTAAGAAAAAGAAGAGAGAGAGAGAGAGAGAGTTAATAGAAGTTGGATTGTGTTTTCGATGGGGCTTTCGGTGTTTTGAATTGATCTAAAGTGAGAGGAACAAGAAGAAAAAGGAAAGGAAAGGCAAGAGGCGGGGGGAGAGAGAGAGAGAGAGAGACTGTGTGCGTTTATGTGTACTGTGTAGGGCTTTGTTAGTTTTTCTCATTATAGTTGTCTCACTCTTGTTTTCGTTCATTCATGTGGTTTTACATATATATTGCCATATTGGTGACTCTGGCTGGCATTGGTTGCTTAGGTTGCATCTTTTCTTACACTAACATAATCTTATACTTATGCAAGAAGGCGTCAACTTTTGACCAAAGATGTTGCAAATGCTTCTTGTATTAAATGTCACAGTGTTTCAAAAGTTCAACACAAGCATTCAACATAGTTTAAGGTTGCATCTTTTCTTACATTAAGGCTTAGTTTCATAAAAATATATAATTACTGATATTAATTAAAGGTATAATGAAAAATAATATTTACAGTGAAAGTTATTAATGGAAAGTAAAATTTTTACGGTAAAAGTAGTTTCTTACCGTAACTCTCTTTTTACTTATTGATTAATATCATGACATCGCACTTTTCTCCAACCTCTGATTGTTCACTGCAGATCCAAACATGTGACTATGTTTGAAAACCATAGTAGATATGTATTTATTCTCACTACACCGTAGATTCAAACGTAGCGTAAGACAATCTTATACTTATGCAAGAAGGAGAGTAATTTTGATTAGAGATGTTACATATCCTTCTTGTATTAAATGTCACATTGTTCCAAAAGCTCAAGATAAGCATTCAAGGTAGGATTAGTTTGGGGGAGTGGTAGCGGTTGATAACTTACAAAAATTAATCTGCTGAAATGATAAGTACTTATTCTCAACAAGTACTTATGTGTTTGAGATTATTATTTTGGTAATTGCTGAAACGTGAAAATAAGTGTTTGGCAAGTACGATTGCGATTGCTGAAAAGAGATAAAATAACTAAAAAGTTTATTAATTTAATAAACTATTAATTATTATATAAATAATTAAAAATATATTACTATTTATATAAATTTAAAATTATAAATAATAAAATATTAAAATAAAATAAAAAAATATAAATAAACTAAATTTAGTAAATAAAATATTTTATAAAAATATATTTACCTCTTTTATAAGAGAATTATATTTTTACTAAATTATTACTCCTACATAAAATTTATGATTAAGTATTAAAAAATTCTAAATTCTTTTAAATTTCACAATTATATCCGAAATCTTAAAAAATAGTAATAAAGCACTTTAAATAATTCTAAGTTGCTTGTGTTAATATTGCTTAAAATTAGTGATAAAAATTTTTAATTTAAATTTAAATAATTTGCCGTTTAATTTCATGACATATGTTTTCTTAATTTTACGTGATAAATTAATATTTAAAAATTATAAATACAACATAAAAATAATAAAATACTAAAATCTCTAAACAAAGCTTCTTTTTCTCCCACGTCCGGCTGAAAAGACTTTTCAGCTAATTAGAATAAATAAACAGTGAATCAGGGCTTGCTATTTGGCATGCCATTATCAGGTTGCTATAAAAGTACGAAATTATCACTTGGAATGACGGCGACAAAAAGATTTCTCGAAGTAATTAATTTTAATATAACTAATTATAAGTTTTTAATCAACATTTTGAGAATTTAATTATATTGATTTTTAATATATATTCTTCTATTTGTATTCTACCTACATAGTAATTATAATCAATCATTTTTAAAAGATCTATTTGAAATAAAGTAAAAAAATATTATTTAATGATTTTATGAAATGATTTCGGTTTTAATTTGATCAATTTCAATACTAAATTCTAAAATTAGTACATAATAGTTTTACTTTAATATTTCAATATCTTTACATCTTATATATAGGTTTTGTAATATATTACCTTATTACTAATTGTTATATTTTATATCATAATTAATAAAATATATTTAAAATTTTATATTAATCAAATAAGTGCAAAATCTTATGATAGCTTGTAGATTATTATTATCCTATTTTTATAAATTTTCTTTTTCTATGACTATCATTCTCCTTTTTTCTACTTAATGAACAGAATTATTAAATTTAAAAAATTCATATTTATAAAGTTCTTTCAAATAGATAACATATATGTTAAAGAGTTAATTGTGAGATCTAAAGGGATATGCTTTAAACATAAATTCGTAGCATTAATTGAAGCTTATTTATTAAACTAATATATAGATTGGAACAGAGGGAATTCAAAGGATGTTTTTAAAATGTGACGTTTCTAATATAGTATCTCGTTTGCTCATACTAAGAATTAGAACCTTAGATAACCGTATATGAGAACTATTATTGAGAAAATAGGAAATGCATTTCATGCTCATGCACTCATTTGACATATTTTGGGATATAAATGATTTTAATATGATTATGATGTGAATAGTGAATATTTTGTCTTGAAAATTTATTTGGTAAGTATAAATATTAATTTAGAATTTTTGTAAAAATTGACAAATTTATGATATTTAAGAGTATTTTTGGACTAGAAAATGTTAAGTGGCAAGACAATTGATAAATGAAAGTAGAAATAAGTAATAATTAATGGTAGAAATAATTGATAAATGACATTAGTGTTTAATGACAAATGTCATTAAAAATTTGGGAGATAATTGAATTAGAAATTGGAGACAAATGAACTAGTTATTAAAAAAGACCCATTGGAAACCATAAGAGGAGGACATGTGGCAAGTGACAAGTGTCATGCCACTTGCCACCCACCTCACTCTCGTTACTTTCAATTGCAAGACCATTGTTCATTTGTTTCTCACTTTTGCCAAATGCTCTTTTCTTCATCTTCTTCATTTTTCTTCTCCATATCACAGTACTCTCTTCTCACCCACTCCACGTTAATCTTGCCTAACTCTTTTACTTGTTTCTCCAAGACCTTTGTTGTCTTCATTATTTTTTTACAAAGAAAACCTAACTTAACCTTTTCCTTCTTAAGAGGTGATGATTGTATATGCATGGAGGAGCTAGGACTTCATAGTGATTGAAGAAGTTTTGAGCTAATCAAGTAAGTAGTAAATTGTTCTTCATGGCTTGCTTGATAGACATGTTTTTGATGATAATTTAAGAGGGGAAATGATTATGAAAATGATGTTGAAAATATATGTAACGGGATGGAGAATGGCTATCTTCATGGGTTGTTTAGATATAACCATATGATGATAATTTTGAGATTAAATGATTGTGAAAATGGAGTGATTTTTATCTGTAACGTGGATGAATAAATGGACATATTGATGTCTTGTTCTTGAGTATATGATGAGAAATAACTTATAACAGTTTAAGGGATGATTGATAGAGTAAATAGTGATGAATGAGTGTGTAAAAGCATTGATGAAGACATGAAAATTTATTGATATTCTATTTTCATATAAATGATAAATATTAGATTATGTACTGTTTTATGAGTGATTAATAATGAAATTGGTGTTTGAATGATAGTTGATAATTGATTAATAAAGAGAAGTGTTTATGACTTAATTTTGTGTATAGGATAAGTGCAAAAATGTGAATGAAGGAATGATATAAACATGTTTTATTTTGGGTATATGAAAAATGTAAGTTAAAAGTTGTTATATAGAGATGAATTAGACTGAGTTGAAGTTAAAGAAAAGACTAGTATAGTGTTCTTGAAATGAGAAGAACTAAAATGATAGTGAATGATAATGATCATGTTCTGTTTTTGTATGATTGATTAACCATAGGCTATGAGTTATATTATGAATGATATTGAGAAGGAATTGAGGTGAAAATGATGAGGGATTAAGCTAGGAATGATGAACTATGAATAAGGTGTTGAATGTAGTAAGGAATGAGAAAGCTGGAAATGTGCAGGAAAAAGGGATAGGCCACGATCGTGGCACCCATCCCACTATTATGGATAGATGTATTGACTTCTATCCCACGATCATGGGCTAGGTCTGGAATAGCCAAAAATGTGAGTTCTTCTTCTTTAAGTGATGTTTGAATCAACAAACGATAAGGTACTTTCATATGGTGCATTTAGGCTTTAATGAAGCTTGAAATGAACTTATTTTAATGATGGATTAAGTGATTAAATGTTGATATGTTTAGGTTGATAATCAAGGTTATAAATTAAGCATGAATGGTTAATATCATTGAAACAAAATCTGGAAAATTTGAGATATTATAGAAATGAAAGTGAACTTATGAAAGTTAATGTGATTCAAAGGAGATGAGTAATGTTTATTAAGTAAGAATGAACGAGAACTTGGATATTATATGATCATATAATACTAGAATAATATTGGTGAATGATGGATTGATGAGTTTAAAATAATCAAGTATATTTGAGCTATGAACCTAAGTGCAAGTTAGACATATACAAATGATGATGTTTAAATGATCAAGTGATGTGATTAAGGATAAATACTCGAAATAGTCAAATTGAGCATGAATTGTATATAACACATATAAATATATGTGTATGATTGAATACTAATGTGACTGATCAAAATTAGTAATGTGTAAAATGTGTGTGTATTGTTTGAACATAGACACACAAGATTAAACATCACCATCTAGATGTTTCTAGATCATGAAGACAAATGCTAATTTAGAGCATATTGTGAATCAACCTAGATGGTCTCACATTAATTGAATGTTCTGTTTAAATTTCTGTATTGAACTGTTAATTGTGTGAATATGATAATTCTAGACCTTGATGGTCTGAAGAGTTTGATGATTGAAATCGTATGAGAAGTGCATCATTGAATGCAAATAAGAAAGAAATAAGTGTACTCAACATTTTTGTTAAATGTTGGACTTAGGTTCGATGAAATTGAAATGTGAAAGCGATTGTACATAAAAAATGAAAGTGAATTATTACATATGATGTGATAATTGATGCATTTCATTATATGATATGCATGATCAGATAAAGGTAGTTATGACCGGAGTAGCCACCGAAAAAGAGCTTAAAGCTCATAATGTGTAAAGACCATAGGCTAACTATGTATAATGAGCCTGGTATCTCCAACGAATACGAGACAATTATCAATGAGTTCAATATCCACAATGGATTTAGGATAATTAAAAGGCACTCAATCACAACAAAGTAACAACTGAAAGTAAGTCACATATGCATTGTATATATATAAATTGATGTGTATTAAATGAATAATTGGAATGAGATATATGTACTATTCTGAAACTGAAATGTGAAATGATCAATATCTGAATATGTGAATTGTCTATGAATCTGAATCTGTGAATTGTCATTGTGTTTAAAATAAGTGAGTCATCGATGATGGTTTGCTCATTAAATTCGTAAAACTCACTAAAATTGCAATATTGTCTTTTAGGTTCAGGGGATATCCAGTTAGACAAATTGGGGTATAGCCATTGAAATTACATAAGAGTTAAAGGTTGGGATCAATTTCAAGTGTGGGTACACGAAAAAGCACCCTTTTCTCTCCTTTTATTGTTCTTTAAATAGTCTTTTATGTTTTTAGTTACCTTAGGATTTTTTGGAGGTCTGAAAGGTCTAAAAAGTCCCTCGAAAAGTGAAGTTCATAAGTGTTTGCGTGTCTACCTAACACAGGCCACGATCGTGGCTCTCATCTAAGCCTTCTGTCACGATTATGGCATGCAGGCCACAATCGTGGGCCATTCCTAGAGCTTCTGTCACAATCGTGGAATGCAGGTCATGATTATGGGCCAATGTTATGGCTCGAGTTCCCTCTAAAACTCCTTTGTTCTTCGATATTGACCTTGAAATACTAGCAAATATATCAAGGTACCTTAAAAATATATAATTTAAGCTTAAAAGCTTGTACTAACTCATAAAACACTTAAAACACAAATAATTAACAAACTAACAGAATTCTAACCTAAATATATACTAAATAATCAAATTAATGGCTAAACACATATCAAACTATGCCCTAAAACACAATACAGTTACACTTATCAATATGACAAAATATGTTAATGAAGTCATATTCTCGATAAACATCGTTATTTACTTAGCTTCTACTCTCCTTTGAAGTCTTCTTTATATATGCAATATGTTTTCGATCTCAAATTCTGGCTCTATAAGATTTTTAGAATATTCAAAATTATGCATGCAAAAAGTTATATGAAAATAAAAAGAATAAAGAAAAATTCAATAAACAAAATAAAAAGATCTAGTCTAATCAATATGCAAGTTTGCAATGTTAGCACTTAATGCCAAAAATTGGGTCAAAAACTTGTTATATTATTTTACTTAAGTGCATAATCTAGCTATAGCTAGCATAGGTCAATTTTACAAGTATTATTGGTTAACTACCCACAAGGTAGGTTAACCTTTTTAAATAAATAACAACAACAAAAATGAAAACAAAAACAAAAATAACAACAACAAAAATAACCTATTGAAAGTCTTGTTAATATGCAGGGTCTGAGTAGATCTAGTAGTACGTAACCTTACCCCTAACTAGTAGAGAGGCTATTTTTGAAAGTTTCACTTAAAAAAGAAAACAAAAGCATATACATATTAAAATAATAAAATACTACTAATTAAAAATAAAATACAAATAAAAAGACATAAAATTAATAATACTAATAAAATAAAAATAAATAAAAAAGTATAAGTAAAAATATAAAAAAGTATTAAAATAAATCATAGAATAAATATTGAACAAGTTAAAGAATAAAAATAAAAGATAAAATAAGTAAATAAATACTCAAAAATGAAAGAAGACAAGTACATAAATAAATCAAACAAACTATTACAAGAAAAAATGTAAGCTAAGTAAGGAAATGTTTAGGCTAAATAACTAAGAGGGAAGTGTTATATATAAATAAGATTTATAAATAAATGAAGAAAGAAAATAAAATAAATAAATAATCTAAATACTGATGCAAAATAATGATCAATAATGTACCAAACTATGAAATAACTATATTGATGCTATGTTTACCTAGAACTTTACTATATTCAATTTGATCTTTGATTGATGAATCGTTCTAGCTTTTGAAATTAGTAAGAGTTCCTAACTTAGACTATATTCTCTCTCTTGACATTTAATTCTTATTTAAAGGTTAATTAAGATAAATCTCTTTTGAATATGACTCAAAATGATTTAAATTCATTCGACAAATTCCCTCAATAGGTTTTACCTTAATATAAGAAGATCTTGGGGCTTTCTTTCAAATTGTTCATGCTTAAACTTTTTTATTAATGCTATGACGTAAAAATATATCTCGTCTATTAAATCTTGGTGCATGAATAATACAACGAATCTTTCACTTTCGTTCCTTCGATTCAATCAATATAAAAGGAAGAATAAATCATAAGAAAACTAGAATTTCATTAATCAAAGAATTTGTTAGAGTACATCACACCATAGGTTCTCCCTACTTAAATTTTGTATCCCAATTATTCACAATCATGTAAAGAATATCAATTTAAAAACAATAAAGAAAATAAGATAAAGAAATCATGTTCTTGAATTTTGAAATCTCCAAAAAAATTATCAAAATCTTCCTCTATCTCCAAAGAGTGGTTAATTGTTGATCAAGATTAATGCAAAACAACTTCAAGCCGACTATTCACTGGTTTCTTGGCCAAAGACTTCTTTTCCCTTTTTTTGTTAAAAAAATGAAACCTTAACTTTTATTAAGCTACACAACCCCAAAAATAGGTTCGTGTACTCTATAAATTTCTCCAGAAATAACAATGCCAATGTAGGTACATACATAAGACTATGTACGACATTATATTCTTCATCTTAGAAGGTAACACATGGTATAAAGTGCACTAAAGAAACAAAAACAATCACATATATGCACGACCCTGAACATGGGACCATATATAGGTTGTTCTCTAAATCTTCCAAAATTGCACCATTCTGTTAAATTTCATCTCTAAATTTACTCCTTTTCATTATATAAGAAGAAATATGATCTCAAATGACATAAATTCTTAAGTTAATATCAAATCCTTTAAAATCATCTAAAACCTATGCAACTATGAAAATAGTGCTCAAAATAGTATATGTCTAGCATATATCAAAAGTGCAATCAATTGCTTGGACATAACTTTAGCCCAATAGATATAGGCTATAATCAAATCATTTCCAGGTAAAAAATTTACTAATAGCTATTTAATTTGTTTGAATGATGCCTTGAAGCCCAAAATCATAAGTTGCGACAAGATTTTTCCATACGACATAGGTAGTATCAGCACCAATAATCTGTTTAAGCAAAGGTTCAAATATCAAACTTACAATCCAACTTAAAACTAATTGATCATTATAAAGATAATGGAGATATTTTGGGTTTTGCTTATGATCCACCTATAGTGATGGAGTAAAGAAAGAACTATTAATGTTTCTTGTTTAATTGTAAACTCGCAATAACAAAGAAATTTGTTCCACAAAATGTAATTAGTTGAATTCAATTTCAATTGTAATTGATGATACATATTTAGAAGGCTTGTAGGAACAAAGGAGAAAGGTATGGTCGTCATGACCGGTATAATGGAGGATATAAAAAAAGGAAGGACAAAAATGACTTGCTTAATGAAGAGACTTAGGGTTTTGATACCACGAAAGAGTTTTTGTATTTTCTTTGATTTCCATTGATCATTTGTATGAATATGTATAAGTGTGAAGTACAATAATTGGGAGGTAAATAAAATCTAGAGATATGGTTAATTATTGTGAATACGATTACTAAAATCAAACTTTAGTTAGCTTGATAAAAGGAATAATGTTGACTATGTATTTTCCTTATCAATTAATATTTAAATTGATTACATAATTTAAGAAGTGGCTAACTATACTAAAGTGTTGACTACCAACTTTGAAAAACTAAAACTAAAAGTTTATCTTTTCAAGTGTTACATCTTTAATTTTGTTACAAAAGAACTACATAGTTAATGTACAAGTGCTAAAATATTTGATTAATGAACAATAATTTAAACATTGAATAATGAGAGTTATTATTATTATTACAAGTGAATTGAATGCTTTGAACCTTAAGTTTTAAAAACCAAGAAACTTTGAATTATATATCTACTTTGTATACATTTTCTTTTAAGTTAAGCTTTAATCTTACTAGGGATATTCTTAAAAGATTAAGTGTAAAGTAATTAACCCAAATTATACTGACTTAATTTTTACCCACTAAAGAAGATTTTGATAGCAGATTCAAGTCCTTAGGGAAGTTTGAAAAGTGGATATAGATCTTAGAGAAACAAAGCTACTATAAAATTATTTTCATATTTCTTCCTTACTCTTTTTGTAATGTATCATTGATTTGTTATATTGCTTGAACTTATTGATTTATGGCTATAATATTGAGATAATAAATTCAAAAGTGACTAACTTTTTAAGATTTTTTAATTCAACTCGTAACCTTTTAATTTTTGAATTTAGTGATTAATTTTTCGAAACTTGTACAACTCAGGTCAAAATATTTTGTTTGTTAGTTATTTGTTGATGTAACTAATAGATAAGCACCTATATGGCATTAGGTGGATAAGTCACATTATAGGCAAAAACTAATAAAGGTAATGTTTTGACTTATGTTGCATTAATTTTGAAATTTTAGTCTCTAAACTTAAAATTTTGAAAAGTTCAACATTGAACAGAGAAAATTTAAAAAGATTTAGTTTTTAAAACTTATTGTCCCTATAATATTTGATAAATTTGGACATGAAAACCCTATAGGCTCATTAACTATTGTTTAAATTGTCAACGAGGGTTTTTAAGCTTAAAAGTCATCCAATTCAACTCCTTTTAGGTGCTTGTTGAACAAAAACTAATATCAAAGCTTATATCCTTTACATTTGCGTATAGTCTCTCTAATTATAATCAATTTCCTTAGAAACCACCAAACAATCTTTCAAATGTCTCCACTTTCCAAAAAAGGAACCAAGCAAGTGGATCATAAGATGTTCTAAAGTCATTTATACCATGTTGTTTATAATCTTCGTCATTTATGCTAAAATGCTTATGGAATGGATTCTTCTAGGATGTTTACCAATTAGCTAAGCTCAAGACTTTCGATTCTTAAAGCAATCCATGCAATGTTCTATAGTCAACTGTGGAATTGTACATATAAAGACCATATAAAGTAGAGGGACTTCAAGAAGTAGCCAAAGTTTGTAGTTGTTAAGGTTAATGAATATCCTAAAAGTGCACTGATTCTGAGAATTGATTGCAACAACTTAGTGACTCAGAACTTTAAAGAGAGAGGTTCGGACTTAAGCATATGATATTTATTTCTGACTTTCTAAAAGCTTAGTGTAGTGGGTCGTGAATCGTATATGCTTCTCTTCTTTTCAAATATAAATTCTCAAGTGTGACTTGGACATAAAGTAGGTCCAAGAAGATCAAACCGTACGAAATCGAATAGCTCTAATATTTAAGCATAAATTGGGTGTTTATACAATTGATTACTTATATTAGTTATTAAACAAAGTGAAGTTAATATACTAATACATCAATATGAATTATTTTTAATGAAACTTGTTTTATTGGTACTTTTAAAAGGTCCTAGAAAGGCTTATGTGAGTGTTAAAGATGGAGAATGACTTTAAAGTCATTTTCAAAGGCTTACAAACTAACGTGACATCTATCAAAAGGCTAAAGATGTGTACACACTTCCACTTAAGAAATTAATGGAATGCATCCTAACTTAAGAGATGAGATTAAAGTAGGCAAAAAAGGAGGAAGCTCGTAACAAAAGTGAAAGTAGGACGGTAAGGTTTACAAAGATGACAGTAAAGATAAGGAGCAGGCTGCTTTAAATGGGAGTGATAGTGGAGACATAACCCTCATCATGAAGAAATTGACGAAAACAGAAAGTTATAAAGTAGAAAGGAACTCAAAAGGTGAGCACAAAACTGAGTTTAAGAAGAAATATAAATTCATGAGCTATGAATCCTATAAATTGTAACGTATTAAGTCTTAACGTCCTACATGTAGGGAGAACGATAAGTATGAGAAAAATGAATGAGAAAGAAGAAATCTAATCTTGAGATTCTACATGGAATGACAAGTGATTGTAAAAAATAAATCTTTCAAACGTAAATTTATCAATACAAGTTTCATGGTATTGAAACTTGAGATTTTGACTATGTTGATGATGATGAACTTGAATTTTTCGACGATGATGATGATTATGAACTTGAGATTTTGACTAAAAAGAGGAAGAAATTTTACTTTAATTACAAAGATTGTGATGCAAAGAGGAAGAAATTTTTAATTTTTTAAAAACTAGATCAAACATCGAACCGATCAAAGAAAAAATTTAAGGTTTAAAGGTTATAAAATTAGTATATAATAAACTACAAGTAAAAGTTATAACAAATTGAAATCTTTTCCAAGATTGGATATATCTAAAAAGTCAAAAGTTTAATTATGTTTAAAAAGGGACACTTATAAATTATTCTAATCAAAATTATTTATCTATGTTAAATTACTAATTAATAATAATAATACAGCCATATACCATTTACATACCCACATTAGACCTTAAGATATATAAATGCAATATTTCTCAATCTCACACTCATATGAACATAAACATTAACTAAATGATAGGCATTTCTTGTGTTTAATGTTAGTGATAAAAAAAAAAAAAATTCAAAAAATTCTTTGAAATTTTATTTAAAACTAAAATCTTCAACTAAGAAGAATGTTCAAGTTAAGATGGACATCCAATTGAAATGAAAAGAAATCTATTAACTTATATGCTAGTTAATCTAAAGATAAGTCATTTCATTATTAAAAAACTTAAATTTGAAGTTTTTAAGTAGTATATTTCTAATGAAAATTAGTACAAGAAATAGTCAATTCTCTAAACCAATAAAATGACTAAGTGGAAAACAATATACTAACTAATAAGCATTGGATAACTATAACGCAAGTTAAATGAGTGTCCTTAGCTAGTCAATAGAATTAGAAAGGTAATCAACTGCCTATAGAAAATCAACCATAAAAATTGCCTTATATGAAGACTAAGGTAGTTAATTTCCTCCTAAAGAATCTATAGATCACAAAGTTTGCTTTCATGCAAGACTTCACTTGTAAATGGTTATCATCAATAGCTTGTTTAAATTATATGGCTATGAATGAAGATTCATGGGAGAGGAAAAAAGGAGAAAGGGTGTTTAAGTTCCAAAAGTTAATTCACCTTGGTTTTAAACTCTCAAAAGTAAGCTTATATTGAGGGTATATATACTTGTATAATTTATATACCTAGTATAATTTTTAAATTAGAAATGATTATAGTTCAAATTTATTACAAGTCTTATTAGAAGCAAATTGAGGGAACCAGTTGTAGTGATTTTCTTTTACTTATTGAAGAACATGTCGATTAAGGATGAATCTTCACCTAAGAGAATGCAAGACGATTATATTGAATTACTCTTCATTTGTGACGAAAGATTTTAGTACAGAGGTTCCTATTTACCTTATTAGAGTATAACAATGGATTCTAAATCTAAAAAAGAACTTAGAGAGTGGGCAAAAGCATTTAAAAAGACATAAACTATTATAAATCATTGTATAGTATTCATATCTCTCTCCTCTATTCAATAAGTTATTTATGCAAGTTAAACATAGTGTCAGAGAATGTAAATCAAGGGCTTGAAAAAATCTATAAAACCTCGTAGCCTTTATATATAGTAAAAATCAATTACACAAGGAAAGCTAATCTTGAGAAAACATAGGAAATTATATTGGCATGCCTTTTCCTAATGCCCCCTTCAAGTTAGAGCATACATATCATAAGCTTAGCGAATAAAAATAGGAATTGTATGTAAATAGTTAAGTAAGTTAATAAAGAGTTTGTCATCCTAAATTAATTAGGGAGACTATTATATTATTCTTGATAGTAGTGATTTAAAAAATTCTCTAGATAGAGTCAATTTATATTTGAAAATGATATTTTCATATGTAAATTTCAAATCAATTACTAATTAGCAAAAGTAAACATGATTGAATTTGAATAGGGTAGATACTAATTTCATACTCAACGTCCAATTAGAACATTTGATAATGAAAGGATTAAATTATACATTATAACATTCCGTAGACAATTAATACAAATCACTTTGATATTGCTAATATTTGGGTGGTTTGACATATTACTACACATCAATCTTGGCATATGGTTATAATTATTTAACTAAAAATTTAAAAATAAATTAAAAGGTGTTTAATTTATTTAATTCTAATTATGAATTAAAATTATCAATTATAATTATTGCCACTATATTTGAAACCTTTAAAGAGAAAAGGTAATTTAAATTAGATTAGAGTTAATTTTGAAGTTTATGAAACTTCAAGGATCACATATGTGATATTTGATTTTGTCAAGATTAAATTATAATTATAATTAATTTATGATTTAATTGTAATTATTAATTTCATTTTAATTTAAAAAACTCCATAGTATTTTTCTACAAATAGAAAAAAGATATCATGGAGTCAACACTCGTCTTTCCTCTCTAATGTAAAGTTCTTTTTTATTTTTTTTACACCTGGTAGATACTATTAGAACATACGAAAAACTCATGGTTGAATACTCTAGAAGAGAAGTTATGTGGATTTCTAAATTAGGTATGTTTTAATCCTTTAAAATTTTTATTCATATTTTTTAAGTTATTCAATTAAAAAGACCCTTTAAGAAAGTGTAAAATTTTTCCATTGTCATAGTAATTTGATCATTGTTCCTTATATTAGTATCAAGTCCTCCTTTAATTATTTATCTTTAATCAATTACATGATTATTATTGATTTGATAGCTTATTAAAGCTTCAAAACATTTTTTTATAGATCTACCTAATACAAATTAGGGTATACTTGATTATGGTTATTGTTTGTATTACATACCTATCCTTTATTTTGAAGCTTCTAGAAAAACTTGTTCGAAGTTCCTATTATTTTGTTGTAGAGACAAATGGAGAAGATGAAGATAATAGGAGAAGTAATGAAAACTCACTAGACGTTAATTACTAAGTATTAAGCGCAACGTTTAAATAAAAGCTCATGGTTGTAATACTACACTAGAATACATTGAATATAATACTTTCTATATCAAAGCTGATCTATAATGACTATACTGGCATGTAAAAACCGAATGGAGATGTTCCCTCTTTTTCTAAATCTAGAACGATTCTATGTCTCTCTCTCTCTCTAGTGTTTTGCTTCATTATGTTCTAACAATATCACAACTGAATATATCTCTTATTTTGTTATCTTAAATTTTCATGCAGCAATTTGGTATCAGAGCATTCGAATATGGGAAACGATTACGATGGGAAGCACAACCAGCACCGAATTGTGGAGGGTTGAATAGAGTTTCAAGGGTTTGATGGGGAGGATGTTTTTGGAGTCATATGCTAGGAGTGGGCAAATGTTTTCAGCAATAAGACATAAAAGGTAAAAAAGGAGATGATGGAGCTAAGAACCTTGCTTCTACACAATTTGTAAAAACAAAGGGAGAATTCGAAGTAGCAGAATCTACACCATAGAGTAGTCCAGGGAGACAGGAGAGGGATGAAAATGTGACACCCACGAGGATGAGTTGAATCGAGTTTCCATCATTCGACAATGAGGATGTCAAGTTATGGCTTTATCGTTGTGAGCAATTTTTCATTTGGCCCAAACTCCAGAAAAGACGAAGTTGAGCATAGCTATTTTACATATGGACAAACGTGCTTGAGAGTCGCATCAATTATACATTAGAAACCATAATAAGATAGAGATGGTTAAATGGGATGAGTTCATTAAAGCTCTTAAACAACAGTTTGATGCAGAGATCTTCGATGACCCAGTAGGTGACTTCAAGGAACTAAAACAGAATGGAACATTACTGGATTATTGTGCATTGTTTGATCACCATTCCAACAGATTAACACCATCAAAATAATATTTAGTCAATTTTTTTATTAAGGGACTCAAACTTGAGATCGGTGTAATAGTGAAATTACATGAACTTCATTACTTGCATCAGGAATATTCATTAGCTTGAAAACAAGAGGCAATACTGATATCAACAGGAAACACTGTGCTAATGAATAGTGGTGGTAATTTCAACTTCAATCCACAGGGACAAAAGGCAACAAATATAAACAAAAACTCAAATTTGGAGGGAATATGACCTAACCCAACTTCATCGTTACGACCAACATCATCAGTAAGATCCTTTAAAACCTAGAAGCACATTAATAATAAGGATTTTGATGAAAAAAAGATCAAAGAGGCTTTATTTTTGGTATGATGAGAAATATAGCTTGGGCCACAAATGTAAGAAGAGGCAACTACAATTTTACGCTGTTTCGGGAGAGGGAGACAGTGGGAAAAATTCGACAGAACCTAAGGAGGAAGAATCTGAGGGAAGTCCAAGAGAAGAAGATTGTCCAACGGTCTCAATGCAAGCAATGCTGGAGTTGTCTGGGAATATTGAGCTTAAACAAATGAGATTAATGGGAATGCATCAGAGACGAAGGATCCACATACTGATTGACAACGGGAGTACATATAATTTTGTGGACACATTAGTAATAAGAAAAGAGGGGCGTGATATTCAAGAGGTAGAGCCAATTTCCATCACGGTATGAGACAAATCATTTTTTGTCACGATCGCGACATCCCCTAGAAATTGAGTCGTCGCGATCGCGACGAAGAGTGAGTTGCGGACACTCATTTTTAACAAGAAAGTCGCAATCGTATCCCACCACAATCGTGACTCCCGATCTGTCATAGGCGTGACTAAATTTTGTCACGCCTGTGACTTTTGCACTTCAAATTCAATTATTCCACTTCCACCGATGATGAGTATAAATATATAATTTTATGTTTATTATTATTAAGAATAAAATTAATAATAATAAGGAATTTAATAATATTATTTAATATAATTAATAAATAAGAAATTAAATAATAACAACAACACGACTATTACTACTACTACTCCTCCTCCTCCTCCTCCTACTGCTACCGTTACTGCTATTCCTACTGTTACTCCTACTCCTCCTCCTCCTCCTCCTCCTCCTCCTACTCATACTTCTACTGCTACTCCTACTGTTATTGCTGCTGTTACTCCTACTCCTCCTCCTCCTACTACTACTACTCATACTACTACTCCTACTCCTCCTCCTCCTGCTGGTGCTGGTGCTGCTGCTCCTCCTCCTCCTCCTCCTCCTCCTCATATTACTACTGCTACTGCTGCTACTACTCCTCCTACTACTACTCATACTCCTACTGCCATTCCTCCTCCTCCTCCTCCTACTACTCCTCCTACTGCTACTGCTACTGCTCTTCCTGCTCCTGCTCCTCCTTCTCCTCCTCCTCCTCCTCCTACTACTACCACCACCACGTACTACTACTACTACTACTACTACTACTACTACTACAACAACAACAATAATAGCCGCTTTTTATACACAGGGTTGGGCGGGTCGAGGCCGATCAGCCCGTGGTTAGGCTTGTAGTCCAGTCTATTTATTTAATTTTTTTAAAAAAAATTTAAGACAAGTTTAAAAATTATAGTTGTATTTTTTAAAATTTTTAAATTATAAATTATAACATAATCATTTATAATAAAATATAAGATGAAATTATCCATAAATTATACAAAAATATTTATATAAAATAAAAGATATAAAATACAAACCAATTTATATTTATTAAAAATATATAGCAGTGAATGATAATGTTGTTGTAATTATTCTCTTTATCTATAAATAAGTCGATTTAAACTTTTATTTTATTTTTCATATTTATATAATATATACATTATGCATATATGTATTTATATTAATGAATTAATCACTTTATTAATTCTAATGTATCAATTATTCAATTCCAAAATAACATAAAAGTAATTCGGTTATAAAACAAATAAGTACAATATATTACATTGAAAAAAGTTATTATTTTATTAAAACTAGAATACATTTTATAATTTTTTTGATTTGTTTTTATAAATTATTTTTGCATTAAGCTAAAAATAGTTCTTTTACTTTGTTTCTAAAATCATTATATTCTAATTAATCTAAATTTATAGAAATTACATTCATAGTTTTTTCTCCTATCTAAATTCTAATGTTAGAAAATTCGTATCTACCTACGGCACTCTAATTAAAAGCTCGTTACTGCTAATTCCTTAGATCCTTAATGAAAAGTTTGATATAAGATCCAAGTATTACTTTAAATACTTCTCGTCATTAAAGTACTATAAGCATATCATATAATAAAATTATTGAGAAATATGTAATGATATGATTAATTATGACATTTAATTCAATTAATTACAAATTTAAATGAAAAGTTAATAAGTTAATAGTTATAGTTAAAATTATGAATTATTATTTATTAATTATTATAAAATAGAATAGATAAAACCAAATCCATGTTTCATAAATTTTATAAAATTTTCACCTTTTTTCTTTTTAATATATATGTTATGTGACAACTATTAATTATAGCAACATATAAGTAATTAATTATGATATACTAAAGTTATTGAGATGTATAATTAATTAGGATATTTAATTCAATTAATTAGAAATTTATATGAAAAGTTAATAAGTTAATAGTAAAATTATGAATTACATTAATTACAAAATTTTAATTTACTTAAGTTATTTATTAATTATTATAAGATAGAATTGATAATTAATTATAACATCATATAAGTAATTAATTATGATATAATAAAATTATTGAGATATATGTAATAGTATGATTAATAAGGACATTTAATTCAATTAGTTACAAATTTATATGAAAAGTTAATAAATTAATAGTTTATTTTGATGATCTGTCTTATTTATATTTTCTTATCTATTTTTGATCAATTATCCTTATTTTTACCAACCATTTGTATTTTTAGGGTAATATTTTGTCATCAATCTCATATCTAAAAGTATGATATTTTTATTTTATTATAAACTAAAAATTAGGCTATCTCATATTTAATTTTTTAGCTTTTTTTATAATATATACAAGCCTATAATATATACAAACATGTGGTTCATAAAATTGCGCTTTGTATTATTTATATTCAATCTTTTTTTGGAAAATAAAAGGAATTGTATTAATAATAGAAAAGGCTAAATTAACATTATAATGAGTTGTTTAATTGTCTAAAATGGAAAAAAATTGAAATTACAAAAGATTACAACATTGGTACTCTATATTACATCATCCATGTGTTCTTCATGTTAGGAGTGAGTGAATTTTGCTCGTTGTTTGCTATCAAAGCTGCCCAGATCCAATTGATAGTATTTTCTGCAATCGGGCATTTGTCCTCCTCAATTCTTTAAACATGTGATTACATTTGAAGACAGCGGTAGATAAGTACTTATCTTCCTCCTTCAATACGTGATTCTGACAAAATTGAAAAGGAGATTCAAAAAATGCTACATATTTGTTAATTCTTTCCATTGAGTGTTGCACCTTTCTTTGATTCTGGATACGTTGGAACCATGTAATGGTCATCAAGTAACCTGTTATTCTGGAAATTGTGGGAGTGATGACTCGTACAACTTAATGATATACGACTACATCCTTTCACAGTCTATGCGAAGCCAATCCCACTCCACTTAAGGATTAAATACTTCTCTTTTCCCATGCGAATACTGAGATTCTGGAACTATGGAATCAATTCCCAGCCTGTTAAACCCTAACTTTTGAAGTTAACCATCTTATCCAGGAAGAAGATAATCATTATCAAGAAACAACTATGGGTTTCTACTTCTTTCCAGATGAAATTAGACTTTCTTTACATCCATTTCAGAGAGTACTGGCCGCAGTACCAAATATATCAAAGGACCCAGGAATGGCACCAGTGATACTGGGAGAAGCCAAGAGCCTTTGTCATACCTGTGAAACAAGATAAAACGTTCAGTGTAACGCTGCAAAGAGACCACCAAGTGGCTTCTAAAACCAATTAAAGAAGGGTAGTATGCTTTAGAAGTCTCACCATTTCCTGGAAGTCATATCATTGTAAACCCAGAAAGGAGCAAATGCTGATAACAAAGAAAAGTCAAGGCTGGTGACGTGAATCTGTAACATGGACCATGACCCACCAGTGAGGCATAGATACCATTAGTTGAGAACCATAGCTGTATAGTAGTTAAATGCTTAATGGGCTGCAGTTTAAATCCTAATTGATGGTTGATGACATATTGATGTAGTGGTGAACACAAAATCGACAGCACTTACAAATTTGCTTTCCCTTACGTACTGATAAAACTCCCTCCAGTCAGCACCGTTTGCTAAACCTGCATAAAGAACTAAACCAAGTCCAGCAGCCAACGATACCTGTTTTGTAATGGGTTGACATTCATTATCCACAAGCAAAGATAAGTTGTCCTAAATACTGTTACTTTTTGTAAAAATTATATAGCTTAATGGAGCTCAAGAAGAAAAAGTCTCCAATGCTCAAATGCCAATATTATGTTCCCCAGACCCTACTTCATTGTGGGATTTCAGACCGGATGATGATGATGATGATATGGCTTATTAAGGGAAGAAATGAATCGTATAATAAACTTAAGATTCAAGAATATTATTTTCTTTTCCGGGAAATGAGTCAAAGAAGAAATGTGCTGGATCAATTTCAACAATCTATAAATCAGTAACCTACAATTAAACATTTTGTGTATTGAACTGCAGAGAAGTCACAGGAACACATTAAACTTGATCTTCTACATAATTAAATTTGAGTGCTTTCATTCCAAACTTTCAGCCAAATGCTGGTGCGTGTGATTACGTAAAACTATTATAAGATGTGATGCAAGAGCGGCATTGTTTTTTTGTTTTATTATATATATATATTTTTTGGTTATATTTTATTATTATTATTACTGCTTATATTATTATAGCTTATATTATTGTAGTTTATAGTATTAGTGATGGTGATTTTTTTATTTAAATTGAATGAATTTTTTTCTTTATTTTTGTCATTGCGTATATTCTTAACACATTCATATTGACAACGATGCATCAAAGAAATATAATCCGAATCATTTTTTAAAAATATTTTTTAATATTAATAACTCCAACAAGATAACTCCAATAAGTCCCAATCTTTGCTTCAATCTAATCTAACTTAAAATGTAAATGGAGAAATATCAAATAGAACTAGATAGATCTCGAAAAAATGACTTCCTATAGACATGTATTCTATTTTTATTACTATGAAATTCATAATTCATAAATGAAGCAATCTAGGCCTTGCTCAAGAGAATCTACTTAGTGAGCATGAATATACACATCAATAGACAAAATAAGGTCTTGCATCCAGCCAAAATCAAAGAACTTTATTTTGTTCATTCCAAATTACTATAAATATATGTTAACAAAAAAAGCAGTCTTTGTATTCATATTTTGTCAGGTCTTTGTTAAAAACCCTACTACGCTGTTGAATTGGACACCCTAACCTCTTTTCCTACATCAAATGATATCAAATCCAAATATCCTATATATTTTGATGAGTTTCAGCTTCAAAAATGTTAAGACTATGGTGGCACATGATCGGAGACTTGCGGCAGGTTGTACAAGCCTTGTAACATCAGGAACCAGTGGAAACCCATATGAAGCATCTAGAAGGTAACCACAAGTCCCTTGAGATTTCATGAAATCTTGAGGTTGAATATGCATTAGAGCAGGAAAACCTTTTTTATGAAAGTGGATCAATTAATTGAACAGCATGAGCTGTAATCGCAAAGCTGTTACTCCCCTCCCTTGATCTAAGGTTAGGAAAGTCAAGGTTAGCTTCTCTTATTTACGGTAAATGGATGTGGAAAATTATTTGGATTGGGAAGTTAGTTTGGAAAATTATTTCGAGTGGAAACCCGTGGTAGAACATCAAAAGCAGCTCTTTGCGAAGCTTAAATTAATGGGTACTGCAGTCAAATGGTGGAAGGAATTTGGAGACCAATGAATACAAGTCAAGCCTAAAATCAGCACTTAGGAACATATGAACACAAAGTTACTAGAACAATTTTAATGTCTCAATGGGCTATCAGATAACATGAAATCTTGAGTTTGATCACTCTGCCAAGATCTTCAGGAGATCCTTCTGGAGCTGCAAGTTTAAGGGCTATCAGATAACATGAAGTGTAGAGATGGTAGAAAAGAGGATGCACAATATCTAATAGAATTTCTTCCATGAATGGCACCATTCAAAATAAGGTACCAGCTTATTTCGAAATTTTTCCACACTCTTCGGATAATCTGGAGAACCTTCTTTGCAATTGACGGGGATTATAGAACCTTGGAAATGCCTCATGAAAAGCTTATAGTCTACTTTCTTGGAGATTATGGCTGAGGAATAAATCTTGACATCCATTGGGCATAGAGGAGTGATAACATTAGCTTTTAGATCTGATAAGGAAGTTTTGGGATCCTGGAGCAAGTTCAGTAGCTCTAAGAATATTCAAGTCAAAGCTTGCTTGATTTGCTCTTCAGTATCGATAACATGGTCATGATCCTTTTATGACATCTTACGAAGATAAAATCTTGAACTTTGCAAATGGAGTTCTATTTTTTATATTAAGTATCCATGCAGGGTAATGTGGCTGTCTATAATCAGTTCCACAGTCTAGAGTTTGATTTACTTATTTGGAAATTGAAATTTTGGAACTGGAGTTACATAGGAAATTGGACAGCATTTTGGTGTTTTTTTCAAGAATTACGATGCAACTTTCGAAGAAACAATGGCAATAATTAGGTGTTTTCCTTTTGAACAGCTCTAAGGGAATAAAACATGCTTTAAGACTCGCAAGCCACAAGTAGAAGAAAGCATATCCAATGATTTGGATGAAATAAGAGTAGCATGTACTGGATGTGGAAAACGGAAGCCAATGGGTGTGGTCAAAGAAAAGTTAGACATAGTTTGAGAATAAGAAATGCGTTAAGACCCTTAACAATAGACCAAGAAAGAGAAAAAAAAGGGTTCTATTTGGAGAAGGTGAAGATTACAGTTTTAATATCTTAGAAATTTGGGAAAAAATAATTGCTAAATCCAAGTATAAAAGGCATCATTCATGATCTTAAGATAAGATAAACCTTGTGAAGAAAGGTAATCAGGGAAAGGCTTTACTTAATAGCAATGGTACTATTCCAAAATCAAAGGCTGTGAAGTATAAAGTTAGTGTTTTCATTCATAAAGGAAAGATGTATTTGCTATCTAAAATTCCAGAAAATGACAAGTACAAAAGTAGCCATTTGGGTGAATCTGAGAAATGTGACAGATTCAATGTTATATACTATTTAAGCAGCTCTCTATTGCTAAAGTCAATGTTATTAAAGAAGTTATAGATGTTAAAGAACTTGACTCTTGATATGGTAATTCTCATATACGATTTTTACTGAAGCACCTTGGCAAATCCACAAACGCAACGACATGTGATGCACAAGAGTGCTAAAATAAGTTAATTTACATATCTGCATGGTGCAAGTAAGTTTACTTGTCAGAGCCAGATTTTATTCGAATTTGAGGAGATTGATGCAGGATATCCGGCTCAAACCTAAGAAATTTATTTTGTTTATTCCTAATCAGTATTAAGAGTCCTTATTCAGTTGGTCTTTGTAATGTTTTTCCTATTCAGCTTTTGCATTCCAATTTTAATTGAAGAAGGTTTTTGTTATACCCTAATTGTTTCAACTGCAATAACCCCAATTCTAGCCAAATTTTGTTGAACGCTAACCTCTTTCCCTTCATCACGATGGACCAAAATTCACATATGCATCTGGCTTCTAACCATGCTCTAATTTGTGAGTGAAATGTAATCAATGTTGCAGAACCTTTCCTTTTCGGTATTAATTGACTAAGCAACACCATATGTAAGCGTGAAGCAACAAATCCAAGTTTATGCAGCACGCTTATGGTTGTGCATAATACGATTTGCATATTGTAACTAATTATATTTGCTAAATGCAGTAGAAGATCTATCACATGACAAGAGATATCCCATGTTCAATACCATTTTAGTAATGCAGATGAATTGATGGTCCCAATGTGGAAACACTCCCAAAATTAAACCGAATTGGAATGGAGAAAATGAGAACTTATATTAATTACTTACCCCAGCAGTCAACCTTGAATCCAAAAAGTTAAGAGGCCACTTATCGAGCTCAGTTTCTTCCACAGGTGGTGGGGGTGGTCTCCATAGAACAAAATAGGGTAAAAGTGCATATGCGCCACCGAAAAATGAGAGCACAAGGAAAGGCCAAACAGGAACTTTGCTTTTTGAGCTGCACAACATCAAATCAACTAAATACCTCAATTTTTTCCTGGGTAAGAGCTACCCAGGAAAATATTTGTTATACATCTACACCACAACCAACTACTTTCATTTTATCAAAGAACAAAAATATATTTCTACTCTACAACCAACTAGTTTAATTTTATCAAAGAACAACACCAACATAGGTGGAAGGGTAACAATAATCTATCATAAATTTGGTACTTATAAAAAGAAGAGCAAATTGCTAGTTGAAAATGGAAAGATCAATCAATAAATAGGGAGAACAGGGCAATGTATTGGAACACACCTCCTGCCTGTTGGCAGTAGAAGCATGCCGTATACCAAAGGCCACAAACCCATTATGTACCATAAAGAAATAAGAACTTGATTCATCCTAAAGCCATCTTCTCCGTTCAAATTAAGCAGTTTCTTCAAGAAATACGTGTCCCTTGACTGCCAAAAAAAAAAAAAGAAGGTTGTAATTTATCATGTTATAACAAACGGTAACAGAGAAAGTAACACCCGGAAAATCAGAAGGCATGAATTGTTCACAAGTCCATGGAACAACAAGCATATCACACTCTGAATGTTACAAGTTATCCTCCTCCGATTTTGTACAGAAGAAGATAAGATTGTCATTAATCAAACAACCGAGTTCACTTTCAAAGTAATCTCCCAACTACAGACCACCAAAGGCATACGGCTATCCATGAGTCACTTACTAACACATGCAGTTATATTACAAAAAGTGATCTTTCCTCTATGAACTAGTTATGGCTTTCAGTTGATTCGCAATCCCGGTTGTACAGCTTTAGAAGGCCCAAGCAGGTGAGGAAAGGATGAATCCAACTAGCTTAACAGCCGAACACCGGCAGGATGAATGGTCAAAAAGCACTTAATAGAACTAGTTTCAAATACAAGCCAACAAAGCTAAAGTAGCCAATAAAACCCATCAAACTCAAACGAAAAGGTAGCGAGAGAGTGAAGAATATCCAAGTACCGGGGTCTGGTCAGGAGTAAGGAAGAAAACATAATACATGACAGCACCCCAGAACACAAATAGCAAAATGGAGGTTGTCCAGTCTCTTTCCTCTTTTTGGGTACCCTCACCCTCCAAGACTTCATCTTTGTCAGAATCCTCAGAGTTCATGACACTATGGCATATTAAAGGACCACCTTTGTTGTGAAATGGGAACCTATTGGTCAAAGCGCTGCAGGATTTTTGGGGAAGTAAAGGTAAGAACTTTATACCACGTGTCTGAGTCTGGAACGGAAATCTGGGTCTTAGTTTGATGAGAGCAACATTAGTAAAGTTGCAAGAGATGAGGCTGTAGTTGGCTAACATCTTGCAGTACCAGAGATTTTCTTGGAGATCCTCTACGATTCTTCAAGAACACAACACTTACCTGCTACGAGGAGGTTTGAGCATTTACACGGTGCCGTTTTCATTCAGACGGGAATCATTTTTTGGCAACGCTAGAAACGATCGAACTCCATTCAAAGATAGATCAGTTTGTCGCTTGTCCACGTTGAGACTTGAGTTGAGGTCTTTGAGCTTCTCTCTCTATGTGCAGCTTCGCCAAAGGTTACTGTTTAATTGGTTAGTTTTATATAAGTATATTTTTTATTTTTATATAATATGTATATGAGATGACAAATATATATTATAAATAAAATTATAATGAGAACAATTATAAAATTTATATTGTATTTATTTATTATTTTTAAATTATTATTTATTGACGTTTTATTAAAATTGAATTTCTTATTTATGAAAGAAGTAATCAATTTTATAAACTAAAACATAAAAATACTTAACATATGAACGCTTCTTAGAGGATAAGTTCTCTAAACTAGTCCCATATAAGAATTCTATTTAGAATATGACTTGTGTATCTACAAAAAATCTCATTGTAATGATTATATAAATGATTTTTTGAATTAATATCTCTAAAGTATTTCATAGAAGGATTATGATATTTTGATACTATTAATTATCTATCTTAGTTAGAGATAACTCATCTATTCGATATGATATAAACTATATGAAGATAGTTAAGTGATCAAAATATAATTCATTATTTTAAAAGTGATTAAAAAGAATGTTCAATTGCTTTTGTCTATTATTGATCCAAAAAATCCTTAGAGAATGTAAAAGACACTTTTTAAAATAGTTTACAATTTTGTTAGTTAAATTAATTACTAATGGTGAAAAAATAGTATAGTTGGACTCAAATAAAATAAATATTAATTTCATGTTCTATATCTAATCAGAATATTGTATGATAGTAAGATTAAATTATAAAAAATTATGCATGAAAAGGTTATTCAAAACTACTTTGATATTTATAATATTTGAGGGGTCATGAAACGATGCTAAATGACAATCTTAGTCTATAGGTATAAATTATTTAATTAAAAAATAAAAATAAACTAAAACAGCTTAATTTATCTCTTGAATATGATTTAGGGTTAATAATTTATATCTATTACTAACATATTTAAAAATTTAATAGATCACACACAAAGAATAGTTGAAAAGAGAAAGCGTATTTTAATCAAATTGAACTTAATTATAAAGTTTGAGAACTTTGGAATTAAATATGAAATATTTAATAAATAAAAATCAATATGGGATATTGAAATTCATTTAGGTCCATTTGATATTTAGTTAGAATTAATAGAAACTTCAAATAATGGTTAATTGAAATTAGAATTTTATTTCAATTAAATTACTAAAACGTTTAAACTCTATTATAAATATAATCAAACTTTAAAGGAGTTAGCATCTCTTCTCTGCCCTCTCTATAGTATTTATACGATTCTCTTAATATGTTCGTGTGGAACCAATAAAGGTCAAACACATCTACAACTACGATAGTTATAGCGAATCAATTTTAGAAGCAGTTCAATGAAAATGACAAGAAAATGATCAAGCCATACAATAACGTGCGAATTTATGATTTGTGTCTTATTATGTTTGTGCATTAATTATATTATAAAATATAAAGTGACATTGAATGTTGAAAAATTAAATAACAAATTTTGTTATTATTCTATTGCACATAGGACCATATCTTGAACTAATTGGCTAACAATGGTTTTAGAATTGTTATGATCAAATTAAAATTTTGGAGTTAAAATTGCAAACTCTAAATTTCTAAAATTAAATTAGATTTAGTTATATCTAAAAAGTTTAGATTAAGAATTCTAAATATATTTAATTTCGAATCGAATAAGATTGAATAAAATAAAAGTTCTATCGTCAAACAATGAGTCTTCGAACCTTAAGGTGCTTAGAATCCCATGCAAACCTAAACATTATATGATCAACTTGGATTTGACAAATATGAAAAAATTTAGATTAACATGTTGCCACCTTTGTTCCTCCTTGCTAGAAATTGGGTTTTTGTTGTGAAACATAGCATTGGATACATTTATTCTTCCTTCGTCATCACTAGCGATTTGGTAGCTTAAGAAGATGAACATAAATAGTGGGACAAGAAATAGCTTGCAATAATGATTGTGGCACAAACAGGGTGATGAATGTCAATGTTTTTGTATTCTTTTGACATTTTGATGGTTTGTGAAAATCTGCTTTGTAATTTCATTACCAATTATAAGGAGGAATGTATTTGAAACATGAATAAAGATGATGCGCTGGTGGTAGTGAAATGTTATGTTTTTGGGTTCTTTCCTCGTGGCTGCTCTATTTATTTTATTGTGGATAAAAGATGACATATTGTGCCTTAGACAAGTGACATGAGGAGACTATATTAGCAACAAGTGGATGTAGGTAGAGCAAAAATAAGAGTTCTTTCACTTAATTTTTTTCCCCTCTTTCTCTCTAGTTTTTTTTGGCTATTATCTTCTTCCTTCCTTACCTTTCTTTATTTTCCAACTTGGCGTCTTCCTTTCGAGTCCTCTTTCTCTTCATGCAAACTTCTCTCAAACTTGCTTAGCTCCCCATACTCTAACTCATTCTTCATTAGTCGCTTAGCTGCTTTGTCTAGCTTCTCTGCTTGTAGATCCATGAAAGGATTTTTTAGTAACTTTCTTAGTCCTTCTTTCCTGCCTAAGCTATCTTTCTTACTTAAGTAACAACTTTTTATCTTTCCACCCTTTCTTTCCTAAACTGTTACTATTACTAGTATACCTTTTGACAATGTTTTCCACTAACTAAATTGATTTCCCACCTTTACCCATCCCCATTCATCAGACCAATCCTCCACACCCTTTAAGTTCCCAGCTACCTCCCTCGAAAATCAAACTTCTCTTCCCATCAAAACTTCCCACTCTCTCTACCAAAGGACCCAGTCCTCTAAACCAAATTTAATCTCTTCCACATTCTTCCTCCCCACCTTCTGCTACTCAGACTACTATGTCTACTTCACTAGAAAACACTTTAACTCATCCTGCAACCACTTCTTCCATACCAAACCAAAAAAGTTGGAAACAAGTGATTAGTGACTAGCCTAAACTTACCTTGTATTATTTTCCTCTTAAAGAATTTGAAGGAAGGACTATAGTAGTGTTAGTAATAGTTAGAGGAAGGAGCCCATTGTTAGGAAACAACTATAGTAGGTTTCTTTATGGATCATAAGCTAACTTTCCCCTTTATCCAGTGATGGGCAGAAAATCAATGGAAAGTTGAGGGCTCACTGAAATTCTTCTATCATAGGATAATCTTCTTCTATTTTCCTTCTCCTTTAAAGCTATCGCTTTCAAGATATTTGAGGAATGTTCCTAACATGTTTCTTAGCTAACTTTGTTTATCCAAGTATGCTAACTAGGCATTTGATTGGAAAACATAAAAATTAGTATCATCTCATTATGGATAAACATACATAATATCCCTTTGCCAAACCTATTTGTGTGGATGATAACATTACTAAGAGGAGGAGAATTGTATATGCCTTAATATGTGTTAGAGTTTACAAAGGAGCTTCCTGAACAAATTCCTATAACAGGAATAGGGGATGGTAATGGCTTAATAAAAATAGTGTCATAGTATCCTATTAGTGGAAGCCTTTTATCAAGGCTTAAGGAAAAATGCAGAGACCTATTAGTAAGGTGTTCAAAAAGGGAGATTACAAAGAGCTAATGAGTATTGAATTGATTGAGGAAAATAATAAATTATATCCTAGCAAGCAATTTTGAATTAGAACTTAAACAAGAGCCTAAAAATGTTATTAAAGCAACTATATCTATGAATACTTCTACAAAGCAACTTAAGGAAGTGTTAGAAGATTGTACAAATAGTGAAAGAACAACACCTACACCCAGAAACGCCAAATTTATACCAATATAGTGCAGAATATTAGTAAAGAGGAGAAATTTTTAAGTGTTACTACAAGGAAATCATAAAGAAGAAATAAGAGAAAAAGCTCCAAAGGTAAACATATTGGATGTCAATCATTTGGAATGTACGTGGTCTGACTTGCCCTAATAAACTGAATGCATTGTGGGATTTTGTATCAAAGAAAAAACATTATGTTTTGTGTATTTTGGAATCTAAGATTATAATAGAAAATCTAAATAAGTTGAAAAAACTAGGCCTCCAATGTGATTTTGTTACAAAGCACCAACATCATACTTATGGTAGGATTATTGTTTATTTTTAACACTCATTTTATCAAAGTGGAGTTGGACTCAAATGATTAGGTAATACACTTGAAATTGCATTATACTGGGGAAAATCTCTCAATCTTTGCTTTTATTGTCTATGGATTTAATCTAGCTTTCCAAAAAATTAGCTTGTGGAATAGTTTGAATTATATGGATATTTTAATTCCATTATATATAGAACTAAGGCTAGGAGTAATATTAACTTAAGGAACTTCTCAAATGAATTCAAAATTTAAGTTGAAAGTATAAAGGTTACTGCCTTAAAATTGGAGGGTTGTATGTACAAATGGAGTAACAAACAATCTTCAAATTAGTTCATTAGAAAGAAGTTGGATAGGGCTCTTGTAAACTCGGTATTGATATATGACTTTCCTAAAAGTAAAGTTATTTTCATGGACCCCTAATGTCTGACCATACACCTATCTTAATAGAAAATCTTTTTAATAAGTACGTAGGCCATGCTCCTTTTAGATTCTATAATTTCCTAGAAAAGGATGAAGGTTTTGATAATGTTATCCTAAGGGGTTTAAAGAATCCCTTGATGGGTACTAAACAATATGTCTGTTTACAAAAGCTAAAAGTTGTTAAAGAGGAATTAAAAAGATCAATGCTACTAGAGATCTTAACATTAAAGAAGTTGTGAACAAAGCAAGAGAGATTTTGGCCCCCACTTAAGATTTAGTTCAATTGAATTCAGGAGGCCTTTTATTGTTAGAAAAGAAGAAAAATGACTTTAAGGCTTACTTAAATGCCATAATGACTTAGAGGCTTACTTAAAGGCCATCAAAGTCCATTCCTCCTTAATCCAACAATGATCTAGAGTCAAAGGGATTAAGGATGGAGATACATACACTAAGTTTTCCTTTAAATCTTTGGTTGTTAGAAAGAACACAAACAAAATCTCTTTTATCCTATCTCAAAATGAAAGTGTTCTATGTAAACATAATGATATCCTAAAGAAGCAATAAACTATTTTAAGATTATTATTAGTTAAAACTTAAATTCCTCTCCAACTTTAGAGGAGTTAGACAAGTTTATTAGGAAGAGAATCTTAAATAGGGGCTCACTATAGCTCATAAAGCCTATTAAAGAGAGAAAAATCAAGGCTACTATTTATGAAAGCGCTTGAGCCTGATGGACATAATTGTTTCTTTTTTATCTTAAAGCATGGAATAACATAGGTTACATTGTTAAGCAAGTAGCATATGATTTTTTTTTAAGCAAAAGGCTCTTTTTTTAATAAGATAAACAAGAATTGCTTATGCTTAGTACCTAAGTGCCTAAACCTTTCTAAATTTGGAGATTTTAGGGTTATCTCTTGCACCAACTTCATCTCTAAATATTGTTAAAATTCTAGTTAATAGATAGAAAAGAGTTTTTAGTGCTATAATCAATGACAACCAGGAGGCATTTGTAAAGGATAGAAATATTAAAGACAATATATTGATTGTCCAAGAGTTCCTAAAGGGATATAACAGGAAAAACCTCCCCTAACCCGAGTTGTTCCACAAAAATTGACGTCTATAAGGCTTTTGGTTGTGTAAGTTAGGACTTCTCAGTTCAACTATTGAAAATATTTAGGTTTCCTAGAACCTTTTCTAAATGGATTAAAGCTTGCATCTCCACTACTTCCTTTAGTGTCCTGGTAAATAGAGTTCCCTATGGAATTTTTAAAGGTGAAAGTGGTATTAAGCAGGGGGGCCCTTCTATTTGCCAACCTTTTTATCCTATGCATAAAGGCCTTAACTTAATTGATCAGGCATAATGTTGAAAAGACTTTATTGACTCCTAATGAGGTTATTAAGTTCAATATTTAATTAACAGCAAGTGCACGCCTAATTGTAGGTAACATAGGTAGGTACGAGTCGAACCTATGAAGACTATAAATATAAGTAGTTAACTTTTTTATTATCTAGCCTAAGAATCATATTTTAGGTTTTAATAACAAATAAAGCTAAAAAAATTAAGATTAAACAATTATAAACTCAGGACAAGTAAAATACACAAAAAAATCAATATCAAATAGTTATGTCTATGTGATGAACCCTCCATGTATCTTTATATATTATTAACCTTTTATCATGCAGTCATATTATTGATTATTGGACTATGAAAATTCCTATCTTATATTAATAACTCACTTGACTATATTAACAACTAATCCATCAGTTGATTAACATAAATCTTTTTAGTTAAAACCTTTACAATTGCTTTATCGATTTATGAATTCCGTTATTAGGTTTGACCTCAATCTAAAGAATTTATATAAGCCTATCTATATGTTTGCATGCACATTCTCTAAATTATAGTATATCTATTTATACAAAAGGATTTCTCAATGTCAATTATATGAAATCAAATCATGTACTACTATTCCAGATATATTAGAACAACAATAAAACACATAGTTGAATTGCAATAATCAATCAATATAATCACTTTGAATAAAAAGATTAAAACATATTGTTACTCCAAACTAAAAACATTTAGTTACTAATCATAGAGAACAAAATCAAAGATAAACATGAAGAAAAACTAATAGAAAACAAAGGAATTATAATTCTAATCTCTCTTTTTCTCCTATTGAATCTTCTTGCAAGTTTGAGGTTTGATGTTGTATGTTCTTCATGTTTTCCTCATCCCTTGATTAAAAGCATTACCTCTTAGGTGTCTTAAGTCTCAAATCTGCTGCAAAAGTTAGCTCCCCGATTTTGCTTCTATTCATATCCTTTTATAGTAAAAATTAAGGTTCATAGGACATACATGGTCACTGACAAGATCGTGTAGTTGATTGTGTAGCTCTAAAAATACCTAAAATCATGACTTTACACGCTCGCATATACTTAAACGAGCACATACATGGCCATATAAGTCCATGTTGCTTCAAATCTTCATTTTATTCCACAATTTCATTCAAATTCTTCTCGTTTTTATCTATGAAGGCAATTATCACCTATAAATGAACTCGGAGCAAATTAAGTATCAAATATACAAAAAAATTATAAAATAGGAAGAAAAATACATCAAATATAGGTGTATAATTATAGTTAAGTTAGCATTTATCAGAACTTAAATTTTAAATACCATTCTAATTGTAGGAAACTTTCTTGAACAAATATTTTTTAACAGATGATTTGGTCTTATTTAGCAAAGATCATATAGGTACTATTGAAACATTAATAAACTCAATTCTCCAATTCAAGTCTTTGCTAAGCCTTGAGGTGAATCTAAGAAAAAGCCACTACTTCTTATCTAAAAGTGCATGCTCCTTAGAATCTAGTATTGGAAGACTACCTAGGAAGGTGAAGAAGGGTCCTTCTATGTTGTATTTGGGTTTACATATCACTACTAGAAGATTCTACTATTATAAGCACTTACCTTTAGTAGAAAGAATCCAAAAGAAAATTGGCTCTTTGGTGAACAAAGACCTCTCCTATGCTAGAAAATTGTAGTTGATTAAGTCATTGTTGAATTCTCTACACACTTATCATAGATTTTTCCTTTCTAAAGATCTTACTAAAATAATCAAAAGAATTATAAGGAAATTCTTATAGGGAAATCATTATAGTGTTGGTGGCTATGCTAAAGTAAAATGGATATAGGTTTGCTAACCTAAGGAAAAAAGGGTTTTGGGAGTTCACCTTTATGAAAATCATAAACAAGGTCCTGATTATGGAAAGATTGTGGTCAATTTTGCTAAATAAAAACTTTGTACAAAGAAAATGGTTGAATAACTTTTTCCTTAAGGGCAGAAGCATTTGGGCTATATTCCTACTGATTGAATCAAGTGCTGAAGATTGAGAATGAATTATGGAGGAATTTATCTTGTAAGATTGGAGATGGAAGACATGCTAACTTATATAATGAAAATTGGAATGGACTAGTACCTTTGATACTAAACCAACAAGAGAGGGATACTCTAAGGGAATACTATATGCAATCTAGAGTCTTTCTTTTGATTGAATAGAGGAGGATGGAAACTTCTAGAATCTATTAGTCATTTAAGTCCCACTTATCCTCCTAATGTAGAAATCCAGGATAATTATCTCTAACGTAATCTCCCTATTTGTAGAATCTCAAACAGGAAGTGTAGGGAAATTTTCTAGCAAATAAGAATTATGATGGAATGGTATAGATTGTTAAAGAATAAATCTTTGTGACCCATGGCTCTTTTATTTTGGTTAGCAGTGAAGAATAAGTTTATTACTTTGAAAATAAATAATACATTATTTGAACCAAAATATTATCTGCTTGCTCTATAACTATAGGGAAGAAACACAGAGATCATTTATTCTTTGTTTATACCTTTGATAGATGGATATTTGACTATATTTTTACACCCATATTTGATGTATTTTGCTTGATTTTTTATTCTTTTATCTTATATTTGGTATTTAATTCATTTCAAGTGTGTTTATAGAGTATAATTGCCTTCATGGACATAAAGGACAAGAATTCAGATGAAAACACGACGTAAAATAGAGAATTAGTAATTTGGAAGGAGTGCATAGCTATGCACTTTCACACGGTCATTTGTTTTTATGATACTCATCAAATTCGGATTATGCACAATCTGATGCACGACCGTGCAAGAGACTGTGCATAACTCAAAAACCTAGATTTAAATATAAAATCGATGTTTTGTAGCCTAAAGAAAGGAAGGAGACTTTTGCAGGCAATTTTTAGACATGGAAAACATTCAAAAGCGATGATTTTGGTCCAAAGAAGTAGGAAACACAAAGATTTTATCGAAAGATCCATCGAAATACAAAATCAAGCCTCCATATCACAAGAACATTCAATAGAAGATATTTAGGGAGATTTAGAATTATGATCATGTTTTTTTTCTATTTTTTCTTTTTTGATTTCATGTTCGATAATATGTAACTAAATGTCCAATTAGTATTTAGCTTAGATGAACCTTATATTAATACTTTGATATGATTTGATTCTTTTATTAATGCATTAGTTGTTTGATATATTATGATCAGATTACGCTTTTTATTTATGTTCTAATAACCCAAGATACTAGATCATAATTTGATTTCATACGTAGAGAATGAGAAATCCTAATGTGAATAAATCTACTGTAATTAGAAGGAATTGACTGCAACCTTAGAGATAGGATGAGATAAATCTTTTAGATTAGGGTCAAACCTAATAGAGGGACTCATAAATTAGTAATGAAATCCTATAAGTTTTAACCTAAATAACTCGATTAAAGACCTTAGGATTAGTTGTTAGTAGATTCAAAATCAACTATTAGCATACCATAGGAGTCTTCATGGTCCAATACGTCAACAAAATAATTGGATGATGCAAAAACAATAATTGATAAGGGTTTTAAGGGATTCAAACCTAGATACTAATTTCTGATAATGATAGCTTTCTAAGTGAATTACACTATCTCTTTGTTCATTATTGTTTCCTATATTATTTTATTTGTTTTAGTTTTAATTTCTTTTCATTAAAAATCTAAAATCAACCCTTTAAACCCCCTTGAGTTTTATTTACCTATTTTTTGTGTACTAACCACATTACAGCTTTTAAACTTAACCAAATGTCCTACCCAAGTTATAAAGCTAGTGGAACATTTTTTATTATTGAGTTTGTGGATGTACAAAAGTATAAGTGTGGGGGGTGTATATATGTGTGGATTGGTTATAATGATTGAGATGTTATTTTATGTCTTATCATTGAAATTTCTATGTTAATGCAGTTTCTTTAATGTTTATATAAAAAAAGAAAAAAATGAAAGAAAGAAAGAAAGAAAAATGTTTAAATAAAATTATCAAAAAGGAAATGCATATGCGTTGAAGTTGCTCATTGGTAATGCATCCTCCTAACGTTGAAAGCAATGGGTTATTTGAGTATGTTGGATATGAGGTAGGTGTTGTTTTGGAAGGTTCTCTCATTGTAGTTTTGATGTAATGTTATCATCAATCTTTGTAAGTGATCCCTTTTTATTAGTTATGCTTCATGTGGTTTGTGTATGAGGGCTCAAGTTTGAGCTGTAAACATCATTTTTGAATTCATCATAGTTAATGTACACAATTTTGAGTGAATGTTAGTTTTTGCACTTGATAGTATATTGAGTGTTTTTCTTGTTTCACTAGCTTTAATGATTTTCATACTACTTTACCCAAATACATCTCACCTTACCCGTACCCACATTACAACCTTGAAAAATCCTTTGATTCATGATTATGTATATGAACCTTAGTTGTTGAAAAATGAAATAATATGCAAAGTTGTGGAATGACATGATTATGAATGCCGTTGAGTATGCCTATGGATATATTTTAGTTAAACACATTTTCCAAGTCTACCATTAGATTGCTCTGTTTTCTAAAGGTATTGAATATTGATTTATCATAAGTAAGAGCTTGGAATGTTGAGTTCTTACTATGATATTGAAAGTCATTCATCTTTGTTTATGATTATATAGTCTTGGAAAAATATGGGAATTGAGTAAATGTTTTTGGGTCTATGAGCTTAATTTTGATGTTTGGCCTAAGAATGGTCAAAAACTAAATATGGGGGAAATTGACATATGTTTAATTGATTGTATAATTATTCTATAAGACTTAGCGATTAATGACATGAAATTGCTTGAACTACTCACTTTGACTCATATGTGGTTTTAGGCACAATTTGGAGGTAATGGAGTTAAAGTGAGTCTAAAATACTATATTTGGACCGTTTTATGAAAATTCACACTCATTTGTCTTCATGGAGCAAGAAGAAGAATATTAAAAGCAAGAGAAGACAAGAAAACATCAAGATAGATCATAAGAGTGAATAATGGTATAAGATAGCTCACAGATAAAGTAGGAAAGTATCACAGTCGTGAGCACGTCTCACGACTTTGCATGGGACACTAACATTTAAGGTATAAAGAAGACATGTTGTGTGTGACGAAAAGAAGGGTTGGAAAGAGACTCACAGCCTGCTTTTGGGCAATGCTTCTCATGGCTGTGAGAAGCCTCTCACATCTATGACAAGTTGCTCATAGGTGTGACAAACAAGTCACACCTATGAGGCCTTCTCACACACGTGAGTAGTCACTTACAAGCCCGAGAAGTTTCTATATCACCTAGGTTTTAATATAAATCAAGAGGTGTGACGGTTGAGGGGTTTTATGAAAGTTTTTGGGTGTTTTTAGCTGTAAGGAGAGTGGAGCTTTAGGAGAGAATGAATAGGGCAAAGAAAGCTCTCAATCGTGAAAAACCTATAGAGTACTAGGTTCCTAACATCAGTTTAAAGGCAACATCAACACCGACCACCCGATTAAGCATTCCTTCCTTGTATTTTTTGTTTCTTTCTCTCTTTAGTAATTGATTGTGTTATCCTATTTCTATTTTTTGGGTATTATGAAAAGATGATTTGAATGCGTTCATTGGATCGTTTTATTACAAACGCGTTGATAGAATTTCAATATAATTTGTAATTGTTATGTTGAAATTCATTTATAGCGACTAATGGTTCATAATATTTAGGGATAACATAACCTAGGCTTAATGACCCCATCATATGTGGTTGTTTACTTGATTAATCGGTATTCCTAATTAGTAATGCTGCTGCCCAATTGACTCTAGAGATCGTATCCTAGGTTATTTAATGGCTGGGTTTAATTAATAATTGTATCTTGATTAAATAAAACATAAGGGAAAAAGATTGTTAGTAGAGCTTATCGTTAACTTATGATTAATAGTTGCCAGGAGAGGTAAAAAAATAAAAAATTAATGAAATATGTTTAATTAGGGTGTAGGGCGAGATAGAACCAAAGAACTGGATTCCCAACAAATTCACCATTTTCTTCTTTTTTAATGTTTCTCTAATTTGTTTTTATTATTTTAATTTTATTTTCTTATTTCAAAACCAAACCAACCACCCTTCCCTATAACCTAAACACCGATTAATTTTATTTTAACAACTTTACACACACTCTCTATAGGATCGACCTAGACTCACTGCTACTACAGTAATGGGTCTAGTTTATTTTGACATAGCGTTACGATGAGTTATTGTCAATCAACTTCTCCTTCCTTGGGTAATCACGAATGTAATGAGGGCCACTATATAAGAAACAACCATGACTTTTCTTGGAAGACTTCTCACCTTGTTTACATTTCCCATTTTGATTGGGCTTCCCTTTGTGATCATTCTCCTTAGTCTTTCTTCTTTTTTCCTTCACACTTCTCTTGGTAAGTGCCTTTCGATTTTTGAGCAAAGGAAAAGGCCTTAGTTTCTTTCGGCACTCTGAAATCTACCAAAGCTTCCACAGCTGCAATAGCACCCACAACATCCTTATTATTTTGCCTTTGTAATTCCAATTATGCTAAGGTTGTAAACTCAACTTGAAGTTGAATAGCTTGTCCTCATCTAATAAATTCTCAATATCAAACATTAAGGAACTAAATTTCTCAATGTAATCTCTTACTGACCCATCATGCTTTAATCACTTCAAGGTGTCTCTTACAAGCCAAGCAATATCATTAGGAAGGAATTAATCCTTTATCTCCTTTTTCGTCATCTCCCTTGTATCAAAAATAAGTCGACCAGTACTAATTTTAGTAGAGGTTTGAGTTCTTAGCCATAATTTTGCATTTCCATTAAGAGACATTGCCAAAACATTCACTTTTTCCTCTTTCGACACCTTAACAACTGTAAATTACTACTTCATATCCCACAAGAAGTTCTCAAGTTTGTTAGCATTCCGAATGCTCAAAAACTTTTGGTTCACACACCTTTAGCATGGTGCCCTCAGCATGTCCTGTATCTTGAGTTACAATTGCATGTTTAAGGATAATCATCTCAAAAGTGGAATCCTCTTATGCTTTAATTAATTCAACTACTTGATCTTGCAATGCTTGGATCTGCCTCTCCAAAGCTTCAAAACGTGATGCATAATAAGGGACTTATTCTTCACTCATAGGTAAAGGACCGATGAGTGCTTCCACCATTATAACATGCCCATTAAGATTACTATCACCCGTCATTAAATCACCAACACAAATCTGATACCAACTATTATAAAGACTTTGCAAGGAATTCTAAGTTCACACACAAAATGAGCTAAAGTCTAAGTACGGTAGTTGAACTCTCTCAATTTAACTCAACCTTACCAAATCCCTCATGTTTAAGGTGTTTCCTATGAAGGCAAAGTAAACCCATGAAATTCACTAAGCTAATAAAATAGAATGGAAAGCAATAAGAAGAGAAAGATGCATAAAGCTTTATAAAAAAATTGTCAACCTTTATGTTACTCTCAATTTGTTATAGAGGATACAAAAGCTCCAACTATTTCTAACGAATGAAGCTTTTACTCAATTGAGCTATTTATAGGCTTTTGGAGACTTGTTGGGCAAGAATATAAGAAAGTGATCTCAAGGCATATAAGAAAGTGATCTTAAGCCACTAAGTCACTAACTTAGTTAGTGGTTGACATCCCCAACTACTTTAGACACTACTTAGTGGGTGGTTTACATAACTTACACTATCCTACTTCTAAGTAAAAGGAACATGTGTAAAATGCTTACAAGACACCTGATCTATTTTCTTTGCCACGTCCTCCCACTTCTTTGATGATTCATCCCACTAACTTTGCCACATCACCCATAATCTTCATCTAAAGGTGAAGGTTAGCTAAGTAACATAACAGTTATGGGTTTCTTTTGGGATCAAAGGCCCTCATTTCAAGCTATTCAAAATTGGGCTATACATGCATGGAAAATCAAAGGATTATAAAAGGTACTAATCTTAGAAGACAACAATATCTTAGTCAAATTTTAGAGTATGAATGTGATAAAATCAATAATTGATGAAGGTCTTAGCATATATACAATATCCTTTTTTTTCCTTCAAATTTAAATGCAAGGATTGAACTTAGAGATGATCATACATGAAAAATGTTCCTTTGTGGGTGAAATCTTATAGTATTCTAATAGAATACTAGTCCATTAAGGGTTTAAGTTCTTTGGAAAGTTATATAGGGAAGCTTCTTTGTATGGATGAGACAACAACCATTAGAAAAAGAATAGGGTTTGCTAGAATATGCATTAGCATTGAACTTAACAAGCAACTTCTAAACACTATACTTATTTTAAGACTTGGTAAAGAAGGAGATCTAGTGGAAGGTATGGTAAATGTCATATACAACTGAAGGCCTATACTAAAACAACAAGGTAAAATGTGGCTACCTATTAGGAAAATTTTTTAAAGGGGAGACTATAAGGAACTAATGAGCATTGATATAAAAACCCAAGAAGAAAACTCTAGCAAAGAGAAAAGCAAAGCTAATGGGAAAGAGAAAGATATAACTGAGAAAAAAGCAACAGAGGGGTCAGAATTTAAGTAGGAGAATAGTCTAAAGATGATCTAAGTCTATCAAAGCTAATAGAAACAAATGATGGTATTGGGGAACCAACAAATACAAATAATACCCAGAGGTGCAAACTAACAATGGTTTTGAAGAAGTAGAAGGTGGCATAAAAAGGAAGTCAAATAAGAAAAACAAACTAAAGGGCCCTAAACTTTTATACTCCCAATTATATCTAAAATGGTTTAGAATGTAAGGAATGAACAACCCAAATAAGTCGAGTGTTATTAACGATTTTGTATAGGAAACAAGGCCCTTTTTGTTAGGACTATTAAAGACTAGAAAAGGAAGTAAACATGACAAATATTTAAGATTTGGTAGCTGCTGGTCCTTCATTTCCAATCATAATCACCATCACTATGGAAGGATCACTGCAACCTATAACATAAGGAATGCTTCATTTAGAAGTTGTAAATCAATATGATCAAGTTTCTTGTTAAGGTAATAACGGTGTATGGAGCAAATCTAGACTTTTAAAGAAGAGCACTATAAAGCAAGCTCGAAACAATCCACTCAACTTTATAGGGTCCATAGGTCACCCTAAGAGACTTTCACAATGTTATACATAAGAATGAAGCGGAAGGAAATTCTTAACTACACTTCTATACTAGTGATCTTAGTGATTATGTCCAAAATATAAAAGTAACAGACATGAAGATGGAGGGTAGGTATTTAACCTGGTGTAATTGAAAAAAGCTCTAATTTAATGATAAAGAAAAATCTAGATCAAACCTTAATCAATGAGGAAAACATAGAAAAGTTTCCTAAAAGTAAGGCAATCTTTGTTGCTCTTAAAATTTCAAACTGCACTACAATATTAATTCAGAATATAAGATGTAGTAGGAGAAGGAAGGAATCATACTTTTAGATCCAATAATTTCGTGATAAAGGAGGAGAAATTCATGGAAGAAGTAAATAGATGTAAAGGTAGCAAATAATTATAATGTGTAAAAAAATGGAGTTAATAAAAAAAAAAAGAGATGAAGAAGCTGAATGGAAAGAAACTATTGCATACCAGAGATATGATTGAACAAGTTAAATATTAATTGATCCAAATCCAAAATTCTTTATATCTTGATCCAACTGACTTCCAGAACGATACAAATGAAAGGAATGTAATCCAAAATTTCACCAAGGCACTATCCATATATAACTCCTACTCAAATAAAGGGCAACATTGAAATGGAATTTGTAAGTGGATAAGAACACCAAGTTCTTTCACAACACTATCTAAGAGTATAATTAATATTATAACAATGTTAAGAAGACTAGGTGGTACAAATATAGCGTCACAAGGATGTTGCAAGGAAGAAGCTTACAGGCACTTCAAAGAGTTTATAGATTCTCAATACCGTAATGGCTCATACATCCCAATTCTCAATACTTTCCTTTAGAATGTTTTCCCTAAAGAATTAAAACAAGAAATATGCAAACGTATTTCATCCTAGGAGATAGAGCAAATGGTTTGAGCTTAATCTATGAAAGCACCATGGTCATACGACTTCAATAGGCATTTCTTCCATAAGACTTGGGGTACGATTAGGTAAACAATAATTTAAGCAATGAAGGAATTGTTTGAGGGAATCAAAATGTTAAAAGAAATAACAAAACTTATATTTGTTTTTTCCTAAAAGCTCACAATCTTGACTCTTTGAAGAATTTTAGTCCTATTTCACATTGTGACTTTGTTTATAGAGTCATTTTCAAAGTCTTGGCAGCTAGATTGAAGTAGGTGTTACACTTGATAATTGGAGATACTCAAGGTGCTTTTATGAAAGGAAGAAATATTGGACACAACAACTTGATGGCACAAGAGTTACTTAAAAACTATTCACATAAAAAGGCTTCAACGGATTGTGCTTTAAAGGTTAATTTCAACAAAGACTTTGATAGTGTTAGTAAGAACTTTATATTACATCTCTTTTAAGTGTTTTGATTTCTAGACAAATTCGTTGATTGGATTAAACAGTGCATAACTTCCACATCATTTAGCATTTTGGTAAATGGTGAACTACTTGTTATTCAAAGGAGGTAAGTGGCTTAGACAAGGGGATCTCCTATCACCCTACATATTCATCATGTATGGAAGCTCTCTTCAAGTTAATAAAGCACAACATCAACATGTGTCCTAGATTTGGTTACCATAGTAAATGGAGTAGAGTTGGCTTTGTAAACATGTCCTTTATAGATAAATTATTGGTTTTTGCAAGGAAAATGATCATTCATTCTATACCATAGCCAATATACTTAGAATTTCAAGTAATTATCAGGTATGAGTGTGAATTATGGTAAAAGTCAATTAATATTCTCGGTAAGTGCGTTGGAGGAAGCAAGATGGCTCTTAAGTATTTTAATTAGGTTTCAAAGTATCCAATGCCCTTTTTAATTATTTTTAACTACCTAGTTCCACCAAGAGATTAAGAATTAAAGAATGTTATCCCTTAATAGAGCAGTTTCAAAAGAGATTAAACCACTAGAGTAATAAGGATTTATCATATAGAGGTAAATTAGTTTTAAATAAATCAATATTACTATCTTTAAACAATTAATGGTTAGCATATATGATGATATCCAAAGGAGTGAATAAATCCATTAAAAAGATCATAAGGAAGTTTCTGTAGAGTGGAAGGAAGCAAGGGAGCGCAATGGTTAAAGTTAAATGCAAGAAATATGTTTGCTTTAAGATAAGGTTGGACTAGGAATTCAAGCAATCAAAACAAGCAACCAAATGTTGATTACAAAAAGGATGTGGATACTTATCAATGAACAAGAATCTCTTTGGATCAGGTGGACTCACAATTATAGACTAAGAGGTAGAAACCTGTGGGAATTAAGAAAGAAACAAAAACTTCAATTTCATAGCACTTCTATTCATAATAAATGATACCATTTTAATCTCTATAGAATGCAAAATAGCAAACAGAAGGAAAGCTACAATATACTATGACAATTGATTGAAGGAAGGTCCTATATACCTCTCACAACTAACTGTACACTACTTGAGTAGATTCCAAAAGAGTGCCAAAGTTTAAAAATGTGTTGAAGATAATCAATGGGCAAATTATCCATAGGACATATCTAGGGTACTTCTAAATTACAATCTTCATCAAAATATAGAAGACAAATATGTTTGGAAAGCTCATTCCTTAGATAATTTCTCAAATCTCTCTTATAGAGAGATGCTAAGAAGGAAAGGAGAAAAATCAAATGGGTTAAGTTCATCTAGAACAAGTTCTAAGTCACCAAGGTCTCATTTATGTTATGCTTAAGCACGAGGAATGGTCTAACCACAAAAACAAAACAAGATTTCTTAACATCTAAGATATATGTGTTTTTTATAACCTTCGGAGTGAAACCCCTTTCCACCTACTGTTTTTAATGTGATTATGCTAAATGGCTATTAGATAAGATCCAAGAGACACTAGCAATTGAACTCAAGCTCTTTATCTATAAAGTTGTACTCAACTGGCTTTAGGATAATAACAATGTATGAAGGAGGAGTATCTAGATTATCAATATCTAGATTATCAATCATATGGGAATGTGCATTTACACAATTTGGACTAAAAGAAAATGCATAATATTTAAAGGAATTAAAGGTGTAAAGGAAAAGGTATTAAGGGAGATAATGTTCAAGTGCATTCAGCAAGGGATTCTCCAAACTTTAGGAACTTAAAACTAAAAACAACAAGATTGTAATAAACAACTCAGTCTAGTAGTAGCAAAATTGACAGGAGATTTTGAGTCAGAATTTACTTAGACACTTAAAATAAGGCCTTATTATGTGTTAATGTGGCATTTTATTTGGTCATTATGATAGGAATTTTGTAGTCTCATTTTTATGGATTTGTATACAAACTTTATGGGCATTTTGGTTCTAATACATTTAAATTAAAAAAAAATCATTCTCCAACTAAGCTACAATTTTCCCGAATTTATTCCTTCTTCATAGGCAATTAAAACAAGGCCTGTAAACAAAATACAAGCCATATTGAGTACCAAATTTATGAAAACCATCTAATCACAAGTAAAATACTCTCAAAATCATAGTAAAGGCATAGTCTAATTAGCACTTTTTAGGGCTAGAAAATGAAGTACTTGGGGACTTTAAAAAATTAAAGTTATAATAGATAAAAAGCTACAACAAACAAATAACAAAAGTTTGTAAAGCCTACAAGAAGCACCTAATTAAGGATGATAAATACTAGAGCCTAAAAAGCCTATAAGAAGCCCTAATTTGTGCTCTCAAAATACTTTAACTAAAGTATGCAAGATTCTTTGATAGTGTAATTACTAAAATAGACATTAGAGTTCCTATAAAAGGCACTTGATGTATAAAATCCCCTACTTTAGGAATTTTCCTCTCATCTACTCTCTGTCTTTATCTTCCTTATAAATGTTCTTTGCATTATATCTTTGTCTAAAAAGCTCTTCATCTTAAAGCCGATTCATATTACTTTACTAAACTTCTACAACTTTGCCTCCTTTTTAAAGAAACTCATAAAACTTTCCTTTTATCCTTCATAAATTGTTAAAACCCTTACTTAAAACTTATCTTTCTTTCATAAAATCCTTTTGTCATAATGCTTAATAGTATTTAAATGAAACAAAAATAAGTTATCTTATTTATTGTTTGTTATTATTGTTATTATTTTCCTATTACAAATATTATAAGCTATATTAGGCTGGCTTTGTAGCCATCAAGTTGCAATATTCATATTTATTTTATTTTATACAAACTAGGATCCAATATAATATTCTAACATTTATATTTATGTTGTTAACAATTACTAACAGCTAAAATTTTGATTTATACTTTATTATTAAGTGGTTAGTAAGACACCACTCTCTGTTTTAATATTACTTTATTATTTTCTTGGCTCTTACATTTTTTACTTTTTAAATGTATTTTAATGCTTTATTCATATCATCATTTATACTTTATAGATACTTGCTAAAATATAAAATAAAAAATAAATACATTAATGATTAATGTTAAATACTATTTGTTTTTAGCATGATTTTGAGAGTAATTAGATTGATTTTTTTATGAGTTTTATAGGAGTTGGTACTTATTTTAGCTTATATTTTGTTTAAAGTCCTTCCTTTAGCTTTCTATTGAGGGAGTTAATTTGCACAATATAGAATTAGGTTGGAGATGTTTTAAAATGATTTTAAAGGAACACTAGTTGAGCATGGCCCAATGCTTACTGACACAGGACCTATATGGTATCATATTGAAACTATGTAGAATAGTGGTGCATTATACTTCTTTGGTAACTTGGAATATAAAGGGAATAGACCAAATATAACCCTATATGACTTTCATGTTCCACTTAGAAGTTTTTTACTTTTCTAGCAACTCATCAGATGAAGAAACATACCCTAAAGATGGTTATGTGTTCAATAACACAACCCAAACACAAACCCTTGTGGGAAAGTTTTTGTTTAAAAAAGAAGTCGAGGAAGTAATGAAGTAACATATGATTGATATGGCCCATATCGATCAAAATTTTAGGATTCTTAAGATAAAAAGGAGAGAGAGACAAGGGAGAAGGAAAGAGATCCATCTAGGATGATAATAAACTAGTCAAAAGGGAGTCTAAAGAAGGCCGAAGGATGAGAGGATGATCAAAGTAGATTCAAGAACACATCAAGAAGGAAGCAGTTTCAAAAAAAAAGCAAGAAGTGTGTCAGTACTCATCAAAAACATCAAGATTAAAGATCCAAGAGAAATCATTCTTATTTACTATGCTCTTTATTATTTATTGTTGGATTTATTTGTCTTTTTATGAATTAAATCAGGATATAGATCTTGGTGGGATAAACCCTTGACCTGTTATATCAAATTGATTCTAAGATTTAATAAAAGTTCCTAGTTTTCATGAGAATTATTAATGCTTGCTTAATTGAAGGAATGATTGTAGAAGATTCAATATCAGATCTTATACATAGGGATTAGGAAATAATATATATAATTAGGTCAAAGTATGAATAATGAGAGTTATATGAAAGTTTAGAGATAAAATTACTAAATCTTTTGGTTAAGGTCAAACCTATCATAGAAACTCGTAAAATAAATTAATTCTATGAGGTTTTGATTAGAAAGAGACTTAAGTTAATCAACTTAAAGATAAGGGCTGTATGTCTTGATAAAAAATATAGCTACAACTTTCGAATCCTTATCGGTGTAAGAAACTAGGTTCAAACATGAAATTGAGATAAATTCAAGTAGAAGAATGGCTCTAAGGGATTCTTCATTATGATCATTTTTGTTTATTGTTTTTTTATTTTTTCTATCACCTTGACTAGTTATCACTAATTTTAATTTATTTAATTTTTATTTTTAAAAACTAATAACCCTTATTGTTAGATTAAATAATAAAAAGGTTGGTACTACTTATTATAATCCTTATAGGATTGACACTCATACTACACTATAGAAAATGATAAATCCACTTATCTTTGTAATTTATTTTAGTAATATAAAATCAAAAATTAAATTTTTTTGCACCATTGTTAGAGACTAGAATATTAGAAAAATCATAATTATATCAATCTAATTATTCTTCTTTTTCGCATTATTCATTTTTATTTAGATAGGCATTTTTATTTTTTAATTTAATTATTTGTAGAACTCTCTTTCTTAATCTTTTATTTATGACTAAATTTTAGGATTTGGGTATTTGATGCTACAACCACCAAACATAATGGTAGGATTGAGAAGGATAGTGTTTCTATAAGGAATTATGTTATGTTTTTTTTATTACATTAAGTATCTCAGTTTAGTCGGACTAATCCTAAACCCCTAAGATCCCACCCCAAGAGCTCTAGAGGATGTAAATATGGAATCTCAAGATCCCTCAGGTTCTTACGTAGCCTGTATACTTCTGCGTACAAAGAGTCGTCACATACTTGATTGATCAACTGCTGATTAATCGCTGACCTTGCTCAGCATCATATTTCCAGCAACCCTTGGGTTCCTAGTAGCTTCAACTCTCACAATATCGCTAGAAAACGAGGCGTTCATAATTGATCCAATCAAGAAGCTTTACGTAGAAAGCTAAAAGATCACCGATAAAGAACATTTCTCCTTTTTTCTTCTTTTACGTAACTCAAACTTAAAATTTAAAGAAGAGTCCTAAATGAGGAGTTAACTCATTCTTCGTTCTCAGGAAATTATGTTATGTTGTTGCTTATGTTGGCATCGGAAGCTTTGAATGTGAGGAATGATAACTTGTACTTGATAGCTTAGCTAGCTTTAATGATGTATCGTTCATCCAGCAAACGTGTATCTCTGATCGCAGCCCAAACTTCGTTAGAAGCTTTACAATTGAAAAACAGGTGTTTCACCGATCTACACGTTGACATCCCCTGCCCTATTTTTAAATTGTATACGAAAAAGTAAGAAAAGGAATCCTGTACAAGCGTAAAGGGCGAGTCTCTGGCACTACACCAGAAACACCACTTTTGCTCTCTTCCAATGCTGCAACCGACGGATTGCTATGACGACCCTCATTCCCCGTCCGTTTTCAATGTGGAGTTCCGTTCGTATGATGACGATGCCTGGTACAGCGTCCGGACGCTACTCGACGGCGACAAACTCATCGTCAATTTCCAAAACTTCAGCGAACTTGAGGACGTCGTCCTGGACGCTAACCGTTTCAGTTCTCTGGAGGAGTTTAAGGAATTGAAGAATCGGATTCGACCCATCTCTGCCCAGTTGCAGGACAACCAGTGCTCCAAAGTCTTGCCGGGCTCCGTTGTTTGTGCTTCCCACTCCTTCAGCGACCTGGACATTCGCTTCTATGATGCCGTGGTTGATGATGTGTGTAATTCTTTGCTCTTTTGTTCTTTGGGTTTCAATGGGTTTGATGGTTTGTTCTTTACTTGGATGCTGAGTACCATGAGAAAATTTACCTAACATTTCGGAAAAACTTCGTTATTGTAGTACTTGGAATAAGGTTTTTGGACTTGGATGGGTTGTGTTGGGCAATTAAAACCACAGAATGGGAAAGTGTGAGACACTGTTAATAGATCTTCTGTCATAACTGCAAAGCAATCGCGACAAGTATTAAACCTATGTTTTGACTACTCTGGATTTTAGCTGTTGGGGACGCCATATTTTGTTTACTATGGTTAGCATTGGTCTTTTCTTAGGCAAACAAATCAACCACTAGGCATTACCAAATTCTGGCGGTGTCATGGAACGAGGGATTAATGTGAATATTGTGTTTTGCTGATCATCAAAAGGATGAAAGGAAATAATTTTATTTTAAAAAACTACTGAAACATGTGCTTAGTTGATTTGTTTCCCATATTTGACTACTTTAGTCTCATGATAATGCCTTCTCGTACAATATTATTTTTGCCAGGTGGTTCGCGAGGTTCATTCTTTTGAAAAACGAGAAGAAGAGTGCTTGTGCACCTTCACACTAGTTTGGCAGCATGGCCCTCGTGCAGGGTTTTTGGACAACAAGAAAATTGAGAATATCTGCTTTGTTGAATCTCCTGAGAAGCTTGATCCTACAGTAAGCATCTTCTTAGAGAGAGCAATGAAGCAATTGAACATTGTGCACATGCATTGTAAGGATGGTAGTCCTAACTGTACTGATGTCACTCTCTGTCATGAGATCTCTACCTTGTGTAAGACGCCGAAGTCAATTTTTGGTCAGCAGTTCACCGATGCAAGTTGTTCCATATGTTGGATGATTTGAGACCTATGTGTATCTTTGATTATTTTGCATAACTGATAATTTTATTAGTGCAGGAAACAGAAAACGCGCCAGACGATCATCAGTTAAGGTGCAGCCACTGGAATGTACGTGCTTACACTGTTCTACTATATAAGACTTGAAGTAAAACAGTTTTTCTTTCTGCTATCTATAAATTCGTAAAGCATGATATGCTCTTCTAGCAGGCTGTCATGTTTTATGTTTACTTGTTGTCACCAAAGCAAGAGAAAAGAAAAATGGAAAGGAAAAACAGGAAAGAAATGTTACGTTATTGGTCTGCTGGTTTTCTCTTCTCTTTTATAATGCTTGGAAACAGGACCATATCTCAGGAAAATCAGAGAATTAAGGATTTGAACTGTTGGAAATTATATCAGGAAAGTGATAGAAAGCATTTGAATTGTTCCCAAATGTTATTTCCCTTATGAATTAATTTCTTTCTACTGTCTTTGTATCTCTAGCAGCATATCAGATTGATACTTACAGCAGAAAGGACATAAAAGAAGACACAGAAGAAACTGATATGGGAGGCGCAGATGATCAGTCTATCCTGTTGATTGACAATCTCGACAAAGACTTGTTGCCTTCGTCTATAGTGGAATTCATACATGCACATACTTCAATCTCAGTCCGAGCATATGTTTCCCCTAGTTTGCCATCAGAGACATATACAAAAGGGGCTATTATGTTGGATTGTAAGAAGAATCTTGAGAGTTTAAACAAGTTTTTAGATAGTCCGAATCATATTATTGTGTCCTGCAGAGGGAGGTATGTACACATTATTGGTTGCCCAAATATTGCTTTGTACTAGAATTGATTGTACTAGGCATTTATTTCACAAAATTCAGTGATTTCTTTGTAGTGCTTTAGAGTTGAATATACTGTATGTTTCATTCAAGTTTGAGTTATTTCTTTTTCCTGTTTTTATTCCTTCAAGTTTTAGTGTGTGCAATCTATGTTTGCAGATCATTAGATAGTTTAGTTAGTTCTGAATTAGCAGTTTAATTCTGGTGGAATTTCTTCCTTTGGGGAAGGGGGTCTGGAGAAATAAATATTAGTGCCTTCTCGGAGGCAAGATCTAAGTTAAATGAGATTTTTATATTTCATGGACTTGCCTGGTAGATGGTTCATTAAATGATCTGACAAGAAATGTCTGCTGTATAATTGCTTCTCAAAAACAAGGTGTACGATGAAATCCATATAACTTTATGACCTGTCCAGAAGCTCTTTCTGTCACTTATGTCAAAGGTTTAAATTCTGTCTGTCAAAGTTTGTCTTAATCAGTTATGCATTCGTTGCAGGCCATTGGTGGTAGCTGAGAAGTTATCAGGGCATAATATGTTTAAAGTGCCATCTTGGACTCTGATGCTTAAATTTGAGGTAAGTTTTTGTTGCCATCTTAATAATCTATGGGGCATATCAATTCTCTGTTGTAGGAATTTCAGAAGCTTTACATTGTAAGATGCAGCTGCATTCACTTCTAGAATTATATAATGTGTTGCACATAATCTTTTACGGATTCTATTCCCGGACTTCTCTAATAATTGAAGAATCAAGCTTTAAATTTCATCGTTTAGATTGGTAATTTATTTACATTTTCCAGACTCACTTACCACATCGAACTACTGAGATTAACAATGATCTAAGGGTTGTATATCCGGAGTCCGATGAGTACAGGACTGTGAAGCGGCTGAGAGATTTGTTCATGGAATTTACTGAGCACCAACACCGATTGCACAAGAGACTAGCTTTAGAGGAGAGGAAGATCTTGCAGCCTTCCACGTCCAATAGAAATCATTCAAGTTGAGAATTGTATTAGCTTTTGTTCTCATGCTTGATTGGTAGTTTTGTATGTACAATACCAATTGTAAAGAATACGGCGAGCTGTAACATGCTGAAGATTTTGATCCGGTGAATGTACCAGATGTCGACTATTCTTTCATAGCAATGTTACGAATTCTCCTACTTTGTATATCAAAATTGCGAATATTGTACTTTTATATCACATTCTAATTTCGACTCTTAACATGGTAGTGTATTGTTTTGAATAATTTTTAAAATAAAAAATAAATTTAATAATACATTAGTTTAAAGTTACCAAATTAATATTCATATATTACCTCAAAGAATGAGGACTAATCATTTATAATTAAATTCTTTAAATAAAAATTAGTGAAGTTGCCACAAAAATTAATTATTTTTAGCAAAAGTCATATCATTAATTTTAAAGGTAAAAGACAAATTTCTTTTATAATTTAAATTTAAAATTTTATAATTATAAAAGACTTAGTTTTTAGTTTTTTAAAAAATTTTAAACTTTAGTTCAAAAATAATAATAAAATGTTGTATTTTAGATACTTTATTACCTTTGCTCAATCCTTATAGTATATATTCTTGTGATCGTTTTTGGACAAGAAGTATAGGAACCATTCTTTCTACTTATCATCTAAAAGTTAAAGAAATCATCCAAAGTTCCCGTATGGAGGAGTGTGGTTTAAAAGCTACCATCGGAGAACAGTATGTGAAGCTAGAAATTCCAAAAGAGCTCATCTCTACTTAGAGATAACAGAGCCATACAAATCTTCATGTTAAAGCTATTCATCTTATTCTCAGCTTCCATGGAAGAAAAGGCATTTTGACTACAACTAAGATATCTTTAGGATTCAGTGTTTCCCAGTCATTCTTCTTTATATTATTTGCTTTTGTAAGTTAGTAAGCATTATTATCCCTAGGGAATCTCTTTTTAAAAAGTTGTTTGTATCCATCTCCTTGCTTATTCTATGAAAGCAAGGCTTCTTTTTTGTTGTCCTCAGACCATTATTAATAGAAAATATTGTGTGTATTCATCATATGGCTTCTCTCTAAGTTCTCTCTCTCCTAAAAGCTTGATTCTTGAGTAATATAGTCCTGGTCATACAAAAAGGTAAATATGATCTACACTTACCTCTTTATGAAAATCTTGTGTATCAAAAAGTCTTAGACCATAAATCTTGTTTGAGGTTGTTGTTAAACGAGGACAGATTGGAGAATGTAAATTCCTAGGAGGCAGGCCTTAAGAGTTGACGATCGTTGAGAAGAAAGGACTTGTGTCTCAGTTAGCATACCTAGAATTTATACCACTGTCAATCTTTGTTTATCTTTAATCTCTTATGGATAATATGTTTTATCAATCACTTTGATTGGTATATGATTGAATTATCTTATCAAAATGGCTAAAGAGATTATAACATGTAATATGATTTTTTTTTGTAGGCCTTAGAAAATCCAACAGAGACCAAGTTCATATATAATCTTATGAAAAGACCTTTGTGAATTGTTAAATCGTGTCAACTGTGTTTCATTAATGAATACAAATTTCGTACAAAATATTGTGGTCATTGCATGACAATAATAAATAGTAAGGTTTACATACAAGGAGAATTGATGTATTACTATTCTAAATTTATTGAGATACTTAAAATTAAGTACCCTATATTACCAATAAAGCGGAGGGTGATATTTAAGTGCGACTGGTTTGATCCAATTTTTAATGTTGGTACAAAAGTGCATAGTCGATACAGTCTAGTTGAAATCAACCATAAAAGAAGATTTAGACAATTTGAACATTTCATGTTGGTGATACAAGCGATCCAAGTGTATTATGTCCCTTTTCCTATCTTATGATAAGATAAGTCAGATTGGTTAGCCATTTGTAAAGTAAAACCTAGAGATGTCTTTGAATTACATAGAAAAGGAGAAAATAAGATAATTAAAAGTGAAGCATTTCAGAAAGATGTTTATAAAATAAATACATGTATTACATATGACGAAAATGAACCTTTGAACGATCCAACTAATGAATATATTGAAATTTTTACTACAGAAGACAAGGAGGGTAAAAGAGCTGAAGAACAACCTGAGTTTGATTCTAATTCTTCAAAAAAAGATCATGATGATGTTGATTTTGATTTGCAATTAAGCGATCATGACAGTGATTACTTTGTGTTTTTAATATAATATTATATGAATAAATCTATTATTGCATCAACAATATATTGTTATATATTCAATTTATATTCTTCTATTATTGGAATATTCAATAAAATGTGAATTTTAGGTTAAAAATATGCCACAAAAGAGAAAATAAGATATAATGCGGTCAAGGATAAGGTCACCATGATTTAGAGCCAGTTACTTTCTAGGTAATGCATCACATGTTACAACTGCTATAGAATTAGGTGTTGTACCTCCAACTACCATACATCTAGCTAAGGTATTACCTTCGGTACCTGTTGCTACACAATCCACCAACCATATTACACCATCCAACAGTTGTACACCATCCATCATCCCTACACCGATAGAGATATCAGGAGTAAACATTGCGAATGAAGAAAGCGACCTCTAGCTTGAAGCTAAGGGAGTAGATAGAAGAATGTACATCACAATCGTTAACAATCTATGAGTGAAAATATATACATGATAACACCATAGGTTTATATTGAAGTTATATGTTTTAATTTGAAAATGATTTAAAATTGCTTATATAATAGGTTGTTTTTGTCTAGAATGTGCTCAATAAACATGACATCTAAGTTCAAGGAGAAGATTGATCTTGAGAATTATATATGGAAGAATGCCTCTGAAGTGAAAAAAAGATTTTTATTATGAAGAGTTTGAGGTACAAAAAAATATGCTTTTGTATTTTTGATCTAATTAATTTTATACATTAATCAGATAAATATTGTAGGTTACAAGTACTTATAGTATTTTTTTAGAAAGAATTTTTTTTGGATTCTAAATTTCACACGGTAATTTATAAAGTATAAAAGAAGCAAGCTCGTACATGTTATAGAGATTTTCTTGGTGTGCTACATAAGACCGATGTACGACCTTCATATATATCTAAAGAAATAAAGAGTCATTGACAGTAGTGTTAGATATCACCCAAGGCAATGTCCATTTCAGAGCATAATTTTGCTAGTAGACATGAAGGATCAGGGGGAGAAAGTCTTCTTGTATATAATGAAGGGTCTATTAACTACCAGGAGCGTGCAGAGAAATTTGTAAATATCTACACTTTACATTTATATTCTGATTTTTTTTTTACTTTGATGTATTTCAATTTACTTTGATGTGTGAATTTTGGAATGAAAATATATGTATGTTATGGAGAATGCTGATGTTATATTTAGTGACAGAAAAAAATTATTCGTCGGTAAATTCGCAACAGAATATTTCTATTCCATCGCTAAAGATTACCGACGGTTGTTTCTCCGATGACTCACGCAGTCGGTAATTTGCTGAACAACAGAAAACCTTTACATTCTGTCGATAATTTTCATCGCCAAACACCCATTTTCTTGTAGTGAAGTAAATAAGAATTAAGGATTCCTCAAATATAATGTAGAGATTAGCGCCATTGCGTACTTTGAGGGATTACTGCTCACCACATCTAGGAAGCAACGACAGGAAAATAGGAAACAAACAAATTCGAGGAGAAGACAAAGCATAAGATTAGATGAGAAGAGACGATGAGCATGTTTTAACCGAGAAGCATGAGAATAGATGACAACATTTGTGTACAAAAGAGGAACAAGGGATCAGGAATCACAATGCAATTAAGTAAGGGTAGCTGTATATATATAAAAGTTATAAGCCAGACAACAACGTTTAAGGAAGGGTAGCTGTATATATATAAAAGTTATAAGCCAGACAACAACGTTTGAGATATTTCATAAATGTTGTTGTCCGGGGTAGGAGGTGATCGCGGAATTGCAAAGGAGGCAAATGATAATTTTTGGTAAATTAAGGCGGTTTAAGGAATTGAAAAGGAACCAAAGGGCAACATTTGAAAATTTTCTTAAATATTATGGAATGGGCAATAGGTCTGGTTTTTTTTTTATGACCCCACTTACCAATCAGGATGCACATCTAACAAATAAACAATAAAAAATGCTATGATTATTATTAGTTTTTTTTTTCCCTAATGTTGTCCTCAGAATGATATCATACAGGTGGGGATTTTTTTTTTTAACAGAGAAATTCGTGATCGTTATCTTTATTGATGTGCAATGGGTGAACTTCTGAATTGACATGATAGTTTGCAAATCACGTTAGTCAAGTACTTTATACTAAGCAATCCCTGTAGGACAAGTTTGATCAAGAGAATGTAGGTAGGAAGATTCGAATATAAAACTTTTTAATCACATGTCCCCCAATTCCACTAACACGCCCTTATTAGCTGGAATGCATGTTTGGCAAGGAGGTCTGCAAATAAATAACAAGGAGTTGGATAAAATGTTAGATTAGAAATTAAATTGAATGTTTTCAAAGTCTTTAAAGATATTTTAAAAAACCTTGAGCTTAAATTAAAATTTGGTAAATATATTAACATCTAATTTAGGTATGATAACGAGCGACTATGAATCTAGATTCAAATGTTTTTAGTTAGCCGACTCATAGGCTAGGTCCAAGCTAAAGTCCAGATTTGCTCGAAATCTAATTATTTTAAACAAAATGATATCGTTTTATTTAAAAAAATTAGACCTTTAGTAGGCCTTAATCTAAGTAATCAGGTCGAACTGAATTAAAAAAAATTATTTTATATTTTTAATTTTAAAAAATTAAAGTAGCTGATTTAATTTTTTTACCTTTAAAATCACCAGGTAAATAAGTAAGATAAAAAGAACTCTTCTTCAATATTTTGGCTATTTTAATGGCATTTGGCCCCATGCATTCTCATCCAACAAAATAGCGAAATACAGTTAGCTGCTCTAACTCGATCTCGTTTCGTATCGTGTTGGGGTAGATAACATTATCTTCTACCTCTAACAGATCTTTGGATGTTTGTTAGTTTACAACCCGTGTCGATAACTGAAATCGAATTCCTTGAACAACTACATCCAAAGTACAAATCTAAGAGTAAAACTGATGAAACCACTCTGCCAAGTTCGTCTTTTAATTGTTTCTTTGTTTCCTTTGTTCTAAAGTCTGAAACATTTATTTTGTCAGCCCCATCGACCACTACAACAATTAGAAAGGTATTTACTTTTTTATTCATCTCCCTTATCTCCTGATCTTAACTCTCTTACAATTATTCTGTATCAATTCTTGACACGAATGGAGTTATATTCAGGAAGAGATGGAAAGGAGCAAACTCAGATGCGTGGTAATAGCATGCACGCTGATAGTGTTGGGTTGCATGGGAGGGACAACTGGGATCAGGTTTGTAATAGACAGGGAAGAATGTATGTCTCACAATGTCCTGTTCGAGGGTGACACTCTTCATGTCTCCTTCGTCGTCATCAAGGCTGACCACCCCTCGCATTTGGCCAATGAAGGTATCGATCTCATGGTATGTGATCTCTTCCTTTCCTTTTCATTTCAGCAGTGCAATCATTTGTTTTTTAATCGTTCCACAAAATCTGTGTTTTCCGCTTCCTGAGTTTGCTAGAACTGGACAATGGAAATGATAAATGGTGTAGATATATGAGATTCAAGGATGTGTGAGGGCCAGATGTTTCTGTGCTGTGAGAGTTGATATAAGGAGACTGTTCATTGATTATAGCTAAAGCTTGGGGCTAGGGATACTTACGGGAGAATTGAAATGGATTCTGATCTGGTTGATCCCATTGGCATTATAGTGGTGCTGTGGAGAGGCACGATCTTTTAAGGGCTCATTACAGAAAATTAGGTTAAACATTTAAGCTACTCAAATCTTTTAGGCCTTTTGGTTACACGTAATTTTAGTTTTTGTTTTATGCTATTTTCTTTTAATTAAGAATCAATATTTGTTTAGTTTTTATAGTTAATAATTATATTTTTATTAATGATAATAATTACATATTAAATAAAACTTAAAAATAAATTATTTTTTATTAAATAAATTTATTTTAATGTCTTATATAATATTTATTAAGAAATTATTTTATTTTATTAAATATTTTATTAAAATAAATAAGTTGAATATTAACTTTTTAGTTATAAATTAATATTTATTTCAAATATATTTCAATCACTAAATCAAATTTTATTCAAATTTACATATTTTGAAGATTTTCTAAATTTAGTTACATTTATTAATAATAATTTAATTTAATTTGTTTTGTTTAGTTAAAAAATTAAATAAAATTATTAAGTAACAATAAATTATTTATAATTGTTATTAATAATTAAGTTTAATTAATTAAATATATACTATCAAATTAAATTATTTATAATTTTTATTAAAAATTCATTTAAATAACAAATTTTTAGCCCATAGTAATTCATTTTAAGAACTAAAACTAAAAATAGAAACAAAAATTCAAATAAATAATTTTTGTGTTAAATTTGAAAATAAAAATAAAAACAAATAAACCTTAGCTTTTGATATTGTGTAGGAGCTGTTGCTGTGCATATAGATGATATGTTGTATTTAGAAGCTTTATGCTTTGCATTTCATTTCCTTTTTAACATTCCGATATGGTGGTTATCAGATAAAGGGACCTTCCGGCGAGCAAATTAAAGATTTCCGTGACAAGACAAGTGAGAAGTTCGAGTTCGTAATTCAGAAGAAAGGGGTTTACCGGTTCTGTTTCACTAACAAGTCGCCGTATCAGGAAACGATCGATTTTGATGTCCAAGTGGGTCATTTCTCGGTCGCACATTATGATCAGCATGCAAAAGATGGTGAGAAGCTTTTAGTCTTTAGTAAATAATCATTCTGCCGTTGCCTACCCCACGGCAACCTCGCTTCTTCAAACCCTACAGATAGAAAATGCTAGTTTTGTCATCACTCCCTCATCTTTCCTAAACTAAGTAGAACAGTTTTATCTGATTTCTGCAGAGCATTTTGCCCCATTGCTGGAGCAGATAGCGAGGCTGGAGGAAGTTCTTTACAACATCCAGTTCGAGCAACATTGGCTTGAGGCTCAGACAGACCGCCAGGCAATAGGTATGCCATTGCACTTCTTGTATTTTATGCATCTTCTTATTGCAAGTAGGAAGGAATTAGATGCTGGTACACAATAAATTATTCTTCCAAAGCCATGTTAGACCAGTCAAAATAGTCATCCTGCAATTTCTGACATTTCTTAACGGATCATTCCTTCAGGTTCTGACAGTATTCTATTGCCAACAGTCAAATTTTATGCCGATCTTAATTTCTTAACAAAATTAACATTTGTAGTTCATCACTCATTACAATCTAGTTTATTATTGTACCTTGTTCTGACGGGCTTCCATCCTTTCAACAAATTTTTTAGGAAATAGAAATTTGGTAGAGCTTCAGGAGTTAAAAGAAAAAATTGGAAGTTTCAAACTTCTACTGGGCACAATCTGCCGCTTGGTCTCGTTTCTTTCCATTTATCCTTTACCTGATCTATAATTCGAGTGTGACTTTTGCAGTAAATGAAAACATGGGCCAGAGAGCAGTACAAAAGGCAATGATTGAATCAGCTGCTCTGATTGCTGCTAGTATCCTTCAAGTTTATCTATTGCGGCGCTTGTTTGAACGAAAACTTGGATCATCCAGAGTCTAGTCCATGTAGGTGACAATGACTTTGAAAGTAGAAGCTAGCAGGCACTCATCTGGTCTTCTCTTGCTGCTTTATGTATGTTGCGCCTGAAATTTGTCAACTCATAGGTAGCAAACTAATCTTATTTGTTGATTAATCTCAAACCCTCACTCTTGTGTGCATAAGTGCTGGAAATAAGTTGTAAATTGAATCATCACATAGACGTACGCTAAGGTAGAGCATAAGGTTACCTGAGATTGACCAACTGAAGACGTTATATATTTAGAAGTAGAAGGACGTAATCCGCTGATTGCCAATCTCCCAAAAGGCCAATTTTCATGGCACTCAAGTAATATGCTGCATTTGTTGTTTGGTTTATGCTGGGAATAAAGCATGCACTTCTGTCCTGGTGGTCTAATCGGTGGAAACTGATTCAACGGATAAGCAACATGGTCGAAACAAGTTGAATTAAAAAAAATTTATATCTATTTTATATGCAGTCATTTGCTTTAGTTACCTGTAATTAAAGGAGTCACATTGTTTGTTCTACTAACCCTACACCTACTCTGTGTCGCAACTAATACGTCGACATTTTAATTAAAAAGATTCATTCACCTTCACGCTGAGCCGCAACAAACGCCTTGTTTTTTTTTTGAATCGGCTTCCTAATCTATATTTTAATAAACATTAATTATTATTATAATGATGTTATTATTCTTATGAATTCTATTATTCTTATTATTATTAATTATTATTATTATTAATTTCCTAGTTGAGTATATATAATAATTACTAATAAATTTATTTATTAATTATTATTATTCGATTTCTTATTATTTATAATTTTATTAATCTTATTATTATTAATTTTCTAGTTACTGTTAAAAATAATATTATGGTTATTAATTTTATTTATTTATTATTATTATTTAATTCATTATTTTTGACAATTTTATTTTTTAATTTTATTATCATTATTAAATTTATTTATTATTATTATATGGTTTACTTTATATATATGTATGGAAAAAGTAACGTGCGTTAGATTTCAAAGTCACGGCCGCGACTTTTTTCACCAAGTATATATGTGTGTGTATATATATATATATAATTAACATGAACATTAAAAAATTAATTTTTTGGTGGGAGTAAAAATAAATACACAAGTAAATAAAATAAAATAGACATGAAAATAAATTAAATTGAGAATTCAACAAATAAATAAACAAATGAATTTATAGAATAAAGGATGTCGCGATCGTGCTTCTACATGATCGCAACTTTTAGTGAACAGTTGCAGAAAATGATGTTCGTCGCGATCGCATATGAGCACAATCACGATTTTCCTAAAAAATTGAGATTGTCGCAATCGTGCATGTGCACGATCACGACATCTTTATTATTATTACTTTTCTAGTTACTGTTAAAAATAATATTATGATTATTAATTTTATTGATTTATTATTATTATTATTCAATTCGTTATTTTTAAAAATTTTATTTTTAATTTTATTATCATTCATCATCATCATCATCACCACCCAATTTGGAATCTCGCAATAACGTGAGGTCTGGGAAGGTCTGATAGTACGCAACCTTACCCCTACATCGTAGAGAGGCTGTTTCCAGTAGACCCACAGACACATGAGATAAGAATGAAAAAAGATGGAAATAAATAGACAATGAGAAGGATATACCTGAAATGGAGCCCAGCTCTATAAGAATACCCGATAGGCACGAATGGAAACCTCGCTGCTTTACTCCCGTAGGCCTAGAATTACTTGTGCGGCAATCCTGAGAGAATGGTAATGTTATGGTTACCAACATTTGTTCTGGGCCTTTCTCTTACACCTGAGTGTAAAAGACCAGAAGTTTGCCAGAAGGACTGGACTACCACATGCCACTAGGCAAGACATACAAGGCTACTTCTGCTGTGGAAACACTGTTCGAGTAGTATTAGGGACATTCCTGATAGACTTTCTCGCCTGTCATAGGTGGACTTCAACGGGTTTCACGCACCTTTATCTTATTCCGCCAAAATTTTCTACTTTTGGCAGCTTCCATAGTGAAGGCTAATTCTATCATATCTTTCTTGACCACTTCCCTCCAGGTCTTGTATGGTCTGCCTCTTTTCCTCATGTAACCACTAAGAATAATTTGTTCACATCTTCTGACCAGCGCATCAGGGAGTTTCTGCTCACATGCCCAAACCACCTAAGCCTGGTCTCACGCAACTTGTCGGCAATACTGGCCACTTGAAGTCTGTCCCTTACAACCTGATTACGTACCTTATCTCGTCTGGTAAGGTCACATATCCATTGAAGCATACGCATCTCAGCTACCAACAGTTGTCTTGTATGACGACATTTGGCAGGCTAACATTCTGCCCCATATAACATGGTAGGGCTAATCACCGTTTTGTAAAACTTACCTTTAAGCTTTAAGGGAATCTTTTTATCACATAAGACCCCTGAGACGCTTCACCATTTAACCCACCCAGATCTGATGCAATGGACTATATCCTCATCGATATTACCATCACTCTAGATGATGGACCTGAGGTATTTAAAACTCTGGGTTTGTGGAATAACATCTGGCCCAATAGCTACTGCTGCGTTGTGGGCTGTTTGGGATCTCTAAAAGTTGCATTTTAAATACTCCGTCTTAGTCCTAAAACCTTTCGACTCTAATGCTTCTCTCCAGCATTCTATCTTGTACTAGACCCTTTCCCTAGACTCATCTAACAGGACAATATCATCCACAAATAACATACACCAAGGTACCTCTCCTTGAATATGTTTGGTAAGTTCATCCAACACCAATGTGAAAAGAACCAGGCTTAATGCGGAGCCTTGGTGTAGGCCAATACTAATCGGAAACGCTTCCGTGTCACCCCCTATCATTCTGATACTAGTTAATGGACCATCATACATATCTCTAATTATGCGGATATAGGTCATAGGAATGCCTTTTTGTTTCCGAACACTGCCATAAAATTTCCCTAGGAACCCTATCATAAGCCTTCTCCAAATCAATAAAGATCTTATGTAAATCTCGTTGACGTTCCCTATAGCATTCCATTTTATTATATCATTATTATATTTTATTAATTTTATTTATTATTATTTTACTTAATATATATATATGAAAAAAGTCATGGGCGTGACTCACGCTTTCCGTATAAAAGAAAATAATAAAAAATACATGTTTATTCTATTCTTTGCTTAGCTGCTAACTCTTCAGAATACTTAACTGCAGCAATTAAAGATGATGATACCTGGGCTGAATTTGCTTGCCTCTCTTAATTTAGTTCCATAATAGAGCAGATTTAGCAGATAACCAAGTGTAAGGGTAATTTTTGTTATACCACAAAAGATTTCTCATTTTATGCCAACTTTTTTATCACAGAAAGATTTTGATCCTGCGTTTTGGTCGAGTTATATTTGTTGGATCCGTAAACATTTAAAGATATCAGTTGGTAACCATTCTCTAATGTATGTTGGTTCTGAGCAGGCATATGCAGAATGGGCGCTTTTCACATCTAGTGGCATTTCAAGTGGATTATATCATGCATGCGATGGAGGCACATGATGTGCATTATGGTTTGGTGTATTGCAAGTATGATTCTGATCTTAGTGATATTATATGTCAAATATTTTTTAAGATGAGAACTTTGCATTTTTCTAGCATAGTTTTGCAGTATCGATTGATTCTTATATCTTGTTCCTTTTATTCCTTTACTGGTTTTGAAATGTTCTGATTTGTTGAAAAACTGTTTCAGTTCATGGATTTTTGGCTCTCTTTCATGGCTGTAGTGTGCACTTTTGTGTACTTGGCTACTATCAGCGAAACGTCTAAAAGAACTATTCACACAGCTGTTGCGATCCTTACGACACTTATGGCCATAATCAACGCAACTAGGTAGTTTCAACTTGAAAGTGTTTTATGAATTTCGTTCTTTCAGAAGGGACTTTGAGTTTAACCATGACAATGGCTGCAGGTCTTCTAATATTATTCTAGTTAGAGCACGAGGTGTATCGTGGTAAGAATTCCAAATCCAAGGAGAAAACAGCTGGTTGCTTTCTGCTTATGGGAGGACTTTTTGAAGAATCTCATAAACCTCTTGGATTTGGTATTCTTACCATGATATACCTTGTGTCTGGGTTTATGATCATCTGTAGGTCTGCGAGACTTTCTCCGAAAGTAGACTTGTCGAAGATGAGCTTTCTTCTTGCTATTACAATCACAAGTCTTTTTGTCTTTGCATTTGATCTGGAGATAAGGCTTCTTGCAAGCTTGTTTCAGGATTAGACCTCCTTTCATGATGACCCTTTCACAGAAAACACATTATGGTATCTTTGGGCTTGAGACTGACATTGCGGTAGAAACCAGTTCGACAGATCAATCAGAACAGTCAGAAGCTTATTTCGGAAGCTCTGAAGCCTCTACATCGTCAATCTCTGAACCATCAACGGATGACTCAGCACAGCTTGCTGAATTCGAGTTCGTTTTGGGGATTACGTATCAGTATGCCCAACAGGTGAGTATGCCTGCTGCAGAAACATACAACATTTGGATGCTGTCAAATTGCAGAGGCATAGATATACTGAATCAGTAGTTCATTGCATAGTCTGTTTTGAAAAGTAACAAAGTCCATTTCTATTACAGATGGGATACTGTGAAAAGTTGTATGAAGAATTTAGTACAGGAAATATTGAGAAGATTCAGACGGGGGTTTGTACTCCTGGGATTTATTGCATTGGCCATGGCAGCAATATGCTGGAATCTAGAGACCAGTGAAAGCTACCGGATTTGGCACAGGTGCTATGAACGAACTGATTTCCTCCTGTAGCTCTTATATTTCTTGTCTGACATGAAGTTTTTCTTGTAATGATGGTTTCCAGTTTATGGCGTGTGTCCATATATTCATCTTCCATCTTCTTCCTTTGCTCAAAAGTGGACACTGAAGATACTGATAGTGAAAGACGTTTAGACAGCAATATCAGCTAACGCAGCAGGATTCATTTCCATGAACGGAAAAGGAGACTGAGAGATGGAGAAATTTACCAGAATAAGCTCTGAGATCCTGCAACAAGACAATGAATTAAGTAGGCCTAAGGTAAATGGTGTTTGCGGAGATCCTGTTGTGTTCAATCTCCGCAAACACCATTTACCATAGGATCTCCGCAAACACCATTTACCATAGGGAGATATGAGCTGCAGCAACAAAAATGTTTGCTCATTTCTAACTATTTGGGATTTTTTTTAATTTTCTTTTATATATATAAACGCCGTGACTTTTTCCATATATAAAATCTCACACCCACACCCGTAACTTTTTCCATATATATATTAAGTAAACTATATAATAATAAAAAATATAATTTAATAATAATAATAAAATTTAAAAATTTGTCAAAAATAATGAATTGAATAATAATAATAATAAATAAATAAAATTAATAATCATAATATTAATTTTAATAGTAACTAGAAAAGTAATAATATTAGAGATGTCGTGATCGCGCACATGCACGATCGCGACAATTTCAATTTTTCAGGAATGTCGCGATCGCGCTCATGCACGATCTCGACAAACCTCATTTTCTGCAACTATTCACTAAAAGTCGCGATTTTGCAAGATCGCGACACCCTTTATTCTATAAATTCATTTGATTGTTTATTTGTTGAATTTGCAATTTAATTTATTTTTATGTCTATTTTATTTTATACTATTTTAGTTTATTCAATTGTGTACTTGTTTTACTCCCACCAAAAAATTAATATTTTTATGTTGATGTTAATTATATATATATATATATATATATATAAAGTAAACTATATAATAATAATAATAAAATTAAAAAATTAAAAAATTAAATTATCAAAAATAACGAACTGAATAATAATAATAAACAAATAAAATTGATAATCATAATATTATTTTTAACAGTAATTAGAAAATTAATAATAATAAGATTAATAAAATTATAAATAATAAAAAATTGAATAATAATAATAATGAAAAATAAATAAATGAATTTATTAATAATTATTATATATACTCAATTAGGAAATTAATAATAATAATAATTAATAAGAATAAGAATAATAGAATTCATACGAGTAATAACATAATTATAATGATAATTAATGTTTATTAGCATATAAATTAGGAAGTGGATTCAAAAGAAGACAAGGCGTTTGTTGTGATTTGACGTGAAAGTGAATGCTTCTTTTTAATTAAAACATTGACATTAAGTACGTGATTTGGCGTGAAAGTAAATGGTTCTTTTTAATTAAAAGATTAACATTAAGTACGGCACTGAATAGGCGCAGAATTAGTGGAACAGATAATCTAACTCCGCAATTAAAGCTCGCTAAGAAACAGACCAGATGCCGCCATCGTTTGCAAGCCTCAAAATCCATGTCTGATATGATATTTTTAGTCAGTCCATCAGCCATCTGCCAACTATTGGCAGACGGACACGCAGGATTAAGGGGACAAACTGTCAACTGGTATTGTTAGTTCATGGTAAATAATAGCGTAGAAAACACAAGGATAATCCACCATTGTACATTTTCCATCATTACCAGCTTTTGTGCAGCAAAACCATTTTCTCTGCAAACCAAACATTTGGAAAGTAAATCAATCAGACGTGTATTCGAAATTGCAACCAATTTGCTGTCAGTCAGTATTCCTCTTTTTCTTTTGCGAACTAAGTAAATATTACAAAAAGTTTTGTATAGTGTGACCGATAAATACATTTTAAGTGATTATGATAATTATGATATAATTACATCAAATAATTGTTAAAACTACTTTTTCTGAATAAAAACTTTTATAAAGTAGTTTATATGGTACAATATGAAGAATTTCAAGATCTAAATAGAACTGACATAACTTCGCATTATGCAAATCAATATATGATTTACAACAAATCTCCCGAAAGTAATATATTACATTTGATAAGGTTTGGACTCTTTTCACTTCATGAAAAATAAAGTTAAAAAGATGTTTGTACTCTGAAATCAAGGGATCCTACTATTGCATGTAAATGATATATTGCTCACGTTAAATTACTTGGCCATGTTGTATATATTGCTCACGTTAAATTACTTGACTATATTGTATAAAGCTAAGCAACGTTTGGTCAAGAACTTTGACATAAAGGACTTTAGTGTAGCATCTTTTATCTTAGGTATTCAGATTTACCGGGACAAATCTTAACACTCATCATACCTCTCATAGAATGCATACATTGATTATATGTTACAGAGGTTTAATATGGTCGTAACACTTATCTCTCATAGTGAGAGATAATCTTTGACACAATATCTAAAGAATAAAGTAAAGAGAGGTTATAAGAAACGTTCTGTATTCTACAATGTTTTAAAAATCGGACCGGACATCGAACCGGTCGAAGGAAAGGTTTAAGGTTTAGAGGTTCAACCGGTAGTGAACCGCTATAAAACCG
>JAOSBN010000009.1:8887594-8901124 GCA_027563595.1 Erythroxylum suave
TACTAATTGATTTCAACTTAATTAATGTTAATCTAACTTACTCAATTTAAGCTAATGATGCTTAAATAAAAAAAAAATATTTTGGGGCTAACAAATAAGTTAAGAATAACATATAAATGCAATATGAATCTTATAATTATAATTTCATTATAATTTTATTTGTAATGTATATCTATCCTATAAACTTTATCATATATATCTAAGTATGTATAAGATAAAGAATGTCTTCAAATAATTATCACTAAACTATAACTAACTGATTGGCTACAATGCATAAACTAACAATCTCCTACTTAAACTAAGTCAATCGTTTAAGTGTCTTATACTATATCACCATATAATGGTCTGAAAAAAATCACCATATAATGGTTTGATTTTCAGAGATATAACGGTTATGTATCTGGGTCTATATTACACAGTGTTCCTCTTTCATTTGTTGCAATGCAAAGTGAGATTATTGTAGGTTCTGGGATTTGGGTTGTTGTTTCCTATTGAATTTTGTTTTGCTTTTGTGGGTATTTTGAAAGTTGCAATCTTTTGTTCTAGGTAAGGAAAGTTACAATCTTTATCAAGGCTTTGAAGGTCACCTTCCAATTCTCTACTTTGGCTTTTGTGGTGTTTTTTACTTATGAAAATCCCAACTCTTTAGCTTTCAGTCAATAGGTTAAGCCATGGGGTGATTGACCTTCTCTCTCTCTCTCTAAGAGTTTATCATGAGCAATTGCTAGTGTGTAAGTGTTCCTTACACACACACTGCCTTTGCTTCCTCTTTCTTCTAACCAAATGTTCTTTAGTATTCGTCATTGCTTGTCGACTTTGCATTTTTTTCGATCTTTAGTCATCTGTGACCAGAGTCTTCACTAGTGACGACCTACCGTTGGTGGAAACTCCATTAATAGCATGGGGGTGTTGTGGAATGTTTTGCAAATCTCGTCGTCGACATTGTTAGTTCACATTATCCATTGTTGCCCATTCACGCTGGCGTCTATCCCCTCTCGGGTTTACCTAGTTGTAGCTCATCTCACTTTCATTCCTTTGGCTTTTACTGTAGATTGTTCCCGTGATCTTGGTGTAGGGGTTAAAAGTTTTTGCAGGCAGGAATTTGAAGAATTTCAAACTTGGTGAAGTAGTGGAGTTTCCAACATCTACAAATGAGCTCGTATATGCTTTTAGCCCCGCTACCCATATCTAGGTTTTGTGTGTAGAAAGGCTTTGGTCACGATATTTCTATCACTGTCTCCTTGTCTTTGCTTTTTTGCTATATGCGTTATGACTATTACTTTTAATTTGTTAATTCTTACATGTCTCTTTCTTTTGCCTATTTGCTAGATTTGATTTGTATGTGATTCTCCTGTTATGTGCATCTGATTGATCAATTAGGCATCTACTTGATCAGTTGGCTAGGCTTTTCTTCTTTTCTTATTATTATTCTTATTGTGCTTATTATTATTGTTGTTGTTGTTGTTATTCTTATTCTTATTATTCTTATTATTATTATTATTATTATTATTATTATTATTATTATTATTATTATTATTATTATTATCATCATCATCATCATCATCTTAATCTTTGTATTCCTATTTGTCTTATCATTATTTTTAGTATTCTTATTCTTATTCTTATTATTATTATTTTATCTTCTAAACTTGCATCATATACTTGAATTTTTTTAACTCTTTATGCCATATTTGTCTATGAGTCTACTGGAAACAGCCTCTTTACTTTATGGGTAAAGTTGCTTACTATTAGACCTCCCCAGACCCCACATTGGTGCGGGATTCAATTGGGTGTGATGATGATATTACTAAGAAGCAACCATGAAGGGATTGAATCAGGATGTTCCAGGCTTTAAGGATTGCTAGTTTTACAAGAAACTTATAAACAATATAGTGTATCTGAAGAGATTATGCTTCATTATTCAAATTGACTCATTCGTAGATGTTAACAAGGCAAAGGCCCATCTAATTCATGCGTAGAAAGATCTCTATGTATCTTCTACAAATGTGACCAAGCAACTGGAAGAAAAAAAAGGCTCTTAAGGCATATTCTCAGGCCCTGCATAGATAGTCCTCTCAAATCAAACAAAAAGCTAGGATTAATTGTCTAAAAATAAGAAGGGTAGCACCAAATTATTTCATAGTTCCTTGCTTACTAGAGGGAACCATGATAGTATTACATCTCTCAGTAATGGTGAATGTTGTGTGTTTGCAAACAAAAAAGAACTACTTCTTCTTCTTAAAGACAATTTCTAACAATTCTTAAGCAATTCCCCTACTAGACCGTCAAGCATATCATTGAGTTCATTCATCTTTAGCTCTTTATCAAATGAATAATTTGATTAATCAACCTGTCACAATGGAAGAGATTGAGAAAGTGGTCTTTAGTTTATATCCTAACAAAGCTCATAGCCTAGATGAGTTTAATGCTTATTTCTACAAAAAACATGAAACCATTTGAAAATGCAAGTGAGTATAGTAATTTTAGAATTTTCTCCAACTTTAGGATGTTAAAAGCCTGGAACAAAACTCATCTATACCTTATTCCTAAAACCAACAATCTAATTTTCGTGAAGGACTTCATAGCTATTACTTGTTGTAATATATTTTACAAGATTATCTTTAAAATCCTAGATAAAAGGCTCAAGCTATTCCTTTTATCTTTGATTTATTCATCTCAAGCAACTTTTAGTAAGGGAAGAAGTACGAGGAAGGAACTTGAAATTATCGGGAAAATTGTACAATGAAAATAGATATGTATAAAGCTTTTGATATTTTGGATTAGGAATTCATATTAACTACTATGGAAGATTTTTTTAATTCCTTTCTCAATTTGCTACATGGATTACACAATACATCACAAATTTTAACATATAGTGTGTTAATCAATGTGGAAGCTTTAGAACTAACTGGATGGGATAAGGAATAAGAAAAAAGGATCTTCTTTCCCTTTATCTGTTTACTATTGCAATTGCGATACTCTCAATATTAATGGAACATAGTATAAACAAGGAGAAAAAATTCACCTTTCACATACAATTTGAGCAACTAAGAATCTTCAAGTTGGGTTTTCGTTGATGACTTGCTCCTTTTTCTATGGAGTCAATGCTAAATCAGTTAAATGTCTTATGCATTCCCTTGAACCCTTTAGTAATATGTCGAGGCTAAGCATATACAAAGATAAAAGCTTCATCATGTTATTCTTTAATGCATTAAGTATTTTTAATTCACTTTTTAGCAACATGTCGAATTGAGCATCAACAAAGTTAAAAACTTCACCATATTGTCCTTTGAAGCATCAAGTATTACTAACTTGCTAATGGAGATAATTGTACTAAGATCTAAAGACTCTCCTTTTACTTATTTGGGGATCCCTATAACATTTAGAAGAATCATATACCAAGATTGTCAGCCTTCATTTGATACAGTCACAAGAAGAATGAGTAGTTGGTGCAACATATGTTTAACTTATATAGGGAGGCTCTGACTATTCATCCTTTAGTAGCCTATACACAAACTAATCATCTTATATTTTCCTAACTAAGAAGCTCTATAAAGACTTGGAGTAGTTATTAGGGAATTTCCTCTAATCAAGTGATGGACATAAGAAAACACAAGCTTAGGTTAGTTGGAACACAATTGTTTACCTACAAAAGAAGGGTGGATTAGGTGTTGCTTTCTAGAAGAATATGGAGAATACTCAACAACAAAGAGTCTTTGTGGGTCAAATGGATCAACGATCATTACTTGAAGGATAAACATTTCTGGACCATCAAACCAAAGAAAGATACTTCTTGGAATATGTATTAACTCTTAAACCTGAGAAGTAGTCTACGAAATCTTACTAAAATGAGAATATGGCTTAATAATTTTACCTAACTTTGGTGTGACAAATGGAGCTCTATATGGCCTCTATATCTCCAACTTAAATTTCAATATTGGAAAGCACTTCCAAGATAATAGGGAAGCTAACTTCTTTGGAATATGCTTTCTTAATTACCAACCAAAATCCACCCTCAAAGATAACACCATCTAGCTAGGTAATTCATTTGATCTTTTCACCAATAAATCATGCAGAGAGTAGTTCAAGAATCATGCTCCTAATCTTGTGTAGTGCAAGTTGTTTTGGAATAAATATGTTTCTCTTATAGTGTCTTTCATCTTTTGGTCAGTGGTTAGAAATAGACTAAGTACACCAGACAAATCTAGAGGCCCTCAACCTCTTCCTAATTTAATTTGCAGACTTTGCCTACAAGTTCCTAAATCAAAGCAAAAATTTTTCTTCAAGTGCTCCTTTTTTAGCTACTTATAGAAGGATTTGCAACAAAAATGTAACATGCTTTGCCCTTATAAAAACTAGGATGACATAGTTCTTTGGGATTCAAACCATCAATAATAACCTAAAGGATACTTTTTATCAGTTTTGGTACTTGAATGTTTAACCGATGGCTAGTAAAATAAGAGAAATGGTAATGTTTAGGACTTTTAGTCTGGTTCTTTCTCAAGGCCTGGCCAACAGATGGTGTTTGTGAAATGATACAAGTTATTTCTTATTTAATGTTCAAGTGGTTATCTAAGTTCTTTTAGCTTCTTACTTTGAACTTTACTTTATATCCATTTATGTTATACTTTCTGGCTAATATATCTAGGACTATCATTTTGTAAAGATATACGCCGTGTTTGGTGAGCAGCGTTTCAGCTATTTATTAGCTGTTTGACTCAAATAGATGATTTGACCGTATTGAAAAGCTGATTATTTGTTTGGTAAGTAGCTGGTTGGGTTGGCTGATTCAACCCAACCAGTTATTTTTTCACAAGCTCATTCGATGGAGTGTTTTGGAGTAGCTGATTCATTTATGACCATCTTGCCCATAGCCAACTGCGTCTTCTTCAGTGAAGTAGAATGTTCCCGCTCAAACCCCTCAACGATTTCCCACATTTCTTCTTCTACTTGGTTTTGTTGCTTTCTCCAATTTTTCTTGCTCTACCGATTACGTTCTTCTTCTCTGTTTCTTTTTCTTTGATTCCTTTCTTCGTGAATCTCTTCCGGATTTCTGTAACTGCAATTTGGCAATAATTCCTAGGGTTGGACAATATTCCAATTGCTCGCCTTCTTTACAGATTTTTGATGGCGCTTCTTTGAAGAATTTCATGGAAACTCCGTTTTCGACTGGAGTTTTGATGCCCAACAAAGTTGCTATCCGTTATGGAGGAGTTGGAAATGATGGACATGCTACTGTGGCTGGTCTGCCTTGGTCAGACGTGGTGAGCGAATGTTCGTTGCCCAGCTCTCAAGGTATGGCTTTCATAGAGATTAGAGATTGATAGTGAACTAATAACCAATTTGGTGGAGTTAATCACTTGACTTGTTAAGCCTTGGAAATATATTTCATGACCATTTACGGTTGAGAAGAAAATATAAAGCATGAGAAGAAAATATATTTATGATGTTAGCTGCTCACTTGTTGAATTGGATTTACAGATGAGAAACTTGACGATTTGAATAATGAACAAAGTTTGATAACTCGTGACATTTCAAGAAGGGACATGGCAACTCAGACGAGTCCTGAAGGCACCAATCACCCATCTACAACAGGATTTTCATCTCCACCTACTAACCTTCCAGAACTGGAGTCTCAGAAGGACAATACATCTAAAATGGAAGTGAGGGAAGTGCGTGTCGACAAAAGATCCACCATGATTAATAGATGGTCAAAAAGACCTTCTCGCATAAGCAATAAAGGATTAGCAGGTTTAAAGGACAACAAGGAAAATTACAGACAAGCTAGGAAGTCATATTGGGATATTTCGGATGTAGCATCAGACTTTTCCAAGTATGTGTTAATCTCTGCATTTTATTTTGGACAGCCTTCCCTGGACTTTCAGTTTGTAGTTTTCGTAGGTATGGAATATAGACAAAATCTTTCAAATGCTCTGTTGTAATTCCTGTAACTAAATCTTTGAAGCAGGGCACTATAGATAATAATTCCGGGTACGCTTTGCTATTCAATAGAAGTTGTATCGATTTGGATGAGCTTTGTATATAAATTTGCTTTGAAATTCAACTCAAATCTTCAAAATCATACATTTCAAAAACCATAATCCTTATTTTCATAGGATTTATCCATACGGTTATACAATAGTGGCAATCAATCTTAGCAGATAATTCACTCAAAAGCCAAACCCTATCATCATCTATACATATGGTCCCAGAATAGTAGTTAGAAATATTTGTTTTCTTTCCAATTAGAGAAATAATGATTACCTTCATCAATTCATCATTAAAAAACTATTCAAAAGTTGATAATGAATTCATGTATTTACGATATTAACATTAAATAATTAATAAAAGGTTTAGTCAAAAGGTTAACCAAACATAAATTTTAAATATTAGTACAAGACATAGACTTAACATTTAGTCGTACATTTATACAAAACATAAATTTCTTTCATCTTGTATTATTAGACAACATTATATCAAAAAAGAAACAAAATATATCTATATTTTTTATAGAGTTATAAACTTAATTTTTGTAGAATTATATATCTAAAATCTAAATTCTTATAAGAATATTCAACAAAATACTAAAATATATAAATTTATACTCTTATAATTTTTTTTAAATCATGTCCTCATAAGTCATTTTACACATAAATAGCTAATATTAAACAGCTAATTTTACCAAACATCTTTAACAATTAGCTAATACAATCCGCTGATTAAATCAGCTAATAGAATCAGCTATCAGCTAACAGCTAACAGCTGATAGAATCAGCTATCAGCTAATGCAATCAACTGATTGCCAAACAGGGCCATACTCTAGTTTCAAGGATTGATCCTTATTTTAATACAATTTTTTATATTTGAAAAAAATTTCCTAAAAGCTTTTAGTCTAATAAGACTAAACATATTTAGATTTGGTCTTTTAGTTTTCATTTCAAATATTCCAATTCACTAATTTCTTTTTTTTAAATTCAGCCTCCTTTTAAGATCTGTTTTATCCTTTTCAATAAGAACCTCATTTTATTTCATCTATCTCATCAAGAGTTATGGTAAACTTTTTACCATATATTTTTTTGTTCAAACATCCTACAATTATTGTGTCCTTTTTGTTTAAATATCCTACAAATCGAAGTGCCCTTTTAAATCAAAGTTCAAATGTTTTATTTTTAAATCTTAGGTAAAATCATTTTTCAAAAAAAAAACCTTAGGTAAAATTAGAAGTCAACTATAAGTTTTAAGTTTCATTCTAATTCTCTTATATGTCATCCCAGATTTTTTTAGACAACTCTTGGTAAAATCATAAAGTCTTAGGTATTTAACCACAAATTTTATTTTCTTTACTTAGTCTACTTTCTTTATTTCACACCTAAGGTTATTTTCTTTTTGAAAATTTTAGTTTTTAGATTTAAGTATTTGGCAAATAAAATAGAGTGAATAATACTTTCCTTATCTTATAATTCTACTTTAAACTCAATTTTCTAATTAATACCCTTTTAGTTTTTTTTCCTTTAAAGCTTTTTTTTAAATCTTTTGTTAATTAGATATATGACAACTCCATTTGAATATTTATTTAATATTCAGTCTCTTTCTTATTTAAGACGTTCAAAAATGCAAGCGACAATATGATTTATATACTTCTCGAGAAGGATTGTCAAAGGTATTATATACTTAGAATTTATAAATTTATGCTAGTATTGCTGACAAGTTGAAAAAGACTAGGCTTAGGTGGTTTGCGCATGTGCACAAGAGGCCCTCTGATGCTCCAGTACGACTCTGTGAATAAGTAACCCTTAGTGACGACAAGAGGCCAAAAGGAAGGCCATACAAGAACTGGAGGGAAGTGATCAAGAAAGATATGTCAGAATTGACCCTTATTGAGGTAGTTATAAATAAAAAAGTCCGGCGTGATCGGATAAGGGTAAAGGATAACCTTTAAAGTTCACCAAAACAGTTGAGAGTGAGTTATTAAGAGAGGCTACTTTAACACTTGTGCTATGTAGTTACCGCATAGGAAGCCCAACCCTATGTCCTTTTGGTCTTTATTTAGTGGTAAGTCTTGGTCGAGGATTTCGGGCTTACAACTTGGCTTTTCAGGGAATGTGTATAGGGAAAGATCTCACGAAGCGTTCTGAAACCATAGGATTGTCATACCCTTAGGATTTCTGAGTAAGGACTACTAGCTGGACTAGAGACAAGAAGAGCCGGATGTTGCAGCTTATTAGGTACTAGCAGGTGTGGACACCATATCAGGTATATCTTTTGTTTATTTTTTTAGTTTTCAAGTACTAGCAGATCTGGACACCGTATCAGGTACATCTTTTAGTTATTTTATTTTAGGTATTTATGTATTTCTTGTAATTGTATTTACCTAATCCCGTAGTATGCAAGTTTTACGTATTTACTCTTAAACCTGCATCACTATTTTATTCTCACATCTGTATTGTGAGTCTATCAGAAACAACCTCTCTATGATGTAGGGGTAAGACTACGTACTATCAGATCCCTCCAGACCCTGCTTTATTGCGGAACTTCAGATTGGGTGTGATGATGATGATATTTAGGATACAAAAGTTAAAGGACATATTAATATAAACAATTAATTGTTACACAATCATAAATGGTTCATATTACCTTGTGTGTTTGTATAGACAATTTAGTACTTATATTTACCTATTTTTTGATCCATCAAAGCTTTTGATAGAAAAATAGGGGATCAAAAGAGTAAGACTAGGACCTAATGGCCAGACGTGAAGGTTGCGTTTGGATCTGTGATGTGGTGAGGATAAGTACTTATCTACTGCATTTTCCAAACGCAATCACATGCTTGGATTTGTGAGTTAACAACCAAAGGTTGGAGGAAAGTGTGGTGCCATCGCAGAAATCGATAAATAGAAAGAGGGTTGCGATAGGAAAGTGCTTCTGCGATACAAATTCTATTTTCTATTAATAACTTTCTGATGATTATTATTTTTCATTATACCCTTAACTAATATAAAGCAAGTCCAACGACAGATATGTTATTTTTCAATAATATAAATAAGTACATATCAAGGAAAAGATAACGATAGATATGTTATATATTTTATTATTTATAATTTTAAATTTATATGATAATAATATATTTTTTAATTATTTATACAATAATTAATAATTTATTAAATCAATGAATTTTTTAGTCGTTTCATCTTTTTTCAGCCGTTGCAACCACATTTGCCAAACACCTGTTTTCATGTTTTAGTAGTTATTAAAACAACAATCCCAAATATATAAGTACTTATTACTTATTGAAAATAAGTAAATAAGTACTTATCATTTTAGCAGATTATCAACTATCACCGCTGTTCTAAACTAAACCTAAATGGTTTCTATTAGTAAGATCTTAGCAAAACTCAAGGAATACTGCATTACAAAATGCGTAAAAACCAACCCAACCTAACCCACTGAGGACGAAGGAAACAGAGTCAACCGGCGAAAGCTGACTGATAAGTGAGTGAGCGGGTCAACCCAACCAACCCAATCCAGCCCACTGAGCAGTCAACCGGCGTAGGTTGACTGATAAGTGCGTGAGTGGGTCCAACCCAACCGAGCAAGTCAAATGGTTTGGTACTTCGATCATTTTCACAGCTCTTGTGTAAATATAGGAACCGATCACACTGCAGCCCTTGGTTTCAGTTAAGAGCGTGTCGAATCGAGGTCTTCTCATACTATACTTCTCACTTGTTGCCTCTAGTACTTAGGTACAATGCTATACACGATCAACCTCTCTTCTCTCTTTCTTTCTTAAGTCCCATTGGTGTGTTTGTTGAATTCAGATCCAATGTGTTGCTTGTTTCACACTTGTGCTGCTTGGTTTCCATCTTCTATTCTTTTGTTTTTTCATATTTTCTTTTGGAGTCCAAAATGGGAGCTTATCAATTTTCTTGTGAATTTCATGGTGTTCTAAAAGGAACTCATATGAGCGTTTTGTGATTGGGGAATCGGATCACTTTACGCTTTTTACTTCTTGTACAAAAGCAAGAAACAAAATCAATAAATGATTGATTGATTTTGTTATTTTTCATGGCAGTGGAAGATTATAGTCAGCCAGTGGCAAGATTGCATTTTGTTATTGACAATCAATTTTCATGCTTTTTCTGTGAAAATTTTAATATAACAACAGTGATAAACTGCATTTCTCTGCTTAACTGGGGCATGGAATGGAAATCATGTGCTGACGTGTTATGTAAAAGCTTATCTGTGATAAAGCCTCGTTTTTAACGAAATCGTTTTTCTTTTCATGGTTTGTCTAAAGGATTACTGGTTTGGTTTTGCAATTTCTGCAGATTCTATTGTAGTTCACAATGGCTCCAGCATCAGCATCAGCATCAGAAATAAAATCCAGAGGTGCTGTACAATTTCCAGTAAAGCTAAACATTTCTAATTAAATTCGTGTAACTGCTAGCGTAGTTTCTTCAGTGCAGAGTGAAATATTGAGAGTTGATCGAGTTTTGGGATTTATGATCTATGATTCTTTTTGTGCATTGTTTTCTGAACGAACATATTTACAGTGAATTCATTTTATAAATTGGTGCTGTTTTTCAAAATTGATGCCACTGGTTTTCTAATTACCTTGGTTTGTATCTGCATAGATGTTTGTATTGTTGGTGTTGCTCGTACACCAATGGGTGGATTTCTTGGTTCATTGTCGACTCTCTCTGCCACAAAGCTTGGATCTATTGCTATTGAGGGTTAGGATACGATCTCTTTCATTCCAGTTGCCGAATCTTGTATTATCTCTTTCAGATTGAATCTCTATTTTTTGGTTTATTCTTCGCTGTGTAAATTGCAGCTGCTCTTAAAAGGGCCAACATTGATCCATCCCTTGTACAAGAGGTCTTCTTTGGCAACGTCCTTAGTGCAAATCTAGGTCAGGCTCCTGCTAGGCAGGCAGCATTAGGTGCTGGGATTCCCAATTCAGTCGTTTGCACCACTGTTAACAAAGTTTGTGCTTCAGGGATGAAAGGTGTTTTCCTGGCTTCTAACATTTTCTTTTAGTCATGTATGATTTATTTCTCTCAAGGAACAACATTAGACCATATGAGAACTTTCATTTTTCCTCCTTTTTGGACATTGCAGCAACTATGTTTGCAGCACAGAGTATACAGTTGGGCATCAATGATGTTGTTGTTGCTGGAGGCATGGAAAGCATGTCTAATGTGCCCAAATACTTTGCAGAAGCAAGGTTGGTTGATTATTTTCAACAGTGTAACTATAGTTATTTTTTGTTTGGCGAATTTCTGATATAGCAATCAATAAAAGCAGGAAGGGATCTCGACTTGGACATGATGCCCTTGTTGATGGGATGCTCAAAGATGGACTATGGGATGTTTATAATGATTTTGGAATGGGAAACTGTGCTGAAATTTGTGCAGATAATCATTCAATAACCCGGGAAGAGCAGGTAATGTGCAACACTTGCAACTGGCTGCCGCTTAATAAAAATTGCTAAGCTTAGTTGGAATCATGCAACTTGTTAGCAAATTTATCATTTTCTCTACCATCTTAATGTAAGACTATTGTTTTTTTATTGTGTGGTCATATGTATAGGTCAATCCCATAAGGATATTGTAAATACTAGGTCTAACTCTCCTACAATTATGTAATTTATAATAACGAGTGTGGTTGATTAAAACTAAGCCTAAATTAAATTAAACAGATCGAAATACCACTTGACATAATCAAACAAATAATCAAATATGATATAATATTTAGAATAAAATTCTCCCTAACATCATCTTGTACCCTTGATTTAACTAATTAGAAAGTCTAATGCTTGGATCGATAAAGTCTCCTAGTGCAATCAGTTATCACCTTTTGATGTATATCCACCTATCTTTCAACTCATTAACCAATATATCTATGACTAACATTTAAGAATGTACTAAGTTCAGTGATACTTCACAAAAGGTTGCCCTAATTCCAAAAGGGTTATGTAGGTCTATTTTTAGCACATTATTCAATTGTGCCTAGGTTAATCTATAAATGTGTTCTTTCGATAACATCTACTTGTAAATTAAGATCAGGATTAAGCTTTCGCTTATATATAACTAATGGTAAGAACTACATAATATTTTGCAAACACAGCACTCTTTATAAGAAAACTAAAATCAAGCTATACAAGTATTTGTTAGAGTTTCATCTAATTTTTATATCAAATAAATTAGGTATTAATCATTTTTGAAATAACAAAAACAAACAGAATAATAGAACTTCTTACAAATGTTTCTCTTGATAATGATCCCAATTTGTTGACATACTTTGCTTTCTTGGAATCATTATGATCTTTGATCTCATTGAAGATGGTTGCAAGATGTGTTTTAGGACTTTTGTATCTCTAACAACTACTAACTCGAGTTACAAGTTGAAAGTAACTAAAACTTAGTAAAATGATATTGAGTTGCTCTCTTATTAGGGTTTCAGACACTCCATTATATAAGTTGTCTAATGCGAAATATGGCTTGGAACACAACCTTATCCTAGGCCATGTATCGCATTGCTACTCCAAATTTCTCTTTGAGGAGAGGAACACGGGACTTGAAATGTCTGTGTTCTTGATTGCGTATCGCATTTTATCTCTTTATAGTGTAACACTGGTAGTAACCCGAATTTGTGGGACATCCAAATCCCAATGAGGAACATGCCCTGGCACACTACCTTCTCACCGTTTATTTTTGTGTAGATAGTGATATGCCCGAACATTTGATCATGTGTTACGATTTGTTCATCCAAGAACGAGTTTTCTTCCTTTTTTGCTTGTGAAATCTTTCAATCCTTGACAAATATTATTCATAAGCAACATCTCCACAATTACTTAACACATAACGTAAAGCCAATTAGATCAAGGTTATTTGTATGGATACCTTAGTAAAATATTAAATAAAATATACATACATTGCATTTTTCAAAATCAGAGAATGTTAATTGAGGGCTTGATAAAATCTCAAGACCTTCATAGTCTTTATATAGAACCAATTATGTAAGTAAAAGATGTTAGACATAAAGAGGATAACTTTCCCTATTATAGTATAACTTTCCTAAAAATCCCACTCAAGTTGGAGCATATATATCATAAGCTCCAATAATGACTTTGAAGACTGGATTCCTTTATCAACATAAACGTTCAAAAGAATTCTATCAGCTTCAGAGCGATGATAAAACATGGAGTGAGCCACACCACATCAATTCAGATCAAACTCTATATGGAGACTTTTTAAGGTGACACACTAGCTTTGTCTCCCCTGAGTTACAAACCTTAGGGGTTGTACCATAAAAATAGTCTCCGCAAGATCACCATGATGGAAATGATTTTTTACATTGAATTGATGAAGGGGCCAATTATGCGTAGCTCCCAATGCAATGAAAACACGAACAAATGTCAATTTGGCTATAGGAGAAAAAGCTTCAGTATAAGGTGTTAGGAATTTAATCCTCCTAAACCCACACCCAAGGATATTTCATAAACAAAATATCAGAAAATAGAGAAATAAT
>JAOSBN010000009.1:8917355-8932243 GCA_027563595.1 Erythroxylum suave
ATGATACTGATGATTGAGACATATGATAGCATGCTTATGTCTCAATCATCGAAAACTTGATACATATGTGATAGGAGACTGTTAAAAGGCAATATCAGATAATGCAATTGAGGAATTTGATCCGAACTCAAGACCCTTGTAGCCTTCATATAATAGTAAGAATCATTTACATAAAGAAAGTCGACCTTAGGAATAAATAGGAAATCATCACAATTACACAGATTGAAAGTCTCATAATGGAGACTTTTAGGCATTTTTGCTGCATACCTCTCCAATTGCAGCCAAAGTCTGTTGTTGATCAGGTGATTGGCTCAACAAATTGTCCAAGAAAAACTGCACAGATCTCCTCACCTAAAGAAGAGGGAAAGAGAAGTACTTTAAAGGACCATAGTACCAAGTGTATATCAAAAGCACTTGCTAAGTGACCACGATCATTTTCTCAATAATGATTGTATGGCAAATGTACTTACTGATGACAAATCTCCCGTGGGTTGAAGGGCTTCAAGATCTATTAGGCTTTGCATAACCTGCATTTGTAGGTAGTTATCAGTTGAGAATAAAAAAAGCAAGTGAAAAAAAACACTCATACACTAGATGAAGTTGATTGCATTGTTTTTTCAACTAGCTGGTCACTCAAAAAAATCAACGAGTAGAATCTCTGATCATTAACATTGAATTTAATGTTCCAACAAGCATTCTGTTGTAAAGATAAAAGATAATGTATTATTAACAAGAATCTGTGGTGTTGAGTGGAACACGTTAGCTAAAATAGCATCAGAACCATTTTCAACTTTGTTCTACTAATGAAACAAACTTGGGATAAAGACACAGACTTCTACTGCAGGATGACTCATTTATAAAACCTCCTGATTTAATATTCTAAAAAAAGTCTCACAGTTTCACATATCCCTTATATTAGTTTTTCTGCCAACCATTTTAAGCGGAACTGACACACGACATGTTTCAAATAATTTCACGTATCAATTCCATCAAGTTTTTTAATGAGAAAAATTAACAGAAGGGATGAATGAATCTTTATAACAAAGTATAAAAGCTTTTTTTTTTCAAATATTAAACACTAAGGGATTTTGAGAGATCAAATAAATCACAGAGTGTTAGCATCTTATACCTAAAAAAGATTTAGAAATAAATTTTGACAGAAGTTTGTATTCATACTTATGGACAGAATGAGCCTATTATTAACTAGTGGCAAATGTTGGAGATCCATAAGACTTCAAGTGGACAGGGACAAATTTTCATAGGGGTCATTTCTGTTAGTACATCCTATGTTTCCTAACACTAACAATAGGCACGCACAATAACACTTGTCCTTATATTATAAGTACAAGGTCAGCAAACAGACGAAGAAAGAAAGATGCAAAGGGTCCCAGTGCTATTGACATATTGGAGGCCGAAAAGCACAATACAATCACACACTACTTTCTACAATCATCAACATCATATCAGAGATTACTAAAAAGTTGTACAAACAAACCTACTAAAAAATCTGCACTTAACCTGGGTTTCTTGACTCAATAGACTAACCTACCATTTTACAGAGAATGCATACAACAAAGGAAAATGTCAAACCTTTTTCGCATCTTTCTCATAAACTGAATAGAAAAGTTCAAGTAATCTTTCACGGGTGAAAGATTTAATCTCTCCCATCATACCGAAGTCATAATATATGAGTGCTTCATCCACATCAATGGCAAGATTTCCAGGATGAGGGTCCGCATGAAAGAAACCAGTTCGCAAAATCTGAATCATGAATAAAATCCAATGAATGATCAAAATATATCTAACAATAGCAGTCAAATGGTAGTGAATGGTATCTCAACAATGAGGAATGCAGGGGATGCCAAGACATTATAACCAATGAATAGAACATATGGATTAACTTGTTAAATTAATGAACATAAGCAGTATTATTGCTCCATACCTGAATCAAGTATGCTTCAATAGCCCGTGAGGCAATTCGAGAACGACTAAATCCTCGTTTGTCTAATTTTTCCAGTACATTTATTTTGACACCTGCATACAAGAGACGAAAATTTTATTTCAACACCATCTTGTGAGAGCAAACTCAAAATTTAAATTCCTTGTTTCTTGGATTCCAAAGGTACTTTGGTTTAGCTTGAAACCTGGAACATACTCCAAGGTCAATACTTTTCGTGCAGTATAGTCCCAAAACACATTCTGCAATGAGGAAAAGCCAGTTTACAAGATAAGAATCAGTAAATTGAATTAACTGAACATTCTAGAATTAACATATATCGATAGATGTAGCCAATGAGATCAAGCAGGAAAGATGCACTAAGAAGCTTGTAGCAAGAAACATACAGGAACTCGGACCCATTTTATATTCCTAAAATCTCGGCGGAATTTGTCTGCATTTCTTCCCTCGTTAATGTAATCAATCTCTTGGTATAATATCCTGAAATCAATATAGGTTCTAAAATTAATGGAGAGAATATCAATTAGCATCATATGTAGCTCAACTATGATATTCAATATGTAGCTAAAATTTTGTTCCATCAATATCTATTATTATCTGTCAAGTTGAAAATCACTGTGTCAGAATAGCAAGTAGAAATAGAAAGGCAAAAATAAAGAGCAGTATCAAGAACATGAGGTTTCAGCCCTGGAGGATCTTTATCAATCAGTTAATATTGATACTAGTTTTTCGTTTTATAATACTACTAGCTGCTTATATGACAAGTGTAAGCTGCTTACCTTGCACATTCTTCGTATATACCGACCCAGTCCCGAGTGGGACCACCAAGAGTTTCACTTTTCTGAAAATACTCCGCTACCAGCTTCAAATTTCCTGATAAAAGGAATTTACAGACAGAAAGAAGATCGAAACTTTAAATTTAGACAGAGTCAGTTCCATGATCCTTGGACCATATTTAATGGACATTATACACAAAAGTTAGCTCAAAGGTCACAAAGTCACTGATGTTCAAGCTCATTTATATGATACAGCTAATCATTTTTCAGTTCACATCTTGATGCTTCACTGGTTTATGGTTTGCAAAAGTATAGCTTGAAAATAACGCTTTCGCTGTTTTATGTCACATCAGTCATCTTTTTTATCTTCCATTTTCCTTTGTCAAACCAGTAAATCACAATCTCTTAGTTTCCTGTCTCACTTTATCATTACTCCAGTACAGCAAATTACATTAAAACAACAGAAATTCTTTTGTAAGAACAACCTCATGGTATAATAACAAGGAGATGTATGACAAATAGAATAATTATTAATTAGCAACTAAAACTCACAAAATTAAGAAATATGACTAATATTTGGCTGTTAGAATATAAAGTGTTAGGTTTGGATTTCAGCTTGGAATGTGAAAATTTCAGATTTGATATACTTATGTTTTATTAGGGATTGATTGCTAGAAATTTTATGATAGAATTTCAAGGATTATTATGAGTAGAATTTAGGGTTTGTTTTGGTTGCCGGAGCTTTAGGTTAGAATGGCTAGAATCTAGCGAGGATCAAAAACAATAGAGGGAGTCTAAGAATCACTATTAAAAAGAGCATCACACCTTTTAATTGAAAACTCAAACTTATAAAAAAATTTAGGAAATGTTATTATTGAAGGGCTGAGTACAAACATATTTGTAAAGTAGTTCTTAAAAAATTTAAGCAAGAAATGGTCCCTAAAAAATTTAAATCATATTCTAAAAAAATTCTGTAAGTGTAAGTTCTAAACAACTAGGATAATATATTCAATACTACTACTTCCAATCTAATAAAAAATCCTAACATAATCTAAATTTTTTTCTCTTATTGTCTTCATTGTCAACTTAATTTTTATCCTTAATCTTACCAAATTAAGGCTTGTGGTTGACTAATTTTTCCCACAAGTTCTTTTATAGACTTTAAATTCTTTGGCATCAATTTTTTGGCTTGTCTAAAGCCGTCCTCGATGTAGAATGTGACAAATATCGATCTTAGAGGTCTAGATTTAACTTCTGAAATTCAGATTCTAAAATTCAAGCAGTGTCAGAAATTAATCTTCCTTTGTACTTAATAAGCAATCGTCAATATCCGTAAGATCTTATAGCTACAATTGGTTCATAAAGAATATTATCTAGCTTCTCTTGAAGATAACGAATGATTGAAATTCTTACTATTACTGTAGGAGATTGTGTACAATCATATTCATGATAAATAGTTAAGTTTGCAATGTTAAAGATAGGATTAATTCTCATGTCACTTGGTAATTCCAAAACATAAGCATCAACACTTATCTTCTTGAGAATCTTATGAGGTCTAGTATTGTGTGAATGAATTTTCTTATATTTTCTTTTTGAAAAATGCTTTGGACGAATACCATCACCACATGCCCCTCATTAAATTCCACCAATATACAATGTTGATCAACATATTCTTTATAAATCAAGTGTTTGGTTGTTATCTTTCGTTATATCTCATCAAAGATATTCTTCATATGTTGTGCAAAACCTTCATCTTCAACACTAACTCGTGCTGTTTATGGTAAAGAAGCTAGATCAATAGACTTTTTTGGTTGAATTCCATAAGCTATCTCAAAAGGACACTTACCAATTGACCTATCTGTAGAATTGTTGTATGCAAATTCTGCCATAAGATGTAGGCCTTAATTATTCATATTGTCTCCAACCAAACATTCTAATAAGTATCCCAAGCTTCTATTCACAAACTTCGTTTGTCCATCGGCTTGGAAATGAAAAGAACTTGAAAATTAAAGCTTAGTGTTCAATATTTTTCATAGAATTCTCCAAAAATAACCCATAAACTTCACATCACAATTAGAGACAATGGTTAAAGGTAATCCATGGAAACGTACAACCTCTGTGAAGAATAGTTTAGTAATGTGGACAACATCATAAGTCTTGACCATTATATTTGTAGATGGTTTCATAACAAAACCACATGAATTCTCTACTATATACGCATCAAGAACACACATATTGTTCCTTCTTGTTGTCAAATTCTTAAACTTCTTGTCATATTTAATTTTGACTTTGCAAGTGCACTCATAACTTCTTCTTTATTCCTATATTATGTTATTTTTGCATCTTCATTCAAATCTACTTCTCATTCATCGCCTATTGCAATATAATCTTCATTAACAGTAGCAAGGACATCATCAAATTTCGAGCCCACAAGCTCTTGAACTCGAAGTAGTAGCTGGTTAATCTATTAATCTACTTGTTCTATTAATTTAGCTTCTGCCCTATTCCTGTGGCCTGCCGCCCTATTGTTTCAACATGTAATTCTTGTGTTTTGATTTGTTGTTCAAGGGTTTCAACCTCTTGTTCAAGCGTTCCATCTTGATGTTTATCTTGTTCAGTTGTTTTAGCTTTAGAGTTTGCCAAAGAATCCACTTGGTTCTATTTTTCTTCGTCTTTAACTCTTTGATCATCTCCCACTGCAAACTCTCCATGCCATGATCATCTTCCAGCGCAAACTCTCCACACTATTAAGTAATTGAGCACCTTCAACGTCTAAACTTGAAAATTCTAATTGATCAGCTGAAGGAGAGGCGTCAATAATTTCACCACCCATAATATACATTTCCTTTGAGTTTGAGAAATCAAAATCAGAATTTAGTTGTCTAGCAAAAATTTTCCCTTTCACTACATGTTAATCAATATCAGTCCCTTCATCTTGCTTATTACCATCTTCTCTATGTTTAGCATCAAATATAGGCTATTAGTTTGCATAATTTTTTCTTGTACAAGTTTTGAATTTTAGGGTATGTATGCCAAGGTTGTCTGTCTCTCCAAAAATTGCAAACATACTTTTTTATAGGAATTTATATATGTAAGTTGGTTTTTGAAGCACCTTGTGATCAAAGATCTTCAATGTCCAATTTTTTCATAATTCTCAAAACTATTTCATCTCGCTTTTAATCACCGAGTATTCTTCTATATGCCTTTCCACTACATGTCACATTGTAAACCAAAGCTCTGATGCCAAATTGATATAGAACAAATAGAAGAGATATTAACTAGTAGTTAAGACTCACAAAATTAGGAAATATGATTGATATTAGGCAGCTAGAATAAAAAGTTTTATTTTGAATTTTATCTTCAAACGTTGAAATTTTAGATTTGGTATAACTGAGGTTTTCTTAAGGTTTAATTGCTGAAAAATTTAGGCTAGGGTTGTAGGCTTTAATATGGTTGAAATTTAAGTTTAATATAGTTAGAATTTATGGTTTTAATAGCTAAAACTTTAGGTTAGAATTGCTGAAATTTAGTGAGAAGCATAAAAAATGAAGAGTAGGAAACTAGGAATCACTCATAAGGTCTAAAAATCACTCTTAGAAGAAAGCATCACATCTTCTAAATAAAAACTCAAATTTGTGGAAAAAATTTCAGGATATGTTGTTATTAAAGGGCGAGTACGCACATATCTGAGGAGAAATTCTTAGAACTCTTATTCAAGTAAGAAAGGGTCCCTACAAATTTAAATCCTATTCTAAATTTTTTTTAAGTGTACGTCCTGAACAACTAGAATAACATATCTAAAACTACTACTTCTTATCTAATAAGAAATCATAACATAATCTAAATTTCAGCACATATTGTCCTTGCTGTCAACTTATCCTTCATCCCATCAAATGAAAGTTTATGGTTGACTAATTTTTTCTTTTTATTTTTTGCTAGGCTTTAAACTTTTTTGCATCATAGAGTTTTTTGAACCAAAGTAGGCATGTGAAAAATAACAAGGAAGTGAAATCACAGTATGATCATAAAGATAACAAATTAAAGTCACTCACTCAAATCAATGTCAAAAAGCTTCTTAAGACCAGGTCTTTGAACTTTCACAACTACTTTCTCCCCATTATGCAGGATAGCCCGATGCACCTAGAAACAAGGGAAAATTTGCAGTCAGCTTCACCAAAAAAGAACGTGAAGCACTTAAGCCATCTCAATTCCCTAGTTATATGGGCATCACAGTTGAACTCATAAAGTTTAAGGTAGAAATGCACTTTTTTCGCTGTGCACTTGACTCTTTTTCCCAAACAGTGGCTATAGTTTCAGTTTCTATATCAAGAATTCCATGATATAATCTCTACATATTAATCACTTTACCACCTAGGAATTGGTGTTAACAAGATAACACACAGTATATGTATGTTCTATCTACAATCTACAAAGGAACAATTAATAAAGAAATAAATCAATGTGATAGGCATATATGAAAACTAAAGCAATGGAATAAGGACATCTATAAGAAGATAAACACCATGGTCAACTACAACCATTGCATAAACATTTCCAAAATGACATCATAAAAGAGACATTTTTTCTTAAGTCTTAAGGAAGTTTCATAATTTTGCTGGAGCAGGTTAGAAGGATAGAAGATCTTTGCATGAGTGAATGAAATTGTATATTTTATCTTATTTAGTTGGACAGGAAGAATGTTCAATTTTTGCTTCATACTGTCATACAAATTATTTACATGGAGATTGTCTGTTTGAAAACAGCTAAGAGTGACATTGAAGGTGGAGAATCCTAATAATATGTCCAAATACAATCTGAATAAAGCGCAACAGCTAACATAATAGGAGTCCCAGTTTTGACATTAACATTAATCTAGCACCTGACCAAGACTAGCTGCAGCGATGGGTTGATCTTCAAACTCCTCGAACAGAATGTGAATGGGAACTCCCAGTTCTTTCTCAATGAAGCTTCTTGCTTTTTGTGGTGAAAATGCTGGAACCCTATCCTGGAACATAAATCAGAGATAGGTCAACAATGGTATCACTTGTGTGCACAAAAATAAATGATAATCGCACAGAAGTGAAAGAATATCTTATTCAAAACCAATACAAACTGGAATCAAGAGTTACCTGCAACTTGGCAAGTTCATCAACAAACTCTCTTGGAAATAGATCTGACCTAGTAGAAGATAATTGTCCAAGTTTGATAAAGGTTGGACCAAGCTGTAATACACGCTCCCTCAGCCATGAAGCAGTCTTTTGCCTTCGAATTTTCTGCACAACATTTTAGTGGAGAAAAAAGCAAACTACAGACATTATTGTCAAATTAATATAATTTAGAGACGTAAATAAATGGAAACTGTAGGCATGATTTTGGTTTGTTTGAGAGCCACATCAACCAGAAGGTTTAATAAATTGCGAGATTTACCTGCTTTTCTTCTGTAAAGCCTCCTACATATGCCCATTTTGCATTATCAAATAACACACGAATACGCAATGAAAGAACAAAAGACCAAACATCAATACTCCTTTGTATGTCGTTGTAATTGTCATTTGCCCAGCTAAAACCTTCATCAGTGGGGAGAACCTTTGAATCTTCCAATGGTGGGAGCTTGTCTGTGTCTCTATATCTTGGTCTCTTAACAATTGCAGCAGCAGGATCCTTTTTAACTATACTTGCTCCATTAATAACCCGATTTGTACCATTTACTAGTTCCACTTTCTTTCCATTAATGGTCGCTTTCTTTGTTACCTCGCTGGCTGGTACCATTTTGGCTGCCTTTCTGTTCATCCCTGGTCTTGACGTCGAAGACTCAATCTGTTGCATTTCCACTTGAAATTTCAACTTTTTAGTCCAATACTTGGTGCATAATTGCTTCTCAAATTTTGCAAATGAGTTGGGAATTGAACTCAAGAAACTGAGATTTTCCAATACTGTCCCTTGACCCATTGAATAATTGTTGCGGCAATAACAGCTTTGTGAAGCCAATATTGCCGCCATCCAATTAACAGGAACCTGGAAATCATCAATACACACAATAAAAAGCTTTATGACAGAATGAATGACAAACCAGAAATCAGACAGAACTTGCTTGAACCAGACATTTCAAGATTAAAAATGAATTGTAACAGAAATCATCCTTCGAAGACAATAATCGAAGACGATGGCCCGGTAACCACAAATTTACCTAAAAGTTGCTGGAGAACAGGCAAAGAAGATATATATATTTTTAAAAAAAAAAGAAGAGTTGCAGGCAAGGTACATATTAGGCTAACGAAGCTAACGCATCTTCCCCATATATAAACAAATCAATATCAGCCTGACCTACTCAGAGGAACGGACTCAACCAAATTCACAAACACAAACATAAATGAACCGGACAACCATGCATAGTCAATGAACTGACACACCAAGATTTCGTTTTTCCCCGACTTTCTCGAAAGTCGAACAAACCCAGTTTGGAGAGAACTCTTACCAATTGAATAAATAAAAAGAAACAGATCTCGAATTGAGGGATACCCTTTATACCAATGTAAAGTTGTAGCTTCTGGGAGTTGTATTTAATTGGTTTGAACAAAAGAAGAACTGATAAACGTCAGTCACTGCTGTTGTGAAAATATATATAGAGGGAGAGCAAAGTCTTTAAGGAACAAGAAAAGGAGGAACACAAGGGGTTGGATTAGAGGCACTAGCGTGTCCTGGTTTCCAAGCTTTAATTAGAGTTGTACTACTTGTGTTGCTTTTCAAATACAACGACAAAGAAACAGAAAATTGAATTTCGTGGAATCTTTAACGACCTCCACACCACATTGATTCAAGGCGGTGACACAGTCACCTGGTGTATAGTACATATGAGGTCTCAGGTATCCACAGAATTAGAAGAAACAGTACTGATAAGTAAAATTATAAAATAGCAAAACAATTGAAAGGAGCAAGCAGGCAACGAAGTAGTCGCTTCGCTTCACCTATTTGTTACTGTAATTTGCAGTAAATGTTCATATTTTTAACTCAAATTAAATTGCATAAGTTTGCTGTATTTTGCAGTCATCCCATATTTACTGCATATATGTTCACATAAGCTAGATGGCAATTGATTTTTACTACAGCAATTAGAATTTTACATTTTAGCTATGTTAAGATAAAAGATCTAATAAGCTACTTTGGAGAAGGAGAAACGGAACAGACATTACATCTAATCCTAGAAGTGTTGTCGTGGCCAGCTCTACATCAGTCACTTGTATTTATATGGTGGAACGAAGCCGTGGCGTGTAAGGGATGCCAATGGATGGATACGAGAGGAGGATGGAAAACTAATCATTTCACAAGTTTAGAAATGGCAAGTTCAGTCCAATTTTGACCCGGATTAGACGGGCTATAGGCGGTCACGGGTTAACTATGATCTGCTTGAGCTAGACTATGGGTTATAGGCCAATCGGCCCGACTTACGGCCCACTAAAATTAGACAAAACGGTGTTGTTTTGTCTAAAACGACCCGTGACCTGACGGGCCAACCATGGGTCAGGTGGCCCACTAGTGGTTCGAGCCATGGGCTGATCCGCTGCTCGTCATAACCTTCAGCTCGGCCCAACCCGATCCATTAACATCCTTATACATATTTTATTTTGTATTTTTTTCATTCTTGTCAGATTATTAATATGACTTCCTCTTATTTTTATATTATGCAGTTTCTTAATATACTAAAAAAAGGAACCGCTGCCAGATTTTTGTATAGACAAGTTCATTTGATTTCCATGGTCATGGGCGTCACGAGTCTGGTGTGCTGTACGAAAAACTCAACTCAGTGACATTGCCCTGATGGAAAAACTCGTCAACTTGTTCTTCTATCTTGATCATAAAACTTACAAAATGAAACAAGATAACATTGTTTTGTTAGTTACCTATTTGCTTTTGCTTAATTTTACGAATGTCCAAGAGGTAATAAATAAAAGATTGAATCATGGAATTTGACAAAACTGACTTCCACAAGAAAATTACAAATTACCGACGGAAATAATTATGTAGTAAATTGGTGACGGAAATTTAATTTTATTGGTAAATTTGTTGAAAAAATGGCATTTCGTGACGGAAAAAGAATTTCTCAGTAAAGGTGGAGAGAATTTATCCTCAAAAATTAGCCAATGGAATAGTAAAAATCGTTGTAAAAATAGATCATAATGAAACTAAATTGGTTAAGTAAAGGATATGAATGATCCTGTATGAATTTGAGCATTCATGAAAATTTTCTTTTCTTATGTGGATACATTCTTTGATTATGAATTTCTAGAACTTAGATTTCATCTATTTGAGATTACATATAAGATGCATAAAAACATTAAAAATGGCAGTCACCTAGGATTTGAATTTAAGCCAATTTGTAGCCCTTTTATACATTAATATATTAGTCTGTCCCTTTTTAGCCTAATTTAAAAGTTAAGCTCTTTATGTGTAATCTTTCCTAAATAACCTTAAGCCTAAAAAGAAAAATAAGTGTTTACTCTTTAATTCATAACGATTGATGTTTTTACTTGTATTTTGATGTTTTACAAATGAGATGCAATGAAATAAGTTTGTTTAAAATGGAAAAATGCATAAAAGATTCAATGTAAAAAAGGGAGCCTTGTCGTAATACACTCATTAAACTAGCTAATTCTTTATTTTCGTTCTTGCAGGCTCCGATCTGTGTTGAAGAGTGCCTATAATTGGTCTTACTAGATTAAAAAAAATCAATTCTAGGTACCTACAAAAACTTGGTCTTTGGAGATTAGTTCTTAATTTTTCTTTCAACCTATATGATGTACTCTTTTCATGAAAATATAACCTATAGTGATTAGAGAAAATGCGATGCTTTTTTGTTTCTCATAAGAATTGATATAAAATGGGAGCAAGTTTCATGCCATTATGCTTATAAAGAGACCTATAATGATTGTGAGTTTGTTTCATATCATTTTAGTGATAAAGAGGCCCACACGAATGAGAAGGAGGTTATAAGTTCTTTTGAGATGACCTTGCATTAAAATTGTTCCTATCTTTACCTTAAGTATTATAACCTCTACATTTAGAACGTGATCCATACATGAATTTGCTTTTCTTAGGACTTAGAGGATGACTGATGCGCACGTATGCTATGTTGTCTACATTTAAAAAATGCAATACAATCATGTGAAGATTTAGACATAGTCTCATTAATAAAGTTAGTTGTTGTCTTTGTCCATAATAATGGTTTTGCATAATAATGGTTATGATCTTGTGAAAATTTTATATGTTATCTTTGTCTATAGGTGATATTGCTAAAAATGGTTATAAGTTGTAGGATATGAAAACATTAATAGAAGGAAAACAAAATATGCAATACACAACTTAAAACTCATGCATATATATACTTATGCTCAATTCAAAACTTATTGAAAACTAGCTAATTGTTTATTATCTTTCTTGCAGGCCTTGTTATGCGTTAAAGAGCATTGACAATTGTCCAACGTCATTTATCTTCTTTGTAGTCTACGATTGTCTATCTATCAAGGTAAGTCGTTCAACTAAGTAATGTTTACAACTAAGCATTTTGTTCACGTCATTTTGAGCCCCATGTATACGCAAGAGAAAGAAAAGTTCCTTATAATGACCATAGGGGAGAAATAGGTGATGCTGATGGTAACTTTTACATATCTAGGACAAATATATAAAGGCTCAACAAGAAGAATGTCAATAGAAAAAGAAATAGAGGCTGCCAATTGTTAAATTTTATTGAATTGTCAAAAGGTTCAACCTTTCGTGAATTAAGTTTAAGTTGATTTTGAAATTAATTATTTGTGTTTTCGAAGTTAGTGTTGTTCACAACTAAAATACATAATAAAGCTTTTAGATTATACAAGGAATGGTTACGTGAGCTAATGCTCGAAACAACACAGGATGGTAACAATAAAGAAGTTGGAAGAAACTTTCCTCAATGGTTGATCTATGTAAGTTTTCACTTGTAATAATTGAAATAGTTGATATCAGACCAAAGTGTTTAAATGACATTATACTTTTTAATATGATAATTTTTTTATGTAGGCTTTCGAAATAATTTTTTGTGTAGGCCTCAGAAAATCCAATAGAGAATAAGTTCATATGTGATCTTACGAAAGGACCTTTGCGAACTATTAAATTATATCCGATTTATTTTGTTGATGAGTACAAATTTCATACAGAATATCATGGTCATAGCATGACAACAATAAATGGTGGGGTTTGCATACAGGGAGAACTGATGGATTATTATGGTAAAATTATTAAGATACTTGAAATGAAGTACCCTACATTGACAATAGATTAGAGTGTGATATTGAAATATGACTGATTTGATCTAAAGATATTTAAGTGTGACTGATTTGATTTAACTCTTAATGTTGTCACAAAAGTCCACAGTCGATACAAGCTAGTTAAAATCAACCATCGAAGAAGATTTAGATAATTTAAACCTTTCATGTTGATGACGTAAGCAATCAAAGTCTATTATGACCCTTTTCCTAGCTTACAATGAGATAAGTCAGATTACTTGGCCGTTTGTAAAGTAAAACCTAGAGGTTTTTTTAAATTACGCAGAAAAGGAAAAAAAATAAGAGAATTGAAAGTGAAGTGTTTCAGGAAGATATTTATGAAATAAATACATGGGTAACATATCATCAAAATGAATCTTTGGATGATCCAAATAATGAATATGTTGAAATTTCAATTGGAGAGGATGAGGAGCGTGGGAGATTTGAAGAGGAGCCTAAGTTTGATTCTAATTCTTCAGAAAAAGAAGAAGATAAATTTGATTTACAATTAAGTGATGATAAAAATTAATTTGTGTTTGTAATAGAATATTATATAAATAAATCTATAATTGCATCAACAATATATTGTTATATATTTAATTTATATTGCTTTATTACTAGAATATTCAATAAAATACATATTTCAGGTTAAAAATATGTCATAAAAGAGAAAACAAGAAATGATGCGGCCAAAGGTCAGGCTACCATCATTTGGACGAGGTAGTGCAATTCCAGGTAAAGGATCACATTTTGCTTCAACTATAGAATTAGGTGTTGTACCTCTAGCTACTGCATATGATAGTTGTGAATTGCATGATATTTTAGGGTTTAAGTTGTTATGTATTTAGTGTGAATTTCAGTGTTGAATGTGCATTTAGGGTTTAATGATGTTAGTTTGTGCGTTTAAGTGTTTTTTATGGGTTAGTTTGAATCTTTGAGCTTCATTGTTATATTTTGAGGTACCTTGATGTGTGTGTTAGTGTTGCAGGGTAAACGGGGAAGAACAGTGAAGATTTGAGAAGTTTCGGGCCAATGACCTAGGCCACGATTGTGCACATTAGGCCACAATCGTGACAGAAAGGTTAAGGCGCCGACCACGATCATATCAAGCAGGGCCACGATCGTGCCTTGCGTCAGGCTGATAGAAAAACTCAAGTTTCGTAAGATTTTTCGAACCTTTTTGACCCCAACTTTGACCTAGAGCCTCCAAAGTATAAACAAAACATTACAATTCAGATGCAACAGTCTTTGGAGAGCCTAAGAGTCGTGCAAGAGAGCTTGATTTAGAAGTGGGTTACTTGTTATTATCTACAACTGGGTCTCTAGGAGTCAAGTCTATAAATAGGTCTCTAGTAATTGCCATAAGGTATGCAAACTTTCTATATTTAAGTATATTCTTGGAGTTTAGGCAGCTCGAATTGTCTTTTGTTACTGGTGCGTACTCTCCATATTAGTTTGTTTGCATTCAATAAACAATCATACTTTTCCTTTCCAAAGCGTATTCTTTATTTCGTTCCAGTTCTACCAATTTAGTATCAGAGCCCGACGATCCTATGATGGTTGTCGTTACCCGCAACTCTTCTTCTACACCATAGCCACCTCCACCACCAACCAATCCAAACACAACTTCAACATAAACTAATTAGTCTCCCAAAAAAGTACTCTAACAACTAATCGCTCTACCACAACAATTGACTTCATTAACAGCACAATTGTAGAGGTTGGATAATCGAATTGAACAGGTAGCACAACAAAAGATTTGAAGTAAATCACAAATTAGTAAAATGATAATCAACACACAAGAAGGGGGGTTGAATTGTGTATACTTTTTCGTTTTACCCTCTTCCTTAACAAATGCTT
>JAOSBN010000009.1:8932343-8958666 GCA_027563595.1 Erythroxylum suave
TCTGTTTTTCATATTTGTTAATGTCATCTGCTTTTCATTCTGTCTTATCTTTGTTTGTCATTAAAATCACTTTATACGTGAAGTCAAAATTCTGACTTAACAAGATTCAAAATAGCCGACAGACCTTTAGTGGAGAATCCAGTCGACCTTTAAGGAAAAAGAATGTTATTATGGAAGGGGAGGCAACATATGCTGAATGGGAAAATCATCACCCCCAAAGAACCCTTGCAAAGATAGATTTTCTAAGATTTGAGAATAGAGATCCACGGGGATGGATTTTGAAAGCAAAAAAATATTTTCAACATTACCAAACCACGGAAGATCAGAAATTTGATGTAGCTTCAATGTATTTAGAAGGGCAAGCCATGAAGGTGTTTTCATGGATCAATAGTGACAGGATCATATATGATTGTTAAGAGTTAGTCAGAATATTACATGAACATTTTGTTCCAGCCGAGTTTGTCAATCCTGATGATCGCCTTTATGTAATCCTATAAACGAAAACTATTCAAGAATACCATGAAGAGTTTGCTAGGAGGTTAGCACGAGTATCTAATTAGCCAGAACATTGTTTATTGGGAGTTTTTCTAAATGGTCTCAAAGAAGAACTTTGATCTGATGTGTGTATTCAAAAACTCAGGAATATATAGAGCCATGAGCCTAGCCCTGGAATATGAAGCAAAACTCACAGTAACAAAGGGTATTCGCAGAAGTTAAAAGGTTAGGGTTGGGTCTTCTTTGGTAACTTGAGGTAATTCTTACTCCCCATTCAATACAAACATCTTACCTTCTGCTGTCAGGAACCCGAAAATGGGTGAAAAAGTGGCTAGCTTTGTCCCACGACAACTTACAAAGGAACAACAAATCCAAAAGGGTAAAGGCTTGCATTTTTGTTGTAATGAGAAATTTAGACCTGGCCATTAGTGCAAGCAATCAACTTTGGCAGTTATGAAAGCTGAAGCAGGAGAGATAGATTTTTGTGATGAAACCTTAGAAGCAGAGGAAGAAGACATGATGGCTGAGATGGTAGAAATTTCGATGCATGCAATTTTAGGCAAAACATCAGGCACTACCATGAAAATTCAGGGAAAAATTAAAGGGAGGGACATCCTCGTCTTGATCGACAGTGGATTAACCCAAAACTTTATATCAGAAAAGGTAGTCACTGACCTTCATCTTCCATTAATTCAAGTCCCTTCTTTTGGAGTGCAGATAGGCAATGGGTACGCAATCAGCTGTAACACACTATGTAAGGGAGTTGAGCTCCAGCTTCCAGATCTTAAAATCACTCAAGATTTTTATGCTTTTTAGATTGGTGGAGTTGACATGGTATTGGGGATTAGATGGCTTGCCTCTATTAACACTGTCTAAGCCAATTGGAGTAAGATGTTCATGATATTTAATTACAAGGGAAAGAATTACAAATTGCAAGGAGAAGTGAAGCCAAGAGTCGAGGAAGTAACCTTCAAATCTATGCAAAAGCTAATCCAAAACGAGAAGCAAGGAGTATTGTGCCAAATTATTAGACAGCCTGAAACTCCAATAAGGCAAGAGAACATCATTCCTAACATCTAAAACCTACTCGGTGATTTTCATACTATTTTCCAGACACTACATGGAGTCCCACCTAACCGAACCCAATCCCACGCTATAAATATCCTACCTCAGACCAAACCACCAAATATTTGACCATACAGATACCCTTTTTACCAGAAAAATGAGATTGAGCATTTGGTTAATGAATTACTTGACAAAGGATTAATACGTCCAAGTTCGAGCCCATTTGCTAGCCCTATTTTACTAGTAAGAAAGAAAAATGGGAGTTAGAGATTTTGCGTTGACTACAGGAGTTTGAATAAGATTACCATTGCAGATAAATATCTTATTCCAAATATTGATGAGTTACTAGATGAGTTATATGGAGCCTCTTTCTTCTCCAAAATTGACCTTCGATCTGGATATCACCAAATTTGTATGAAACTTGAAGATGTCCACAAAACAACATTTCGAACACACTCTGGTCACTATGAGTTTTTAGTTATGCCATTTGGCTTGACCAATGCTCCCTCTACATTCCAGTCGGTAATGAATAATTTATTTCGACCCCAACTTTGACAATTATCTTAGTTTTCTTTGATGATATTTTAGTGTACGGTGCCAACCTTGTGCAGCACAAAGAACATTTAAGAATTATCCTTACTCTCCTCCAAGAAAACTATTTTTTGCTAATACAAAGAAGTGTTCCTTCGCTCAACAAAGAATGGGATTTCTGGATCATGTCATTTCTAATCATGGAGTCGAGGTAGATCTAGACAAGATCAAAGCAGTTGTTGATTGACCACAACCCCAAAATGTCAAGCAATTGAAATGATTCCCAGGGTTCACTGGTTACTACCATCGATTTGTCCAAGGTTATGGAATTCTAGCTCGTCCTTTAACTGAGCTGACCAAGAAAGATTCTTTCAGGTGGAATGAGGCGGCTGTTGAAGCTTTCTCTAAACTCAAATAGTTACTCATATCTGTACCTATTTTAAAGCTTCCAAAATTTTCCTAATTCTTCATTATTGAATGTGACGCTTCATCACAAGGGGTAGGAGTTGTTTTATCACAAGAGGGTCACCCAATTACTTTTTACAGTAAGGGATTTTCTTTCTCAAACAGATTTAAATCTACATATGATAAGGAGTTACTTGCACTAGTGCTTTCTTTGCAAAAATGGAAGCATTATCTTCTAGGAGTGCATTTCTTTGTAAAGGCTGATCATTGCAGTCTGAAGTTTTTATTAGAGCATAAGGTTGCTACTAGTGAACAACAACGACTTTTACTCAAACTTCTGCCCTTTGATTTTACCATCATATATTGAGTTAGAAAGGAGAATATTGTGACAAACTCTCTATCCCATCGACCTCATTTTATGTAGTTTTCAGTTCCTTTTTCAATAGAATTTGATAAGCTGTCGACACACCTACAGTAAGACCCCGTGACTACAAGAATTATAGAGCAATTACAGAAAAATCCTGCATCTATTCCTCAATATTCTAGCCAGAATGGACGCCTTTATTTTCAAGGAAAGCTTGTCATCCCAACTGACTTGCCTTTAAGGGAGAAGCTTATGGTTGAAGCACATGATACCCCTTCTGGTGGATATGGAGGATTTCTTAAAATAATCAAGAGGCTTTCTCCTGGTGTGTTTTGGCTAAATATGCGGAATGATGTTAAACATTATGTTCAAAATTGCTTTGATATGAAACAAGTATGAGATATTATCTCCAGCAAGTTTACTGCAACCATTGCTAATCCCACAGAAGGTATGGGAAGACATCTTGATGGACTTCATTAATGGATTGCTGAAATCCAATGGATATGATACTATTTTGGTTGTAGTGGATCACTTATCTAAATATGCCCATTTTGTGGCAATAACTCACTCATATTCTGCAAAAATAGTTACTGACGTGTTTTGTAGGGAAATTGTCTTTTTACATGGTGTTCCAAGAAGCATACTATCAGATAGGGACAGATTGTTCACTAGTTCCTTTTGGACCAAAATTTTTAAGCACAATTAAACAAGTTTGCGGATGGGGACAGCTTACCGCTCACAATCAGATGGACAAACGAAAGTCGTAAATTGTTGATTGGAGGCTTATCTCAGATGCTTCGCAAGTGAGAAGCCGAAGATTTGGAGTCGTTTCTTATGCTAGGCAGAATTTTCATTCAATACCAATTTCCATATGGCAACAAACACTACTCCTTTCCATGCTGTGTATGGTCGCGACCCTCCCACCCTACAAGTGTATTGTCAAGGCGATACTTAAATAGAAGAATTGGAAGAACAACTTGTTGAAAGGGAAGCTATAATGCAGGTTTTAAACGACAATTTACTCAAAGCTCAAAATTGGATGAAGGCACATGCAGATAAGAATCATAGAGGAAAATCTTTTGAAAATGGTGATGTTGTCTTCTCACGAGTCCAACCATAAAGGCAACATTCTTTAGCTAGGCATATGAATGAGAAGCTATCACCTCGATTTTTTGGTCCTTATAAGATTCTCAAACTTTGAGGTTCAGTAGCATATCAGCTAGAGCTCCCTGCTAATGCCAAGGTGCATCCTATTTTCCACATCTCACTGCTTAAAGAAGCTAAGGGACAACTCTCCACCAATCCACCGGCTCCATTATCTTTGAATTCCAATTGAGAGTTTGACGTGGAACCTCAAAAAGTGCTGGCTCACCGTTGGATTAAGCATGGTGATGAATTAGGTATGGAATTGCTCATCTTATGGTAGAATCGTCCTTTTAAAGATGCCAGCTAGGAATCATATGACCTATTACAGCAACTATGTCCCTATTTTCACCTTAAGGACAAGGTGACTTTCTAAGGGAGCAATACTGATAGACCACTAAAGATATACTTTCGCAAGAAGACCAAGTCAAGAGTAGATAATGTAATTAGTTTGCAGTTATTTAAGGAAAAATATAAAGAGTTGTTAGTTTCTGATTTTTAGTAGAAGTGGGTTACTTGTTATCTACAATTAGGTTTCCTATTTTCAGTAGAAGTGGGTTACTTATTATTATCTACAATTAGGTCTCTAGGAGTCAAGTCTATAAATAGGTCTATAGTAATTGTCATACGATGTGCAAACTTTCTATCTTTAAGTATATTCTTGGAGTTTAGGCAACTTGAATTGTCTTTTGTTAGTGGTATAGGCGTCTGTGAGATTCTTCAGTACTCTCTATATCAGTTTATTTGCATTTAATAAACAATCATACTTTTCCTTTCCAAAGCGTATTCTTTATTTTCTTCCAGTTCTACCAGATGCTTAGTTGAAGCATGTATTATCTAATAAGTTTAGAATTAAATCAACTAATATAAAGTTATGAGATATCTAAAAGGTTAGATAAAATCTTATAGACTAATCAAACAAATTATTTGTTTCAATGTATAGTTATATAAGAATGGTTCTCAAGATAATGGTGAGAATAAGTTCAATTCTTATGATAATGCATCTAGTTGGAACTAATACCTTTATTGATATATTTAATTTATAGTCAAAAGGCTATGACACGTTAAAAGATTCACTTTCATGATGAATTCAAAGAGTTTATTTTAGAGATGATTGTGAATTTACCATGTTTGCAAGAAGGTTAGTGGGAGTATATAGAGACATATTGCTTATAAAGAGAATAATAATTCATATTTTCAATTGTTGAAAACATAATTATCTAAGAACAATACATATTGGATATGAAAAAGTAATAACTTAATTTTGGAAGTTAGATTTATAAAGATATATTGGAAAATTTTTGCCTATCCTACTTCAAGTATGTAGTTAATGTACTAAAGATGTTTTGAGATATCAGATAATTTTGAAGTATTAAATGTATGCATGATTTCATGTATGAGTTGATATTTTGAATTTAAGGTTATACGGATATTAACTTTAAAAGTAAATCCTAGTTAATATATTAAATGTATCCATTATTTCATGTATAAGTTGATATTTTGAATTTAAGGTTATAAGGATATTAACTTTAAAAGTAAATCCTAGGTAATATATATTTTACTTGAAATAATATTATTTTAAGATTGAAAAAGTCCCAATGTAGCAATGGCTGTTAATTAAGTCATAACAAATTTTTTTTAGTGGAAATGATTATTTGGATCAATAAGTTATTTAATGAACTTGTTATAGTTCATTGTATTGTTCAGGCACTAATGTTTGTAGAACATTAGAGCCATTGCACATATAAAAGGAGTTAAGGTCTTATCAAAGATCCAAGTATGCATTTTGGTAGATTATTTTAATTATAATGATAATTGTAATGAAAGTTGTAAGATTTAAGCAATTGTTTACTATAGATAATTTTGAATCTTCTAGAATTCTCTCACTAAACCACTCTCCTAGCAATAACATGACTGCCATGTTGTGATATGGTATAAGATTCTTAAACAATTGACTAGTGTAAATAGGAGATTATTGGTTTTTTCCTTACAACCAATCAATTAGTTGTAGGTTTAATGACAATTATTGAAAGACATTCTCGATCTTATATATATATAACATAATTTACATTGCAAATTAATTTATGTTGAGATCACAATAATGGAATTCATATTATATTTATGTATTATCTATCAATTGTTTCTAGTCATCATTCTATTAAGACATAATATTAATAGAGTATAAAAAGACTAGTATATGTTATGTTTCTTTCCTGTGAAGGAAGTGGTTGATCTTATAGACTAAATTATGATGATATTTAAATAAACGTGTGGGTCCTTATTAGAGAATAAGTTTACTGAACTAACCAATATGAGAAATCTATTCAAAATATTGCTTGTATTTTTATAAAAATTATTATTGTGATGATTGTATAAGTGATCTTTTTGACTTGAGATCTCCAAGTTATCTCATATAGGGATTGTGTTCATACTATTTATGACTCATTTTAATAAAGAGTAGCCCATCGGTAGTTATTGGACATAACATGGAACATATGGAGGTGGTTGAGTGATCAATCTAGGATGCATCTCTCTAAAATATGGAAGTAGTTTAGTGATTAATATATAATTTATTACTCCAAATTGATTAGAGCAAATGTTTCATTGTTTTCGACTAATATTAATTTCGAAATCCTTGGTCAAGATGGAATGATATTTTGTAATATTTTCAAATGTTATTAATTGAATTAAATACTAATAGTGGAGAACTAATATGATTGGACTTAAATAAGATAGACATTAATTTTATGTTTCATGTCTAACAAGAACATTGTATAGTAAAATGAGTGAATTATACAAAAAAACACTATGACAAAAAAACACTATGTATGGAAAGATTAAAGACAACCACTTTAACATTGTTAGATATTTTGGTAGTCATGATGTTTTGTTATATTCCAATCTTGGTCTATAAATATAAATTATTTAATTAGAAAATTAAAGATAAATTAAAAGAGTTTAATTTATCTGTTTCTAAACACGATTTAGGATTATAATTAAAGAAAAGATGTTTTAAATAAGTTGAACTTGATTATAAAGTTTGAGAATGTTTTAAATAAGTTGAACTTGATTGTAAAGTTTGAGAAACTTTATTATCAAATATTAAGTATTTAATAAACAATGATTAATATGAGATATTAGATCTTATTTGAGCATTATTGTTATTTAATTAGAATTAATAGTAAGTCTAATTAAAATTACTAGAACGCTCAAAACTTATTATGCATAGGTTTAAACTTTAAAGGAGCTGATACTCTTTGCCTAACCATCTTTATAACAGACGTAGATCAAGTTTTATAATAATATACGAATTACGATTCGTACTTATTATAATTTATGTATTAATTGTTTTATAAAATTTTAAGTGATCTTGATTTTTGGAAAATTAAAACGAAAAAGTTTCAAGTTTATTTTGTAGTGTGAAGGAACATATATTCTGCCCAATTTCTCAATATGTACAACCATTACTAGGTAAAGAACCAATAGGCTTTAAATTATGAGATAATTAGAATTCATCAAAGTTCTTCAACAATCCGCTTTCCTTCGCTTATATATATGAGTTTGATCGTGGCTATGTGTTGTACGTTTTCTTGATCTTCACCAACCAAATCTTGAAAGCCCTGCATAAGTTCTTCTGGCATTACCTCCAAATGCAGCTTCTGGAGTCCAGTAAGATGCTGAATACCACTAGGCAACTTGTTCATCTTCGGACAACGTCTTAGGTATAACTCTCTGATACTCGGCAGTGAACCCTCTTCCAGCTTCATGATCTCCAGTCTTGCAAGATCTTGAAAACTAAGTTTGATGAGTTTGGGAAACCATCCTGTCTTGAAGTGCATAAATGTACCATCATAAGCGTTCTTAAGTTGAAGGGACATGAGGCTAGAAAGCAAATGCAGAGAGGGCAGCAAATCTTCTTTTAGACAAGAATAGCCTAGAGACAAGTGAGATAGACTTGCCAAGGATCCAACCCACCCAGGTAACCTGTTCAGTTTTCCAAACAAAGTAAGTTTCTGTAGGAACAATGGAGTCAGATGTAAAGCTTCCAATTGAAGTTCTTCTTCCATGCTCGAAGCCATCACACCTAAGCTGATAAGCCCTGTCATTCTTTTGATTGAAGAGCAGAGTGCTTGTCCGTCTTCAGCTCTCAACTTCGAAATTTCCAACTTCTTGAGATCTGACAAGTTTCCCAGATGTTGGATTAGTTCCTTATCTGCTTCAATGTATGCTAACGTTTGTAAGCTTTTGATATTCCATATTCCGGCAGGCACTTGCATGCTTCTGAGAAAACTAGTTTCTGAAGTCTGATCAATTTTCCGGTACATACACAGATGTCGCAGCTTAGATAGTTTTGATATTCCACCGGGCAGCCTCTGGACAAATGTGTTTCGGACATCCAGCGTTTGTAGATATTTCAGCCTTCCCATTGACTTCGGTAGCTCCCTAATTTTGGTGTTTCTCAAGTTCAGGTACCTTAAATTGAATAACTTGACCAATGCACTTGGTATGGCTTCAACAGGAACTCCTTCTACATTAAGGATCCTTAACAATCTGAATTTTGATAAGATGCAAGTTAGAGAGAATGAGGAGCATGCATCAGTGGGGAACACAAAAAAAGAGCGAAGATGATGAGACGTATTAGTGCTGATGCGGATGTTTTCAACTGTATTATAAATTGATAATTGGTGTACTTTTCCTTCCATCCTGGATTGATGGTCTTCATATGATGAGCAGAAGTTCTCCTTTTCAGACATTGTCATGGCCAGTTCACGCATAACATCATGCAATCGACATGTTTTCGCCCTCCCTGCATCATTAGTCTCTGTGACTTGTATCATACTTCGAAGGATGAGTTCCATGAGATATTCCTCTGCTATCTCCTCCATGGTCATCCCCTTTCTTCCACTTACGAAACCTTCTGCTATCCACAATCGAATGAGATTCTTGGTCTTTATTGGGTAACCATCACGAAAGACACAACAATACAGAAAACACTGCTTGAGGTAGAAGGGTAAATCATTAAAACTAGACAACAAGATGCCTTTCAGGCTTTCCAGCATTTGATTATTGCTTAGTTGCCAATTGATGCTTTCATACACTTTCCTCCATTCCCCAACTGTTTTGCTTTTTGAGCACATAAGACCCCCAACAGCCACTATTGCAAGTGGCAAGCCTTGGCATTTCTTCATTATAGCCTCAGCCAGAGACTGAAGTTCCTTGGGACATCGGTGATCTGGGTCATTCCAGAATGCCTTCTTGCAAAAGAGGGACCAGGCATCCTTCTCCTGAAGATGCTCAAGGCGATGGATAACGCTTCCAATCCCAACAGAGGCTGCTACATTCTCATTCCTTGTCGTAAGAATAATTCTGCTTCCATGCTTATTATTGGGAAATGCAGCCCTTATCCTACTCCAAAGATCTATGCTCCACACATCATCTAAGACTATTACATACCTCTTCTGATGCAGGTAATCATTGAACAAGCCCAGAAGTTCCCTGTAATTCAGTGATCCCAGCTTATCTGGAGCTGGAAGTTGGGTTGTAGCAAAAAGTTCTTTGATCATGCTTCTTAGAAGTTCGTCCACCCCAAATGTTTGTGACACAGACATCCAAGCCCAGCAGTCAAAGCATCTTTTGATTATCTGATTGTTGTACACCGTCGTGACTAGAGTGGTCTTACCAAGACCGCCCATTCCCACAATTGAAATGACAGTCCTGCGAGGTTCTTCTTCCATTACCCATCCAAGCAACTGCTCTGTATTTGCTTCCATACCCACTATCTCATCCTCATCCACGAATATTGACGATTCTCCATACTGCTGCCATATATCACTAGCCAAATTTGTGGTCTTCGCCTCATCCAGCTGAACGAAACCATATCGCTGGCTTCTTTCTGATACTTCATGTACCTTAGATTTGATATGCTGAAGCTTTGAAGAAAAATAATGCCTCTTAAACATGCGTTTGGGGAAGTGGACCACATCTTGAACAATACCTTTGAAATCACTTTCACGCATTTCTCTGTCTCTGTGATGCATGAACTCATCTACGATGTCCTCAACTTCATACGCAACATCTCTCACTTGCTTCATCCATGTTGCTGCAGACTCGCTCTTAACTTTTCTTCGTTCTGCATCCCTTATGAAGGATCTCATGCTTTCCAACTCAAGCTTGATTTTCTCTATTTCATCACAAACATCTCCCAACAATGAAGCTTTGTTCAGAAGGATGGTAGTTAGTTTGTCTAGTAAGAAATTTACAGCTCCGTCAGCCATTTTCAAATGCAAACTTTCTTTCTGCTTCCTGCCTTGGCTTTCTCTTGTCTCTCATTACAGTGAAGGAGGAAGGAAATTTCCAGGCAAAGTAGATGGCAATGATTTAAGACAATTGAAGGAGCTGGTGAAGACCTGGGACGTAGACTTTCGTTTACTTTTCTATATTTGAAGAATCTTCCATCCCTTGTCGATTAATATTTATGGTATCTCATCTAATCCTTTCGAGGTGAACCAAAGCAAGGTCCCCTTTCCCATCTTTTTTTAACAGGGCCGCGGCGAATTTTGACTAACTTTATACCGAAGCTCTAGGTGATTTTGCATCAATTTACATATGTACATCTAAAGTTGACTCCCATCACAGCTTCTGACGTTCACCTCCAAATTAGGGTTTTATGTTATTCAAAGTATTTGACTTTTTTAAAACTCGATAATTAAATTACTTGAATTTTAAGTATAATCTTATGAGATGAGGCTTGAATTTAAACATAAGTTGAAATTTTTTTTAAAAGAGACTAATTTTAACTTATAATTATTTTAATTTATAACTCTCTTTTCATTAATTATTCTAAATCAATAAATGTGTATGATTTAGACTTTATAAGAATTATAAAATTTTATACTTATTTTTATAATTTAATTTCATTATAATTTATATTTTTTTGTATACTATTGTCAGAAATATCAATTTATGTTTTATTTTATAAATAATAAAATATTAATATTTTAGTGTTTAAATTTAAAATTCTATAATAATCAAGTTTAAATTTTAACATAAGATTCATTTTAGTCCAATATGAGTTTAAAGTGTTTCTTTAACAATTTTTAGAATGAATTTTAATTGGATTCGATCTAATTTAAGTAATATATGTGTGTGTTTATGAGGTATTAATCTATATTCAAGTATTTAAGATGCTCATCCATATGCTGGTCTAATTATAATTAGTAACCACATTTCAATAATTAAAATGATGTGTTAATGGATATCAACTTTCCCTCATTTTTAATTTAAAAAATGAAAGAAAAATTATTTTTATGATTAATACGAAGAAAGCAATGACAAATCGTATATGTAATACGAAGGAATGTTAGAGAGCTGATTACAATCAAATAGAAGAACTTCATAAATAAACACATCTATGGAGGAGCTTCTCATAAGACTTAGGGATTGTGTACGAGACATCCAAGTGGTGATAGACCTTAAAAGGGAAGGACTCATTTATATATGAAACAACAAATAGGCATTGGATGTTTACACTTCCTAATAGTAAAGCAACTTTTCAGAACCTAATATTTTCAGATCATACTCCTATTTTAATACAAATCTACTCCAATAATACAAGGTCACAAACACTATATCTAGCTATTTTAATACAAAACTTCTCCAATAATATAAGGGCACAAACTCTATATCTGAATGAGAAAGATCAAATTGATAACAGAGGAATTAAAGAACCTTAATAGAAGGATAGTTGGTAACATTAATCTTATATTCCCTCTAAGGGAAAGATTGAATAGAGCTCAATCTAACCTTGAAATTTCCCCTATAAATATGGACTTCTAAGTAGAGGAGAGGATAACTTTATTGAATTACACTCATGGAGTTGAGTTTAATCACTCCATTTAGAAGCAAAGAGCTAGAATAAACTGGCTTAAGGATGGTGATAAAAATACTTCTTTCACAACTTAGTTCTTGGTAGGAGGAGCAACAACAAAATATTTTCTTTTACTTCTAAGCAAGGAAATTATTGAACAAGAGTTTCAATTTTTTAAATTCAAGTCTCTTGGTTCTCCAACTTATTGTCACCCATTAATGTAATTATTATAATCAATTATGAATGAACAAATTTCAAGTAGGAAAATTGATCTCCTAGTTAGACCACTAAGTGTTAGAGATACGGAGGAAGCTTTATTCTCTCTTCATCCTAGTAAGTACTTTAGCTCTAATAGAATGAATTGCTTCTTTTTACAGAAGCATGGATATATATCAAAACAATAGTAACAAATGATGCTTTTGAGTTTCCCAAACATGGAAAAATTTTGAAGGAATTTAATAAAACCTTTATATGTCTCATTCCTGAGTACCTTCCCTTTACTATTTGAAAGAATTCAGGCCTATCTTATATTGTCACATAAATTTTGAAGCTTATAGCAAGAGGGCTAAAGGAGATACTTCCTAGACATATTGATCACTTATAACTAACTTTCTTTAAAGATAGGTTCATACCAGACAATATTTTGTTATTCTAAATGTAAGAAGTTGAAGTTAAGTAGCTTTTCCTTTGTAGATGATTTTATTCTTCTTTTAAGATTATAAGCTAATTACTTAAGTGCTTTAGTGACTACATTGAATGCATTTCAAGGGCTTACAAGTCTCCCAATTAACAAGGAAAAAATTTAGATGTGTCTCTTTAAGTGCACTCCACTTAGCTAATTGATTTTCTACTTGGACAAGTTTAAAATCAAAGAAGCCTCCTCCTACTTATCTAGGTATCTCTATCACTGTAAATAAGTCCTTATATAATGAATATCTACCACTGATTGAAAGGATAAAGAAGAGGATTTCAAGTTAGTGTAACAAAACATCTCACTAACTAGTAGGATTTAGCTCATCAACTTGATTTTGAATAGGCTCTATGTGAATTAATCTTCTCATCTCAGGCTATCTATCAGCATTGTTAAAACAATTTAGAAGAACTTGAGAATCTTTCTATGGGTAAGTACTATGTTAAACATGCTATGACTAAGGTAAAATAGAGTGAATTAAGTATGCCTAAGGTAAACAATAATTATAAGCCATCCCTACCAAAACTACCAATAATATGATGGTGATTAAAATATTATGGGGGCTTTTAGTTAATAGATAGACAATTCAGGATAGATGGAACTGTTCAAGGAGGAAACAACTCTTTTTGGACTATGTTCAATTATTGAGGTTAATGGACATAGTTAGATATGAAATCACTTATAAAGTCGAGAATGGAGTAAACATAAGATTCTAGTTTGATAATTGAACCAATTGTGGTCTTTTGAGAGAAGTAAGTGAGCTCAGATCATTGCATACCTCTATCCCTAAGCATGCCTCCGTTAGAAACATTACCAAGGACTCCACTCACTTATCTCCTAATAGGTTTTGTTTTTATACTAGACATGAAGGATGATATAGGAGAAACATAAGCTCCATGGGTTATTGCACTAATTCCTTATGTAGATTGTTCCTGTGGATACAAAATCTAAGAGCTAAATGGCATAACTAGGTTTGGTTCAACCAGGCCAACCTAAGCGCTTTAGTTATTCTCTAGCTTGCTATAAAAGGAAAATCATCTATAATTGACAAAACTAGGGGTTTATCAATATTCCAATCATATGATATCTCTACAAACAAGAGGAAGGGTTTATGGAGCACCTTTTCTTCATATATGACTTCTGCTACTATATATAGAGAGGAATATTGTAGATAAGTAACTTTCCTTCTCTAATAAATCGTAATGATACTTTACTAAGTTCATATCAGTCTCATAACCTTTGTAATGGTGACCACCTGGTTTTGCAAGTTTTACTTGGGAAACACTATATATATGCTCTTTGGTGAGAAAGAAATATGAAGGAAGTGCAAAAACAATATCTGACAAGGATGCACTTCTTTATGTTCTTATTGTCCTCACAAAGGAATAATTAATGGCTCAAAAAGTTAACTTTGAAAGCAGTTTAAACTTAACTTCCTCTTGTAATATACTTATGGATTGTATATGAACAAGCTCTAAATTGTTAGCCTAATCAAGCTCCGACATTATTATTTGTTATTAGAAGAAATGGTACTCCAAACATAAGCCTCAACACTATTAATTGAGTTTTAGCACACTTAGATACATTTTGTTCTAATAAGTTGATTGTAGAAATAGCTTGACTTCATACATTTGAATGGCTTTATATTGGTTGTATTATCAAGATTTTCATAGTAGCTTAGTTTTCACTTGTATCTAACTCTTTTAGTTAGCAATGTATTTACTTAATTCCTAAGAAAGATGTCAAATAAAAGAACTAATATTATAGTCACAACATCTTAACGAAAAGTATTAAATAAACATCTTAACTACAAGTAATAAATAAGTACTTGTTATTCCTTGTATTATATAAGTTATGCATTATGACTAAACTAATAAAATATTCACCTTTTCTTTGATATATATTAGCCACATTATGATATCATAACAACGTGAATTATTTTAACTATTATAATTTGTTAAACTTGAGGCTAATTAATCATTTAAACTTTGTATAAACTTTGTATTTTCTTTATATTATTTTAATTGACATCAAATAAATTTTAATTAACTAAGCCCTAAATTAACCAAACCTAAATCCCTACCAATTTCGCAATTTTCCTAACTTTAACGGTCCACCTCTTCACTATTCTCCGAGTCCCTCTTCATTGTCCTTCTCGCTTCCCTCTTCATCTTTCTTCTTTGCATTTTAATTTCTCGAAAATATGGCTCTACTCATCTCCCTCTACACAGCAGTTTAAGAAGCCACTCTTTCTCCTGACTCCACATCTACTGGCTAAAAAGGTTGATAGTAGGAGAAGGGAGCAGTTATAAAAGCTCCAATAACTAAAAAGTCCACTGCTGCCCATCTTCCTCTTGCATTTGGCATAATACTTTTCGTGTAGGAGTGAACAACCTGTAATGAAAACTGTAGAGATGGGAGTTCAGCTTATGGATGTGAGCAATAATTAAATGTCGCTAACGGTGAAATGAAGACAAGAAATTAGGGTCCACCTTTGACTATCAAATAATCAAACTGTTCATAAGTTGTGAGCTTGACATCAAGTAGTTCAGGTCATTCTGAAATGGATAAAAGAATTATGATCCCTTTAGTTCCTAATTGTGATACTTACGAGCCAATAAAATCCAGCCCACCTTCATAGAAGATGAACCTCAGACACAAGAAACTTTATAAATTAAAATTTTCAAGAACAGTGACACGGAAGAGGGAGGAGTTAGGTTGGGGACACTGAAAAATTGAGGACTGTGGATATTTTGAAAGAAAGATAAGCTCCACAAAATATTTTGGAAAATACTTTTTCCAAATTTACACTGAGTTATTTTAATATAATTAGTTGTCAATTCAAGTTAAAATATTTATATAGGCTTTTCCATTTAATTACAGTTAATCACATAATAGTTTGTGTCAAAATAATTTGAATAGAAATTTAGTAAAAACATTTCTTTAAATATATTTAATATCATTAAGTAGTTTTAAATTATTTAAAATTTTAAAGTAAATAAAAATTAACGTCTTTTTAAATTATTTACTTTTTCTAATTAAAATATATTAACATGACCATTGGCTATTATTCATATTTACTTGAATTTTCTGTTTTGTTAATTAAGTTATAAATAATCAATTTAATCTAAGGTTAGAAAAATTAAGATTTTAATAAAATGGTCATGAATTTACTGTTTGTTAATTAAACTAAAATGACCAACTTGATCTGATGGTAGAAAATTGATATGGTTCATCTTTTTTTTTTGAAAAATTAAAAAATTCATTAAAAATATTAGAAGAGAACATCTAGAAAGGGGCTCTCCCACGTGGGATAAAACCACTTGAAAGATTAGAATGTTTGAGCTAAACAAAATGATATCATATAAAGCCAATTAAAGAGCCAAACTTTTGACACTTAGGGTATAACTAACAATCACTTTCTCGATTCTTCTTCATCTACGCGATTTAGGAAAGAGAGGCGGCCTTTGGCTGAAGGCAGGTGATGGTCTTCCCTGATGTGCTTTCCTACTTTTTCTGCATCAAGAGACTCACAACACAAGTAAACTCCTCTTCAACTAATATGATTCGCGCATTTAGGGCTAAATAAATTGTTTCCCTATCTCTTCAATCGATCATTCTTTTGAAAAACAGGTGATGTGTCTCTTCAGTGATGATTCTGAGGGTACGATCACTCATCATCTACTTAATTGGGAAAGTGAGGTGAAAACTCTATCTATACACTGGTGCTGGGTCTCCACCGGTTTATTCTCTTCCTTTCTTTTCATCAAGAAGCTCTCTACACAGGTAATAAGCTCATCTTCAACTTATGCGGTTACATCATTAGGGCTTTAACAGTTGTTTCCCAAACTCTTCAAAAGTTTTCCTTCTTTTGGAGGTCTATTGATTTGGTTCTTCAATGACGAGTCGGAGGAGTAGGCCTTCACTAAAGTAAGCTTTTCTTTTCAGATTTGTACCAGCCTTTTCTTTTCTTTTCTCTCAGACTAACTATATTCCCCGAATATTAAATCTGGGGTGACAACAATATTTCTTCATGAAGCGACAAAGGAAGAAGCAGACTAAAAATCCTTTTTTTTTTTTTTCCAACAAGTGAGTATCAATCTCTTCATATTTCAGTATATGACCATAGATAGATGATGTTTATGTAGTAGTCTCTAGAGATTTTGATGCATGTGATATTTCTATGCTGTACTGATCTGAACCTAGGTCAATGATAGGGATTTCTAAAATGTTCTGGGATGATGCTAGGATGAATGAATGAATCTTGATCAATATGCTTTAGTAAATATAGCTAGGACTAAATTCTCCATGTAAAAGCTAGCACTTTATTGTAGTGCTGGTTTAACTGATTTATAATCAGTTGTTCCCTTATACTAGCTCTTATGAGCTCTATAAGAGTGTATAGAGAGATATATTTCCCTTTAAATCTTCTATCATTCCTCTACCTCTAAATAGCTTGAGTACAAGTAGCCACCGAGACCAATATAATATCCCTATCATTTTTAGAAATATGCATAAGAGGTATCTGCTGTAGGATGTCAGGAAGTCTACAATACCAAAGGAAACTTAGTCTAAAGATTTTAATCCAAATCTCTTTAGAGAAAACAAACTCAAAGAAGAGGTGATCTCTAGTTTCCTCCTCTAGATTGCAAAGGATACATATCTTAGAGGAGGATGGGAACTTCAGTCTATTGATAGCGCTAAGTTTGTTCAATATTGCTAGCCAGAGAAGAAAACTAGTGTCAGGTCTAATAACCTTATTCCAAATGAGGGTCAACCAATCCACTCTGATTACGGTCACATTCCTCAACCTTTTAGCTTCTTTTATAGTTATTTCTGTAATTGAAATCCCTTTCTATAAATAGATGTCACTTTCCTCGAAGCTGTTAAATTGGTAGATAAACAAGAGCCTAGTCTCATCTATTAATAAGATCTAAGATCCATTTCTATCTCTAAGAGCCTTGTTTTCTTAGGGAATCTCTCCAGTAGGGTTCTAGCTAGCTAATTTTGGATTAAAGCTCCCTTTCCTGTCCAATTATCATACCATAAAGATATTCTTTCTCATGTCCCTATTTGACAAGTAATGTACTATTAGACTTCTTCCCTTGTTCTTAGCAGTTAGTTAAAGAACCAAGAATAACTATCTTTGACTTTTAGAGCCCGAAGACTCTCTCCTTTTAATATATAGGTGTGAATCCACTTGATCCATAAAGATTGTTTTTCACCTAGGATTCTCTTAATCATCTTGGTCATAAGTAAACTATTCTTCATGTTGATTAACTCCAGCCTTAAACCTCCCACTTCTTTTAGTTGATAGATAGTCTTCCAACTAACTTTAGCTATTCCTTTTCCTCCATTTCCTTTCCCCCATAGAAATAGGTAGGAACACTAGTTAGTTTTGCATTAATATAATAACCAACTCCAGTAGCTGAAGTTTCCCTCCATAAGAAAGAACTCTTTTAGTTCGTGGGCCAATCTTTTCTAGATTTTTTCTTAGTGGGAGGCCTTCACAAAACCTTAACCTCTTGGATGAAATAGGAATATCTAAATATGGAAGAGGAGGATCCTTGATTAACATTCCCGTAGCTTGAGTCAATACATTAGAAAGATGAGAAGTGCTTTTGGAGAGAATTATGTAACTCTTTTGTAGGTTGATACTCAAGCCCAACATTTCCTTGAAACTATTAAGTGTATTCATCAATAGAGAGACTGAGTGGACATTGGCCTTGCTCAGGAAGATCAGATCATCTGCAAAGCATAAACCTGTTAGGGAAAGTTTCTTACATTTAGCACGGTATCTAAATTTGGAGTCCTTTGAAGTATTGTGCTTCAACATTTAAGTAAAGACCTCCATGCAAATTAAAAATAGATAAGGGGACAGAGGATCCCCTTGCCTAAGTACATTTTTGCCTTTAAACATCTTCATGGGGCTCTTATTGATCAAAATTCCTTAGGAAGCAGTAGTAATGCACTCTTAAATCCACCTAATAAAGTTTTAGGTAAAATTCATGATTTCCATTGTTTATATCGAGAAACTACAACTCACATTATCAAAAGTTTTCTGTAAGTCTACTTTGATGGTACAGTTTTGAGGACTTTTGCTTCGATTATACCCTTTCAGTAACTCCTGTGCTAGTAGAATATTGTCCCCAAAATCTCTGCTACTCATAAAAGCTCTTTGATTCTCACTGATGATTAGGTGTAAAACCTCCTTTAATCTATTTACTAAGATCTTAGTAATGATCTTATAGAGGAAATTTGTGTAAGAAGTAGGTCTGTAATCACTCCAGGAGGTCAGGTTTTAGTTTTTAGGGATCAAATATAGGAATGTCTTGTTTATCGCCTTGAGCAGTGTTCCTTTTAGGAAGAACTCATGTATAGCCTCCTTAACAAGCCGTCCCACTTTGCCACAATTTTTTTGATGGAAGATTCCATTTAAGCCATCAGGCCCTGGTGCCTTAGATCCATTCATATTGAATACAACTGCTTCAATATATTGATCAGTTATTGGTCTAGTTAACCAAGAAGCCTTTTGTTCATGAATTCTTACAGGAATAATCTGCCATATATCATCTCTAACTCTATTCGGGGGAACTTATAAACCTAAGAGGTTTTTGTAAAATTTCAGCGCTTCCTTGACAATTCCTTCTTGCCCAAACATTTCTTCACTTGCTTTAGTTTTAATGGAAATGATCATGTTAATATTCTTTCGAGTTAATACAGAGTTGAAAAAGAACTTAGTACACCTTTCCCCATCCTTGATCTATTTAACTCTAGCTCTCTGCTTCAATAAAGAATAATGATTATCCACCACTTACAAGTTGGTCTTAAGGGCTGCCTTTTTAGGTATAGCTAGGATTCCATCTGTCAGGTTTACAACCAAATATTTCTGTATGACTGATAGTTTGTCTCTATCTATTTCTATCTTCTTAGGAGTATTCCGAGCTATCATTAGGTTTAAGGTCTTCAATTCCTATTTTATAGATTTGAGCTTTTGGAGACAGATATACTATTTAGTCCCATAAAACTTAAACTCTAAACCCTTCATTATTGCTTCTTGGTAACCCTCCACATTTACCAGAAAATTATTAAACCTAAAATGATGAAGGATTCTAGTAGAAGAAAAAGCCACGTAGAGCTTTGTTTATTAGACCAAGTGAACCGATGACCTTCAAATTTTATATTAGTAAGTTCCACCTAATCTAACACGTCAGAAGAATAATTGTGTAAGTTACAATTTCCTTCTGCTTCCGATATGTATATAGTGGAGTTGAAGTCACCACTAACTAGCCATGGAGCATTAACCGAAGCCTTAATTCTTCGTAGAGAATTCTAAATTTTAGTTCTTTGAAACATCATGTTTAACCCATAGATAAAAGTAACTAGAGCATGAGAATTTTATGATTTTAAATAGAGCTCGATGTGGATAAATTGTTGGCTGAATTCCTATGCCGTCACCTCTAAAAATATACCATTATAAGTGATAATAATCCTACCATAGGCATGATTTTGATGGTTTGTGATAAATTGCCATCTGTTGCCCAAACAACATAGTTTATTCAGATTTCCCTCTCTAATTTTAGTTTCCAAAAGACAAAAATCTAGTGGTTTTTCCCTTAGAACAAAATCCCTTATCACATTGAGCTCAGAAGGGTTATTTATTCCATGAACATTCTAGACAATTAGGGACATAAGAGAGTATTTTTCCCCTTGGAGCCTTTCCTAATGCTCTTGTTGCTTTTCCTAGAGACCACCTGATCAAAATGCTCCTTTTGAGAAACTTCATTCTGAATCTTAGTTTTCTGTGGTCTTTGTTCATTCTGTAAAGAATCTAGAGCTCCTTTATTTTGAATAGTACCACTAGTTTCTATTTGTTCTCCCTCTTATCCAATATTGAGTTTTTCTGATCACCTTCTGGAAACTGAATTACTCCTTCCTGCTGGATAGTATCACGTCTATTCTCCTCTTGAACTCTTTCACCACTTATAGATGGATCTTTAACTACCTGATTTAAAACATTATTTTCAGCAACTTGTATTACTTCCTCATTTCCTTTACTGACTTCCACATTGTACTATTCCATTCCCATCACCTTCGAATAATCTCCTCTAGTGAAGATTTTTCTAGTAGGTTTCCATTCTTTGCCTTGAGCTTTAAGATAAGGTTTCCATTGATAAGTTACCATAACTTTATCTTCTCTAAGAGAGTGTTCATTTTTTAGCCTTAAGATAGGGATACTATCCTTCATTTCTTTGGAAATATCCATACTCACATATAGATGAGCAAATCCTACTCTTTTCCTCAATGCAGTATTTTCATCCATGCATATTGGTTTTCCTAAATAACTAGCTAGTATACTCAAGCCCTTGGTAGTCCAATATTCTAAAGGAATATTTTGGATATTCACCCATAATGGAATGTTCTTCAATCTAATTTTTTCTAATTCTAATCTCGGTTGCCATACTTAAAGAAATAGAGGGAGTTGAGAGATGTGCCACGGGCCTTCTTTAATAACCTTTTGTGCTTCCGACTTAAAAGAGAAGGAAAACATCAAGTTATCTTCCTCAGTAAGCATTACCTCCATTAGACCTCTCCCCTTCCAGTTTCTCTGAGCCCATGCTTGTATCACTGGAAAAGCAGTCCTCTTATCCATTAAAAAGCCAACTAGAGTAGCTTCTCATGTTTTAAAGCCTTCCTATAGAATTTCTAGACTATGAGCGACTATTAACTTCCTTTCCATTTCCACAGGAGGGCAGAAAACCATCTTATTCATCTTGCTAAAAAGGTCTAGCGGTTAATTTAATTTTTTGATCCATTATGTATTTGATATTCCAAAAGCTAAGTTCCTTCTTGTGATATTTTACAAGTGGAGAGAGATGACAAACCATCTTATGCTTGGTCTAGTATTCATAATGCCATTTGGATGGCTAATTCTGGTGGGATTTAGAGGTCAAGTGACAAATCAAGTGTTAGGATACAAGAGGATAAATGGATGCCTACAAAATTTCAACTTTAAATTCTTATTCCTTCTCACCTATCCTTTACAGAAATGATATTACTAGAGAACTGGTCGATGAACATTACCAAGGGTGTAATGAAGATTTTTTTAAGATTCCTCGAGGAAAATAAACATGATCTTAAGCATGATTCCTTAATGAATGAATGTGATGTTGAAAAATAGAGAGGGAAAATATAATTCCGAGGGCAATAATTATGAAACTTATATAATTTTCTGAAAGTCAAGCTCACTTAAATTACATATCATAATTAATACATAAAACACAAATCTTAATTCATACTTTATTGTGAAGCTTGATCCTTCTCTTGTCATATCCTTTAAACTATTTTTGAAATCGACTCATCTCAATTACAATAGTTATAAAAGTGTATGGACTAAAGATATCTACAGAATGGGTGGAGAGAACTCTTTAACTTTTGTATAGAGAATTAAGCAAGAAGTACAAGTTCTCTTAGAGCTTAAGTCTATTTACAATAGGTCTTACACCTTGTAATAATTTAATCATGAAAAAAAAATTCTAATTTTGATTAAACTTTAACTAGAATTATAATTAATTCTAATTAAATACCAATTGAATAGAATAAGATTCAATATCTCATATTGGTGAATATTTATTAAATATCTCATATTTAATTATAAAGTTTCTTAAACTTTATAATTAATGCCAACTTCATTAAAACAAACACCTTTTGCCTCGTTATTCCATTCTTTATGTCTGACCTTTTATGTTCTTAAATATGTTGTGGATATAAATTATAACCCTGAATCATGTTCAAGATTAGATAAATTAAACTCCTTTAATTTATTTTTAATTTTGTAATTTAACAATTTATGTTCATAGATTAAAATTGGTGTCTAACAATACACCATGACCACTAAAACATTTAGGAGTGTCAAAGTGGTTTAATTAATTTTTCTATGCATGATTTTTTTTTCATATAATTCAATCCTTTTATTGTATAGAGTTATGATTGGACATAGAGCTTTAATTTAATGTCCACTCTATTTGAACCTAATCGTGTTAGTTCTCCACCATTAGAATTTGATTATAATAATGACATTTGAAAACTACTTTCAAAGTGTCATTTCACCTTAGCCAAGGATTTCTTTAATCAATACTAATCGAGAACAAGAAAATATTCTTTCTAATTACTTTAGGGTAATGACTTCTATACTGATCACTCGACTACCTCAATATAGTTCATGCTATAACTACTAACTACTGATTGAGATACCTTTGACTAGAATAGGTCATAAGTAGTATAAAAACATGGAAATCATTATATTTAAGTATGTGTATAAGATAAAGAATGTCCTTAGATAATTATGACACTAAACTATAACCAATCGATTGGCTCTAGGGCATAAACTAAACCAATCGATTGGCTCTAGGGCATAAACTAACATGTGGTTGACAAATTTTCTTAGTGCTTTATAGTAGTTAAAATTTTTTTCAGTTAAGTTAGCATATCATTTCATTATGAACTAGCACTAGAACTCAAATTCTTCTTTTTCTTCTTATAACCAGTTGGTTAATATTGATGAAAATCTACAGAAGTTAATAGTGGCAAATAAGGAAAAGGTAGTTTTTAAGGTTATACATAGAGTACTCTTTTACAAAAGTTTGTTTGGTTAAACTAGATATGGCTATTCAAAATCTTTTGTGCCCATTTTTTCTAGGTTCCTAAGGTGTTTTTGGTTTGAAGTCAATTATGAGACCTAGATTTGATTACATATCAAAAATTCATTTACAACTTTAGTGGAATACTTTTTCAAACTTTATGATGAATGTAACACCCACACACCCCCTGGAAGGATACATGGATGCTACACACAATAGGACCAAAATAAATCAAAACATTCCAAACGCATTTTCAGAAACTTAAGAAAAAAATATTTCATTCATTATTGATTGGATCATATTCAGAACATAACCTATACATGGTACTTATTATATACAAGCCTCAAACAAAAAACAAAATTATATTAATGTTATTACAAACCATTTACATCAAAATATAAGACATTAACTGCATCACAAAAGCAAACTCAAATGTACATCTTGTCAAAGAAAAACACTTCTTTCTTTGGCCATTGTGGTTGTCTTTGTTCCAGTTACAAGTCTTCTTATCAGAACCTACATTGGGATAAAACAACTGTGCCAAGCATATAGCTTACTGGAGGATAACTAAGCAACATATAAACTGGCGACTGTCTCTAACAATCGTCTAGCATATATATACACTGAATCATAACAAATATGAGAAAAACTTTAATTGTTCCAATTACTAAACATTCTAATATCACTTGCATCAGAACATAATAGCAGATACCATAATAGAAAATACTTACGTCAAACTTATAAATATGCGAATAGAATATCAAAATCACAAAATAGAATTTTAAAGTATCTGAACAAATCTTGTTTATATTAAAACAACATTTAGCTATATCAAAATTAAACTTAACCTGTATCAAATTATAATTTATCTTATTTCAAAATTGGACATACATCATAATACAAAACAAGTTAGCCTACCAATCCTTTTTATAGAAGTGAGTAACGGGACCAGAACATGAGATACCATTGGTATCATAGAACAAGAAAGACTTATGTCTTGACACCGAAGTGTCCTTATCAGAAGCACCGAAGTGTTAATATAAGGAGAGGCTTATGTCTCAGACACTAAAGTGTCATTATCAGGAGACATCGAATTGTCGACAGCTTAATTGTGTCCAGGAGCAGCTGCATACCCTTCTAGATATGCCTAGGACTTGATAGTTTTAAAACAATCAATTTCAGATTTCCCAATCACAAGCAAAAAATGTTACATCTTTATTTCAATTTCTTCAAATTGAACATATATATATGCACATCTAACCAATCACACCTTATAAGCATAAACACTTGTAATGATGTACCATTAAAGGCATTATGTATTTCCTATTCCATATCAAGACACAAAGTTCCAATTTGTAAACAACCATATTCAATTCGCATCACACAAACCTTTTGAAACACATTGGCATTCATAAGAACACATTCATCTTAAACACATCATTCTTTTCAATAGTACACAAATTACTAATTAACCTCACATTCTTCAAGTAATTATCTCTATTAATAAACCATAACTCAATTACCTTTTACTCCATTAATCTAACATCATTTAGGTTCATTTTAATCTCAATTAAGTTTAATTAAACCATTTTTAAAAAGCCCTAAACTTATATATTTCATAAATTGCACAAACCCCATTTTTTCACCTTCTTAATCATGTTACACGATTGTGAGATAAGTGTCCCGAAACCTTGAAACAACTATTTTCATAGGATAGATTTTTGGATCAGTTTTGTATGGCTATTCTGATCTAGAAGCGGACATATTTAGACATTATGTTCTCCTAAAAAAATGTTCTTCTATGTCTTAAGTTTCTATATCACCAAAAATCAGACTATTTATATTTCTAAATCATGAGATATAAGCAAAATATGACAAGCTAATCCAAAACAGGGGCAGCATCAGTTCTCCTTTTTCAGTCTCCATTTCCAAGGTCATAGAGCCACAATTAAGTCAGAGTTTCTTCTAGCAATATTTAGCTCTATGTCTTAGGTTTCATATGCTACTAAAAGCACACAATTTGGGGGTATTTAGGCTAAGTTATGACTCAAACAATGTGACTGATTCAACCAAACTCTAGACAGAATTCCATTATTTAATGCTCTCTTGTCATTTTCAACCAATTCTATCCAAGATAACACTGAAATAACAACAAAGCAACATCCCAGCAACAATTCCACATCCAAATGAATCTTTCTATCGATTCAATCATACACAAATATAGAAATCAACTAAGGGAAGTCCCAAACCTTAAAATTGGCAAAGTAGTTCTTCTAATGCTTTTCCTTCCCTTCACTTCAAGAAAACAAGGCAATTTGTGACATTTTTAAAACGTCATAGAATCCCCAAAAACGTCGTAGAATAAAATTTGTGACGTTTTAAAAAACGTCGCAGAATGTGGTGTAGGCAAAAGGATTCTATGAAGTTTCATGTGAAACGTCACGAAAAACACCAACATTCTGCGACGTTTACTAAAACGTTACTGAAAGGTTGGCCTTCATTAGGCAATCTTTTTTGAAACGTTGTGGAGTGTGGTTTTCCGTGACGTTTTCTGATAATGACGCAGAATGAGAAGCAATCAATGATGTTTTTAAATGTCACGGAATGTCGAAGAAAAACGTCGCAGAATGCACTTATTTTCTTTTATTAATTTTGTATTTTTCGAAAATAATTTTAATTTAATAACTATCCAATTTTAATAATCATTTTTGAAATAATTTTTTTGTAAATCTTATTTATTTAATAACTGTTCAATAATATTCATGAAATTTTATTTATTTAATAATTCTTCAATTTTTTAGTATATTATTAATTTTAATAATTATTTATGGATCACAAGTATTTCATACGTGCAGACAATTTATTATTTAATTGCAATTGTCAAACATGTCATAATAAAATAATTAATATAAAAAGTACGTTACGATATCAATATAGGTACATACATCTAATCTAAACGAATATTATGTGTAGAACATAAAAGTTTCAAGAGTTTTTGTTGTTGTTCAAATTCAAGTCTTTGTTGTTTGACTTTGGTAGTTAATCTGTTGGACCCCAAACTTTTCTTAGAAGATTAGAATTAATAAATGAGAAAAGTGGAGAGGTTCATATAAATATTCTTT
>JAOSBN010000009.1:8958766-9006161 GCA_027563595.1 Erythroxylum suave
GACAGGGGGCAACGTTTTAAGAAATAAAAAATGACATCGTTTGGTTTTAAACCAAACGACATCATTTTGCTCCTACAAAAGAACGTTTTAACTAAGCCTTCTGTGACATTCTCTTCAACAAAACATTGCAGTTTCTATTTGGCGACATTTTATTCATAAAACATCGCAAAAAGTGTAATGTCATGGAAAATTCAAACTTTTCATGACATTTTCAAAATGTCATGAAAAGTTTTTACAATTCGTGACGTTTTACCAATAAAACATCGCGGATTGTGTTAATTTTTTGTAGTGCTTCTCTTTGATTTTGCTTGAATCACTAAATAAAAAATGATGGGATGAAGAAGGATAAATGGAGAGGAGAAAAACATGAAGTTAAACCATCAAATTTTTGTCCATCTCCCCTCTCTATATTCCTTTTCATGAATGTTTTAGTCTTAGACACATGTTTCACTCTCATGGTCCATATGTCACAATCCTGTTAAACCATGTGTTACAATCCCATTGGACCACGTGTTACAATTCTATTGAACCATGCATTGCAATAATATTGGACAATGTGTTGCTATTCTATTAGACCATGTGTTGCAATTCTAATGGACTATGTGTTACGATTCCGTTGGATACACATGCTTTAATTTTATTAGTCCATGAGTTTAGTTTAGGAAAATTGCATATTGGTCCTTCTTCTGCCTTTAATTCCCAAATTTTCCTACAATCTTATCAATAAATTTTATTCCCCTATGCCTTAATTTTCTAATGACATCAATTTTATGCAATTTGGTTAATTATATCAAGAGTTATACCACAAAAACTACAAGTTATTCAAAAACAAGGATAGCAGACATAACTCAATTTCAAACTAGAATTCAAAAATCTTAAAGGCAGAATTAGATTTTGATTCCTTCATGAAAGTTTTAGATTTATGTCTCTATATTAATTTCCAATTGAAATTATCCAATTTAAAGGTATATGGAACAAGATATAGCCAAATTACAGAAGTCTATTCAATGGAATCTATCCATTCAACGAGGTATCTAAATCAACTAACTTGGGTCTTATCATGCAAGAGCAACACAAAAATATATCCAATTTAATCAAAAACATCCCATTTGCTTATGGAATGCTTGTTTTTATCAATTCCCCTCAAATCACATTTATAAATTGAAGGAAACATATCAAAAATTTCCATATATATTTCACATCTAAGTATGTATGTCCATGTCGAAACGAACAAATTATCCATTTACCCTTGTCTTTTACATTAGGTACCTTTACATCTCTTACTAAGATTTACTTAATTCATTATTTTCACTTTTTAATGCACCCTAGACCTGCTATAATACTTATAGGGTATATGTTGGGCGTTACAATGAATGCATAAAATGACTTATTTCCATTACCTGTTATTTTTCGATTATGTAAACTTGTTTCAAAACTAGACTAATTAATTACTTGAAAAATTAATAGTGAATCTCCATAGTTTAATAGAAAATTGGAAAAATTGTAGAGAACATGATTTAAGGTAGAGCGTTGGTCCAGTCTCTAAGATTGATCAATCACGTGAGATGGATTAAAGTTAATGTCAATAGTATATATAATAAAAGAACATTGTTTAAAATGGTTGTGTGAGATTAGCATGGGAGACTTATAGCTTTTACAAGTATTTTCTTTCTATTTTTGAATTCCTTATATAAGTTTGAGGCATTTGTTTCTTTTGAAAGGGTAAAAATGTCAAATTTCTACAAATTTATAAAAGTGTTATGGAGAAAACGATTTGTTAGTTATTGTTATTGCTAATAGGTCATTTTTTATACTTCTTTTGGTATGGAGGGGTAATAGATACTATTAGAAGTGAATGTAAATATTTTTGTAAGTTTCAGCCTTTTATATTCCAAAAAGGTTAATTTGCTTACCCACTTGCCTTGAATTATTATAGGAAAGCATGTAGTGATTTTTGGTTTTGCTATTTCCTTTAGTGGATTGAATTGCTCTCTCTTTCTGATACTAGTTAAAAAAATGATGTTTATTAAAAAATAACCCATAAAATTAAGATGTGATCAATTTGACTATAGAAGTCAGAAGCTTCATTCATAAAGGTTGAACACTCTAACTTAGTAAAATGACCCTTAATCAAGCTATAAAAATATTTAAATCTAAGCTGATGGGAATAATGTTTTGAGAAGAGATGTTATCAAATAAAGGAATATTTATAAGCAAATTTTTTTATAAATTTATTATTTTGATACTTAAAAAGATAAGTATATTTGTGAATTTGTATTAGTGTTATAGTATTAGAGGTTGATCCCATAAAAATGGACACGTATTGAATCTAATCCTCATATTACTATCTAATCAATAATATGATGGGGTTTAGATGATTGATATTTATAAATAAACTAAAATAAATACCAAATGTCTTATATGATACTTGACTCTTATAAAATAATAATAGGAAGCGTCAATATTAATAAATTCCTAGATTAGATATCCCTTTAATTTCATCTTATGTTCTTGATTTAATGATAGGAATTATAACGTTTAAAATGATGAGGTTTCATAATATAATGTTCTATAATGTCTTGATGAAAAACCACCTATCCCTAGATTGATTAATCAATATCTCTATATGAATAGCCACCATTAGAATATAATAAGTTCTATAAAACCTCATAAAGGTTACCCTAATATTGAAAAGGTCACATAAGTTTATCTTTACAACTTTAATACATGTTTTAAGTCAACCTACATATAGGTTTTCTCAACTATGTCTATACATAGATCAAATCAAATCTAAGAACTTGCTTGTATATGATCATAACTAAAAACGACACTTATAAATCTATATGGAAATATATATTGAGAAACTAAATCAAAATTTACAAGAACCTATTAGAGTTTCAACTAATCTAGATAAAAAAGCTTAGCCTAATGTATCCTTGAAATAAGAAAAACAATAGTTGAAAGGAAGGAAAAACTCATGCTAAGGTATTCCCTGATGAAGATCTTGATTCTTTGTCAATAATTGCTTCTCTAAGAAAATGAACTTAAATCTCCCTCTCGATTGAAAATGAATTTTTGATGTGTTATCTAGATCTTATTTGGTAAGTGATTGCCAACCTTAAAAAAATTAAATAATAGAATCAACAAAGTAAATCACTAAACTAAATTTCATCACTTTTTATATGTTTAATCTATAACAAAATATAGTCTAGAACATATTCATGTATTATGTCATACATTTTACTAGTTCTTTTAACATATTTTTATTCTAGATTATGTATCTTACTACAACTTTTATAGAGATAGACACGCATTATGCCATAACTATGTTTGAGCACATAAATATCCTTGTAATTTTTCTGTAATAGTACATGAATGAAGACATAACCATATCTCAGGCTATATGTCTCTTTCAAACTTTTCTCCACTATATAGCCTCTCGTCAAACTGTGTCTTTATCTCTAGGTTGTTCAGGAGGATTATGGGCTATCACTCCATGTTTAGTTAAAAATTATGTTTTCTTTAAACTTTCTCTTATAATCTTCTTTAATTTTTGACTATGCCATTCTTTAAATAATTCTTTCATAAATACATAAATCAATATGTAAAACAAATTAAACTAAGGTAATTTAGATGAAAATATAACCAAAAAACTAAAAAAGTGTATATATATTTCATATATATATAATATCCCACACTTAGAATTTTGCTTTACCTAAAGTTGAGAAATCTTAATCACTTTAAACTTAAATAAGTTTCAATTCTAAGAAAGTTCAACATATCCATCAAAGAAATCAAAATCACTCATTACATATCTAACTTTATTATTCATCAGGTATTATAATTTAGTTTAACTTAAATTAACAATACTTCAAAAAATTAGCTCAATTGAATTACCTTATTTATAAAATCAACATAATTCAATAAAAAACTTCCACTCACAAGCACTTAACGAACCATATTGAAAGCAAATTAAAGCACTTATTTTTGGAGTTTTTATAGTACATGAGAGGTTTGGTTGAGACTCTCATCCCAACTTTTTAATACGAAGGTAAATTCCCTATTATAAATATCTTTAGTTAGCTAAGTAATTAATAATTTCAAAAGGTTACTAATGTGTAATTTTATGTTTTAAATTGTAAGTGTACATTGTAGTTTTAGCTAGCACTAGCAAGTACAAGCCGATCCAAAGAGGACTAGAATTACTAGAATTTACCATCTTTCTATTATCTAACCTAACAAATTATGATGTTTAAGATGAAAATTCAAAATTAGAATAATAAACTAATATAGATCAACACAATTAACTAACAAGAACTAAGATTAAACTAAAAAACAATTAAAGAGAATAGTGGTACCTGGACTTTGAATCCTTTTAAGATTTCTCATGAAGTCATGATTTCATTATTCAATTTAATCCAAAGTTTATTAGTCCGTGCTAATTCTTATCTTAATATCTTTCTTAAGAATATTAACACCCAACATTCGACTAATTAACAAATTTTTTTTTCTACTTAAAACTATAACATTGCATTGATTGATTCATGAATTTGACTATTATTTTTGACCCTAATCTAACGGATTTATATTGACTTATCACTAGGTTCGCATGTGACTCTTTTCAATTATGGTAGAACTATTCATACAAAAGGATTTCTCAAGCTCAATTGTATGAAATCATACATGAAATAATATGCTAGCAATATTAATTAAAGAATAATTAAGAACATATTATTGAAACTAATCATAACATCAAGACTAAAGGGAAAATAGAAAACTAAAAGAACTATAATGAAATCCTTTTTAATCTTTAGAAATTTTACTTTAGATTAATTAAAATCCACATAAAATATGTTTTCTTGCTTGTTCTCCATTCTCTCTATCATTCTAGGCCATCAATTTGTGTTTTTCTAAGCCTTATACGAACCCCATTTTTCTTCCCCTCATTTTCTCTCTGTCTTATCCATTTATAACTCAAATTTAAGATTTTTTGGGATCACTTGCATGATTCCAGCCACTCACACGGCTGTGAGTATGATCATGCCTCAATCTCACTTGAATAAACACAATCCTAGAGAGCTACACAAGCACCCATATGGCTGTTTAGACTTACACCAGCACCCATACGACTATGTAGACTTATATGGGCAATCACAAAAATAGCTTGAATTCTTCCATTTTCTATATCGTTTTCTCCTTAGCACTTCTCATTTTTATCCATGAAGGCAAATAGGACCTAGAAACATAATAGAAAAAAATAAGAAACTCTCAAATAAATAAACAACAATGCATTAAATATGGGATTAAAAATATAGTCTATTTAACATTCATCAATTACTATTTATTTTGAACTTTTATTTAAGTGAAAGTTAGTGGAGTGGATTTATTTATGTTCATTTTATTGACACTTTTTTTTATCATAAGCATAAAGAATATTAAGCTACTTGATAAGATCAATCCTAACTCAATGTGTACTAAAATGATTTATAAGGTTTCATTATTCAAATCAAATTACTTGAAACTATGCTTCTAAATAGTTCTCATATCTATTGACCTAACCTAGTTGAATCATAATGCAATGTAACTTCTAATGATTCCTTTTAGTTTCCTTTCTTTCTATGTTTATTTTTCCAAAGTCTTTACTTATTAATCTAATTATAATTGGATCAATTTACTAAAGTTGTGTACGATTGAAAATAATTCAAAATAATCCTTTCCACGTAGTTAATTTATAAATATCCTCAGTGAAAAAATATAAACACTAAACAAGATATAAGGTACATAAAAGTGGATATAGAGGAAAGAGAATGAAAGAGTAAATGTACTTCGTTAAACTATTTTTTGCTTGTTATTTAATATTTATGCAAGAAATCAAGATTTAATACCTTACATAAAAACTAATAACAAACAATAAAACATAAAAGGATTAATGAAAAATTAAACAAAATTAGTACTAAATAAAAGGAAAATACATGACGAAAATGTTAATTTTAGTTCAAATGTACAAGGGAAAGGAAACCAAAATGAATACAAAGGTAAAATATGAATAATGGAAGTGCATTTGTCAATTACATCATTATGATCACCATCCTTATTATGAACTACTTGAGATGGAGGTGATGGAAAAGGTCTAGGTATCACTGCAAATTTGGCATCGTGTAAATATACAATTAAGTTCTTTTCCATCCAATTCATTTGATGGAACTATACAATTAGTATCTTTTAGTGTTCCTATTATATCTTGGAGATATATGCTACCTTTTCACTCGATGAATAATTCTTTTGAGTTTTTCCTAAAATAACTATTGTGGCATTATTTTTATGTCGATAATGGCAAGAGGCCCTACCTCTTATGATTTACCTACTATGGGTAAAGAATTTACATCTCTATTAAGAATCTCCTTAGTTTCTTTTATAGGTGCATCGACACCTATGTTATCTCCCTTCATCCTAACTAATGTATATGCAAGCTCCATCCACCCTCCTTATTAGTCCCACGTATCTCATCATCTCTAGGCATTAGGAAGCATATCACATCCTAATATTAATCCTAGGAGACTAGGTAACATACCTAGATTGTTGATTAATATGGTCGAGTATAACCCCTCATATATAGCACCCTTTTTATTATTAGCCACCTTCCCTTAATGTAAATAACATAAGGATGGAAAGGCTATGTATGTGCTCTTTAGTCGTAATAGGTTAAACTTGAGACCTCTCCTTGATGTAGAATCTTAAAACCTCTATCGGTATTGGAGACTTGCTTATTGGAAAAATTGAATGTCTATAGGATTCTTCTTCAACTTGTTTAAATGTATGAAACTCACATTCTATCCAAAAATCTTTCATTAAATCTCCCATTCTTTTCCTTAAAGCTTAATTTTTATTCCATCCTATTTATCCCACCATACATGCATAGTAAATATATCTCCAACAATAATTCTTTAGATGCATATTCCATTATTCCAAGGAATAAAGTCCATTTTACATGATTAACTGGTTTCATAACCTCTTGTTCTGGGCCCATTACCTCCAATTCCAATTAATTAATACTCTTACTAGATTTATGGGACAAGGTCAAAAAGTGGCATATCTCTCAGAGTGGACAAAAGTAGTAAACAATAGTTAATGTTTTTTTTTTGGAATGAACTTTAGATTTTTGGCAACACTATAACCACTATAATGTGCTCTGAACTTTCACTTCCGTATAATTAGTGTACAACTCATTCTTCTTTGCTATTTAACAATTACCCTACGAAAAATCAACCAAAAAATATAAAAGTCCCAAGAAAGATTTAAAACTTGCCCTAACTCACTAAAATGGAATTTTATGGAGTGGAGTGGGTTAATCTAAGTAGAAATCATATAGTAAGCAAAAAAAATGCTCAGGTAAAGGTTACAAGCAAATTCAAATTATGCAAGTGAGAAGATTGAGATTTTAAAAGTTATGTTTTTATGTTGTTATACACAAAGAGAAGTTTTTTAAAATTTGAGGATATGACTAGAGACATAGGTATATCTCATGTCATGTTTTCTTTATGAGTACATAGACTGAGATATAAGCATGTGTCAGGTCTTCAATCCTTTAAAAAACTCAATAACAATACATATTTAAAATATATGTCACAATCCATGTTTAATCATAATTTCTTGCGTTATGTTTTAAGTATGATTTTGAGAGTATTTGACCTCTGTTTGGATTATTTTTATAGGATTTGACACTTAATATGCCTTATATTTTGCCTATAATCCTTGATTTAGCTCCCTAACAGAAAAATAATAAATTCAGGTAAGTTAGAGGAAAGTTGGAGGTGTTTTAACATAATTCTAGAGGAACATTAATCTAATTGTAAAACCCTGAACCTTTCCTTATAAATTTTTATTTTTGGTGAATAGTGTTTTACATGAATAGAAAATTTAGGTGAATAGTAATTTTTGGTGGACTCAACCCTAAAATATTGAAAATTATCCAGAATAAGTATTGATGAATTTCAGGAGTTCTAAAATTTTAGGACTAAAATGCTCTTATTGGAAAATAATGGGCATTGATGATTTTAAACCTACTCGTAATTTTTTAAAAACATCCAATCAATATTTATTGACCTTAATTAGAGTATTTCATGATCCCCTTAATGAGTTATACACCTTAGACATGCTATAATATTTCTAGGGTATATCTTAGAGCCATATATTTCTCTCCCCTTTAAAATAATACAGTTACAAAATATTTTCAGAATGTAAAATTAAACTCATTAAGGGCAATTTAGTCTTTTTAGTATAAAAGTTAATGGATTAGTGATTCATTAGAGTGAACTAATAGGAAGGTGACATGTGAAATGCATTAAAGAGTATAAAAAAGCCAAAAACTATGACTAAGTTGCTTCATTTAGAGAAAGTATCGTGAGAGACCAACATAAAAATGAGAGAAGAAGAGAAAGGGTGATGTTCAGCCAAGCTAAAGAGGAAGAAAAGGCAACTGATTTTTCATGGTTTGGAGCATGATTTGAAAAGTGCTTGATCAAGACTAAATGTTTTTCAATTATCAAAAACAATGAAAGCAAGTGGTAAGTTTTCCTAACCTAAATTTCTAGTTTTTAGGTTTTTGAGTGGGATAGATTCATGTAAGATCAATGGTGATTTTTGACTTGCCATAGAGTGGATTTTAAGTTTGGAAGCAATTAAGGGTTGAAAACAAGAAAATCAACTAAGGAATCAAACTTGAGAGAATCTCCCATGGCTAGGGGTTTTAGTATGATATCATCTAAAAGCCTATTTTGGTGTTACTTTACATGGAATTGGTTGAATTGAGAAAGACTCACGTTTAGTGAAATTCTGTCTAAGGTTCTTGGTTTACTTGAACCAATCCTATTGTTTTGGCTATAACTAAGTTGATAGACCTCCAAATTGGGTGATTCAAACTAGATATCAAACCTAAGATGTATCACTAAAATCTTTGGAAGAGCATCACTTAATTCTGGCTGAATGAAATTAGAATTTGAGATTGAAAATGGTGAACTAATGCTACTGCTGTGTTGGAGCAGCTTGTGATGTTTTGTACATATTTCTTGATCTAGAAGTTCAAATGGCCTGATTTTTTATGCTATGAAAACTAGAGACATATGAGAACAAATTTCTAGAAGATCTTAAAACCTAATGTGAACGTTTACTATGTGAAAAGTACTAAAAAATTGGAGGTATTACTTTTAGGTAAGGTCACGATAATGACTCATCATGCACGATCGTGACTTAGTGAATACAATTAGTGATATGTGCATTTATTTCATAAAACTTAATGATTAATGACATAAAATGCTTAATACAATCACTTTAGTTCACATTTAGGTTTAGGTACAATTCGGAAGTGAAAGAGCTAAAGTGAGTCGAAAGCACAATATTTAAGACGTTTTTTAGAGATTCACATTCATTTGTCTTCATAGAGCAAGAAAGACAAGGATTAGTCTAAGAGGAGATAAGAAAATGAATAAAGATGATCAATATATGTTGAAAACATCAAGATGAAGAGTACGAGAAATCTCAGATGCTTCATGACTTCCTTCATCCCCTTCTGGCAACTTTTATAACTGGAAATTAGATACATTTTCATCCCTTCCAATAGCTAAAGGTTCATCTAATTTGCTACTATCTTCCTGAAAATTTGTATTAGTTTATAGCCCTATAATTTCCTCATACCAACTAGTTTGGATATTCCTCCCTATAGGCTAACTTTTCTTGGTGGAGTTGTTAAGATTCAGAGGGTAAGAAAGAGATATCTCTTTTTTCTCTAATCAACTATTTCCTCTTGGACACATAATTGAGATATTATCTAGTAAGTGGTTTTCCAAATTTCTATACAAATTTAGCATACCCAATTCTCTCCATTGAAGCAGTTTGTAAGTCCATAAATAATGGTTTTCCAAGTGAGCTAGCAAGATAAGTAAGCCATTTTATGTCCATAGTTCCAAAGGGACATTATGGAAATTCACCTACATAGGAAATGTATCCACTTTACCTTGAGCCATCTCTATGCTTGGATTCGATTTTTGTATGAATAGAGGTTGGTCTCCAATATGCTAGGGCCTTTGCTTTATGATTTCATTAAGCTCATTTTCATCTAAGAACTTAAACAAAATGGTCCCATCCTCATGTAACATTACCTTCTCTAGATCCTTCTTATTCCATTTGGATTTCTCCCATGCATTAATCATAAGGTAAGTTAGCCTTTTGTTCCAAAAGATTCTAATTAAGGTAGACCACCATGCTTGAGCTCCTACCTTTAGAAGTTCAACTGGAGGGCTAATGATGCTTTCATTCACAACATTATAGAAATGCTTAAGGGTCCCTTTTTGAGGTTTTATGTAAAGCTTGTTCTTCTAGGCTCTCATAGGGTAAGATGCTTCAACATTTTCTCTAGCTTTTGTGATTTTATCTGCACAACTTATTCTACTAAGATTTGGGGCCTTAGAGAGGAGAGACTTTGTGGATAGTATATGGAAGTTTCTGCAAACAAAAGAAGACTCCCCTAACTCTCTGGTAACATTTGAGGCCTTATGAAGGCCCTCTATAAGGGATGAAAACCCTAGAGAAAGAGGGAACAAACGATGCATGAAAATAGCAACAAAACTAGAAGTGGGAAAACGAAACCTAATTCGAAAGTGCGAGGGGTAGAAAAGTAAAAACAGTTAGAGAGAAGTTAGAGAACAATCAGCTACAAAGAGATATAATATTGAAAGATATTTTTAATTTGGCATTGGGATTATAGCTAGGCACATTTTCAATTATGATTAAGAACCCCGTAATATCGTTTACCCAATCATTCTTATTAACTTCTTTACCTTGACATAGCCTAGTAGCACATGGCTCAAATTGTTCAACTCATTGATCAGGTAAAGAGGCCCCAAGCTCATTTTACTTTCCATACCATAGCTAAATGGTGTTGCCATTCCTAATCTTGTATTTTATCTCTTTGTATATATAGGTATTTTATTAACTTTAAGTGTTGTAGTATGGTCTAAAAAGAGTCAACCTTAGGTTTGGCTATCCAAAACCTCTTCCCTTTTAAATACCAGTTATGAGTCCATTTCACTCGTAATGATTTACTATTTATATAGAGTCTCTAAATTCTTCTGCTATCAACACTTTAATTATCATTTAAATGGTAGTAATGCTAAGACATCCCTTATTTTTAAGTAAAAACACTTCAAAAAATTTAATTTTCTAATTATTTCTTTAATGTATCTCTAAATTGTATAAAATTCATCATCATTCTTTCAATTTATATTGATTAGGATTTTGGGTGGTATCAAATGGTAGGACACTATGTATGTAAATTGTTGATTACAAAACTAATAAGTTAAGCCATTCCTACATATAAAAGGCTCATATTACTCTAGTGATCAACCCTTCTTTGAATATCTTTAGTGAATGGATGAAACAAATAGGTGACTTTTGTCTCTATTGAATAAGATGTCTAAAAGACTGTTGAGAATTTATAGTGAATCCAATACAAAACAAATTTGTTGAGAATTTATAGTGAATTCAATACAAAAAAATTGAACATAAATCAATACTATAGAAAAACAATATGTCTAAAACAAACGATAGATTATATATCTTCAAAACCATTAGCTCCATATTCAGTTAGCATATCAATTCATATTATAAATAAGGGGAAAGTGTGGGGATCACCTTGCCTTAAACCATTAGCTCAATTGGTTAAGTGAATTGGTTCCCTATTTACCAAAATGTTATATGATGTGATTAAAATGTGTTTCTCAATCCAATTGATTAATCTTTTAAAGAAACAAAAGCCTTTGCAAAATGTAGGATAAAAGCCCAATTGATGGAAATGCGTTATATAAATCATTTTCAATGTACTACTCTTTATGATTTCTTTCTATGGTAATTCTTAAATAACACTTGAGGTAACAAGATATTATCTTTAATTTGTCTCCTTTGGATAAAGGCTTGTTGAGTTAGATTGAAGCTTGGTTTCAGCGCTAACTTTAGTTTAGTAGCTAGGAGCTTGTATATGTTCTTATGTTCTTATATATAGTGTTACAATATGAGATTAACATATAAACCTTTAATGAAGCTAGATTTGGAGCTTTGGAATGATGCTAGTAAATTTTTTGTAAAATTCTTTCAACGTCTTGCTTTTATTGAAAATTCTAAAATGGAGCTAATAACTTACATTATGATTTAGTTACAAGATATCTCAAAGAAATAGGCATTTAAGCCGTTAGTTCTTGGAGCCTCGTACCTACAAAGATGAACAGTTTTTAATGTGTGTACCAAAAGTATTTTAGAAATAATTGTGAGCCTCTAAAAGTATCTCATAACCACTTTTTAACTACTTGGCCATCCTCTTTGAGAAATGATGTGATATTATTAGTGTTTCTCCTTAAGAGAATACTTTTGTGGAAGAAACCGATGTTCCTTTCCCCATTTATGAGTCATTGAATTCTTGATTTTTGCTTCAATAAAGAGTTATGCAGTTCCAAAGTATGATTGTAATTCATTAGAGTTATCCTCTCTTTAGTTTGCTTTGATTGATCCTATAGGAATTGGTAAATTTTGACTTGATTTTTCGTATAAAAAATTTTTAGCTTCCAAGATTGCCTGGTATGTGTTGCTATAATGTTTCTAATTCAGCTTTTTGAGTTTCTCCTTCACCATTTGAGGTTTTCTAACACATATATAAGCTTTATAACTATGGAATTCAATATTCATTTTATTTAGCTACAACCTCCTTATAGCCTTCTAATAAAGTTAAGTAATTATTGAATCTGAACTGAGCTTTATTTTAAGGCTTCTATAATAAACTATGGATTTCAATAGGTGACTAATCCAAAGACAAATCATTGTTGAAGATTGCTTTGCTTTCAAGGAACCTGGACAACTTTACATGGATAACAAAAGCCTTGTATAACTTTTTCTTGATAAACCATCTCTTAATTTTTCTATACTACTTCATGTAAGTAATGATATGTAAATATGATTAATCCATAAAACAATAATAATTTTATAATTTTATTTCTTAATAGTAAATGCCAATTAAATTATTATTAAGTACTCATAGAAATAAATTATAAATAAAAAGAAAAATTCATCATATTTTTTATTAATATTACTACATGATAAGATAAAATTTTTAAAGAAAGACTTAAGTTACTATCATATTAAAATTATTATTTATTAATAATATATGATAAATTATTAATTCAATATATTATTATTTATTAAATAAATTAACACTAAATAGTAAAATTTTTGGTACTTTTTGATATAAGTAATAAGATTTAAATATTATAAGTAAATAAGATAACAAATAATTTTATTTATTAATAGCAAAATCTATTCATATTGATTATTTACAAAATATAAAATAATGAATTTATATTCATAATCTTATTTATTAGTACTAATGTCCAAAGAAAATTTTAACGGAAGACTATTTACTATCATATAAAACTCAAGTATATTATAAATATTTCATTATCATTATAAATTTTAATTAAAGTAATAATATGAATCAATTTTTACTATATATTAATAATCATTATGTTCAGCATATACCAACTTGTAGTTTCTTAATTTCCAATTATCCTTTAACGACATGGTTACCCATTTGTTAGAATTTGTCACATTAACTAGAGTTAATTATACAAATTAACGTAAATGACTAATTTTTGACTTTTTATAAAACGTAAGGGACTTTCATTAGATTTGTTGAAAATAGGGAGTTTTTGTGGAATTGATTAAAATAGTGATAAGGTTAGTTTCTTTTATCATATTTTTAATAGGTCATGATTACTCTTTTAATAAGTATGATAATTGTATTTATTAAAAAAGACATCTTAATCTATCATTTATTTTTTTGAATTTATATACTATTTCTTTAGAAATTAAAAAATTATATTCTAAAAATTAAGGATAAGCTTAACAAAGCTTACAAGGAGTAGCAAATTTAATCTATCTGGCCATGATTAGGTGAGAAGTATAATTAGAAGTGCCTAACTAGCATCAATCTTCACATCACATTACATATAAAACATATGCATTATATTATCCCAAAGTTTCAGTTTGTTGCTGTATAAAATTCCCCATATTTGAGCCATTTATAGTGCATAGAATTTAGGAGTTTGGCATTACATTTTGGTAGCTTACAATTCACTGCTTGGTTTACCATCTAATCCTACAAGTTGCTTACTCCTTTAGCATTTTATACAATTTTGATCCTATTCCATATGATTACAAATGGTCTCTTATTTTTGTCTCTTTAGAACGTATTATGCACATAAGGTTAATGGGATATAAGCATTTGACCGTATCCATTATAGCTAGTATGTTTCTTAGGGTTAACCATATTGTGATTATATATCTGGAATTGTTTATGGGAAACTATATTAGATTATACCTTTAGCGTACGAAGCATGAACAAGCTCCTATATGAGTGATTTGTGAATTTGTTTAAGGTATGGAGAGTTTAGATAACTCTATCTTCCATATTAGTTATTAACCTATAACTTAGAGTATATTATGCTAGCTTCTCAAAAACTATATGTTTAATGCGCTATTATTGGTCAGTTATTAATTCACTAACCTTGGCTCCTGGCTTCATCATATATCTCAGGTCAAACAAGTGAGGATGTAAATATAAATGGCCCTTTTTGGACTAAATGTCAAGCCATATCCAAGTGCTTCTCCCATTTCCAATAATACATTTGAAACTTAGCACTAGTATGGCTCTCATTTTTAGAAATTTTCTCTAGGTACATGAGGACTTATGATTGCACTTTATCCCTTTTCCTCTGAGGACCTTATTGGTTAGTATAATAAAGTTTAGTCCTAAACCACCTTGCTTCTTTAGGCAATAAAAGTCCTTTTAGGATACTTTAGCCCCTATTGTTTTATAAGGATCTCCATTCTATAGAAAATTTCTCAGCATCTTATCTATATCCCTGACCATCTTCTTAGGAAGGATTTAATAATTGTAAAGATTACACAACATGGTTTTAATTGACTAAATTTTTCTTAGATGACTTCACTCTTTATGGTACCATTTTTAAGCTTCTTCTTAATTTACTGAAAGAGAGGTTTGTTGTCCTTCTAGATAAGTAAAAAAAGGATGAGCTACTTCCATATAGGAAATACTTACAAGCTCCCACTTGAGAGGTTCAACATCCTTGGAAAGCATTGTGAAACTCTTATCAAAGTTGACTTCAATCCCTAATATATTATTGAACTAACTGATGGACTTGTTAAAACAGAACGAGCATTTTCTTTGAAAAAAATAATAAATCATCTACAAATGTCAAATTGAATAGCTTCATTTTGCTACACTTCCTGTGGTAATTAAAATATGAATTTTGAGCAATGTTGTAAGCAGTGATTTGGATTAGAATCTTTGTGCATATTAAGAAAAGTTAAGGGGACAAAGGATTCCCTTACCTACGTCTCCTTTCCCTTTTGAACCAAAGAGTACATTATCCATTTATAAAGATGCTAGAGATCATGGTAGGTATGCATTCTCTAACCTAGATATGAATTTTCTAAGGAATCCTGTAGCTTCCACATAGCTTAAATTAAGAAATATCATCTGAAATAATCAAAAGCCTTTTGAAGTCTATTTTCAATGCATACATCTTACTAGACCCCTTCTTCGAGTAACCTTTAAAAAGGGCTTAAGCAATCAATATGTTGTCTCCCACATTACTTCCTTGAATAAAATCACCCTGTGATTTTAAAGTCAAGTAACTCAAGATAGGTTGCAATATGCCTACTAGCATCTTAGAGATTAGTTTATGCATAATGTTAAAACTAGGGCTGCTAATGGGCTAGCCAGATCGGGCCCTCTTAAGTTTAAGCTCAACTTAATAACTTGCAGGGACATGCCCACTTCTTGATTTTTTAATTTTTAAAAATTAAAAAAAGAAAACGAAATCATTTTCCTTATAGCTACCAGGCCTCAAGTTGGGCTTAAGATATTTAGAAAAAAAAATTCAAGCCCTAGGCCTAGCCTATTGACTTCAGGCTGGGCCATGTTAGGTTGATTCGGATTTCTATGCCTAGTTGCAGTTAGATATCAAGTCTAAATTCCCCCATTTTGCTTGGATTAGGGAACCTAAAGAGAAGGCAGATATGAGTTAGGTTAAATGCTCTTAAAAAAATTCCCTTACTAAAGAATTTCAGTATTTTTTTAATAATTTCTAATCGAATGCCATGTAACTTTAAAGAAGTGTGCATTTAGTCCATCAGGTCTATGGGTCTTGTTAGAATCAAATCCCTTTGGTGCTTCTTCTATATCCTTCAAGGAATATTTCATAGTCAAGCAACTAGTATGCTCACTTAAGATTACAAGTTTTAGAAAGGTTTGTAGCAGCATTGGGTTTTCCTAGTACACAATAGATTGATAAAGTGATTATGGTAACATTTTTAACGTCATTTTTCCTATATTTCTTCTCTCTATTTTCATCTTTAATCCTTTTTATAGACCCATCTCTCATCAATAACTCGACCCTAAACACCTATAGGTAGTTTTAGATAAGTTTCCTTTGAGAGATACCTTTGAGATAAAAGTTAGTGCATCTGTCACCTTCTTGGAGCCATTATATCCTTAATTTCTTTTTTAAAGTTTAGTATTGGGCATGTAATGCAACAAGGTAGACTTCTTAAGACACTTTCTGTATGTGACTAAGTCTCAAGTTCTAATGATCATATCCAACTTCATCTCAGCATCTATAAGGGCTTCTTTTGTTACTTGGATATCTAACCTATTAGTGAAGGAAATTTTACTGTGCAAGGCTTTGATATTGCTTTTAATGTCTAGAAACATTTGAACTATACAAAACTTTAATCCTAATTCTTGAAAATTGTACCTAAATAGAGTATTCCTTACCTAGCAGCTCAATAGGTTAGACACCTTAATTGGTAGTGGCCATACACTAGAGAAGGCCCGAAGTTAGCCTTGGAATACTTGAAATGTAGCATCCATTTATTATTGACTAGATCATTATCAAACCTTCTTTTTAAAATCAACTTTCCTTCTATATTGTTAATCTATACGAGGAAATTTCCTTGATATATGAAGTCAATTCCTTAATTTTATATGTAAAAGCTTAAAAGGCTTTGCAATGGCCTTTGTTGTCCATTCCCTTATCAAATTATGAATGAAGAAATATGCAATTGAAATCTCTAAGTAGCAATGAAGGCTCATTCATAGTTGAGTCCATTTAATTTAGATCCTACCACAATTTAGCTCTCTAAAAGCTAGTGTTAAAAGTATATATAAAGCTAATGCATACTTTGTGATTAGTTCAAGTGGCCCATTGATGAAATGCTTGTGCTTTGGTTTTGTGGGAATGAATCTCTATGTAAGCTAGATTAACCATTGGTATAATTCCTCCATATTAATGCTCCTTATAATTGGTGAACGATTTACAATATTCCTTAATGAACCATAACTTTTCATTCTTTTCCTCATTGCCATATAAGCACGACTTTATTGAGCTCTTGAAATCTTTAACTGCTAATTGTTTTTTAGGATTATTTAATCCCTTTACATTCCATGCAACAATGGACATTTGGGAGTGAAAGTAAGGAGCAGTAGGAGGTCTAGGGTAAAGCAGCTTGAAGAATGAGAGGGAAGTAGTAAGGAATAGGAGAAGCTATATTGTTAACATGCTTATCACTATAGATGATATACATGAGATTAATAGATCAGTTTCTTGAAATGAACAATTTAGGAGCTTTAAAGATATTTATAGGTGTGAAGATCCTTCAAAACTACGTGAAAGGAAGATTATATCTGATCCAACATAATTATATTTCAAGAAGAGACCTCATTGTCTGTTCCTTGACCACTTTCCTGTAAGTCCCTCTGCTATGTTTCGTTACTTAATTACTAGAATTTGTCTAATATCAAGTAAATTGAAACTACTTATTGGATTTTTCTTTCTATGGAAAAGAATGCAAAGAATCGAGCAGTATTGAATTGTGAAAAATTATATTCAACAGACGATAGGAAAACAAAATCTTTTTGTCCACAAAACAAAACTAAAAACTTGGAACTGTGAAAATGTTGTTGCTATTAGCTTAATATATATCAACTGTTCATGACTTCAAACTCAAGAAGAGACCTTATTGCCTATTTCCTAACCAGTTCTCTGTAAATTCCTCCGCTTAGCTTCATTGATTTCTCTCTGTCCACAAAACTTGCATCACCTCTCTTTAGCTCCTCCCTCAATAACCTAAATCACCTACGAGCAAGCGCCTGACTTTTAGTTTATATGAATGGTTAATGAATGAACCCAAAACCCATAAGCTAATCTCATAATAATTAATATTGTTTCGAAAAACTTCAGCAGAAACTGAATCCTCAACACGTGAATTTACGTGCAATATGGTTAAAACATTGACCATATCAGAGTTCTCACTTCTGCCTCGGACCTAAAGAGATTAATTTCAAGCACCTCAAGACCATCTTCTTCTTCGCCTGCCGGTAGCGTACTGATTAATTGATAAATTCTTCTACACATTGTGGTAGATTCTAAAACTTTATCTGGAATTTCTTCCATATTACGATTTGAGCAGGCTCACTAGGACCTCCAATTGATACTATTTAAGTGACAGTTGCTTTAGTCTCCAAGATTCGAGTTCCTGCATTGATATTCTTTATTGCAAATAGACATCTCCCACTGAATTTAGAACTTCCTGTCTGAACTACACCAACGTACTCAAACATCTTCGGTGACTTGCTACATAACCCATTTAGCACCCAATCGGAGAGATCAAAAGCTCCAGTCCTTTAACTGAAATACCCATTTAAATTCTTGAGGTTCGCATTCTCTCGCGGATCCGAAAGAGACGCCCTGAGGTCCAACTAATGGAGGAATGTTATGCTGTAAGATAACATGTGCAAAACCTATCATGTTTGTCAAGGAAACACTATTATGAGTGTGATTATGCCTAATGAGAACACGAACCACATATGAGACTCCTAATGGTTTTCCCGCATTATGCCATATGACAACTTGATCGAGGACCTCTTAGAATTTTTTCCATCGATTGTGAGACTTCAAATGGATTTTTGCGAAGAAATTGTCTCCAGCACTGAAAAGTCGAACATTTTGTTGATACGATACGCATACATTTCTTGACTATTGATCGGCTATCTATCTTTGAATTCATCATCTTGAAGAAAATAATGAGTAAAATCTTACCAAAATTATATGTTTGGTTTTGAATAAGAACACCAATTTTTAATTACACAAAATGTCACACTTTCTTCTACTTTTCTTATAACACTTGCACTATTATATTCCCAATCAAATAAATCATCCAGATTTTTCAACATGAATTATTACAGCGAAAATAATATATTTACTTTCCATGATTAACCCAAATTAAAATTATTAGAATATGATTATAAATTAATTATAAGTTTAATAGCATAAAGTGAAAACCGGTATATTTAATTACAATTATAAATTATAAAAATTTGTCAATATGTATAATACCGATTGCAGGATTTAAATTCGCTCAAGTGATCCTCATAATTATGCCATTTATAGTCTCAAATTCGGCATAATAACTAATTAGACTTTGTGTGGATAGAGGTCAGAAAATTCAAAAAATGGAGGAAGAAGCAGATATAAAAATGAAAACAACTTCTATAATGAAAGGGACTAAACAGAAATAAGAGACATTAATAGAAGAAAATCTTGCTTCTTCCCTTTTGTCGAAAGAAAAAGAGAATCTAGACAAAATCGAAGAAGGGCTATGAATATCAACACTATTTCTTGCTAGTCGCCGTACAAGAAGGATCTCAGGTAGGTTCAAGAATAGACGCACAAGTCACCGAAGGAAATGGAATATATAGAAAGGTATTGGTTGGTCAAGAGAAAAATCGATAGTTAAAGATCAATCATTACATGTTAAAATTTTCAACAGAAATGAAAACAATAACAATAATAATACAATAAATATTATGTTAAAAAAAGAGATTTAAAAAGGTGGAATAATATGTAATTTTATCCTTAACTAGTAGATAATAAATGACTTTTAAAATATTAAAAAATACAAAGAAAAGAATAATAATAATAATAAATCATAAAATAAATATAATATAATAATAATAATCAAATAATAATATTTAAAATAAAATAAATACTTAATAAATAAAATATGAAATAAATGATAAACTAAAAATGTGATAACGAAATACAAGAAGCAATAATGATAATAAGACTCAGTAGAAAAATAATTACGCTAAATCAGTTTTAAATATTTAAAAATTTAAGTTCCGTATTAAAAAAAGATAAAATATCGAAATATTTTGTACAGCTGTATTTTTATTTAGAACTCCCGCATAACTGTCTTTCATTTTATTGTGGATAGAAAGTAAAATGAAGTCAACGGTATATGTACCTCTCCACACGTTTGGAGCACAAAACAACGGCTTGCAATTATTTTTAATTAATTAACGACTAAAATTGTATCACAAAAGTATAATTATATAACAGAGAACATCTCATAAAATAGATGCGCTTTCACACATATTTTTCCTCGTATATTTGATTGTCCAATTTGATGGTTTACGCCGTACAACTAATCATTTTAATTGTAGTCTAATGACAAATTATTTAGAATTATTCTTTATAATGTACATTTTTAGATGCATATGATAAAATGCATGAGATAATTGTACATTACAAATATAATTATGAGAATCATTTTGCATTTATGTATTATTCATAAATGTTTCTAGTCATTATTCTATTAAGATTGAACATTAATAGAACGTAAAAAGATTAGCACACATTTTGTTTTTCTTTATGAAGAAAGTAATCGATCTCATAAGCTAAAGTATAAAGATAGTTAAACAAACATGTGAATGCTTGTTAAAGAACAAATTCGTTAAACAGACCCGATATGAGAAATTCATTTGAAATATTACTTATATGTCTATGAAATTTTCATTGTGATGATTATATAAGTGATCTTTTCACTTGAGGTCACCAAAGTTATCTTGTATAGAGATTGCTATGTTTTGATGCTACTTATGATCTATTTAATCCTGGTTCGTTTAATTGGTAGTTATTGGATGTAACATGAACTATATAGAGGTAGTTGAGTGATCAAGATATGATTCATTACCCTAAAGTAATTAGGGAGAATGTTCTATTGTTCTCAATTAGTATTAATTCGCGAAATCCTTGGCCAAGCTAGAATGACATTTTGTAAATAGTTTACAAATGTCATTAACTGAATCAATAGTTAACGACAGAGAACTAATAAGATTGAAATTAAAATAAATTAAACATTAATTTCAAGCTTTATGTCTAATTGAAATATTGTATGATAAAATGATTGAATTATACGGAAAAAATGAATGCTTTAAAAATCGAACCGAATATCAAACTGGTTAAAGAAAAAGTTTAAGGTTTAAAGGTTCAACATTTATTAAACTTGTAAGGCCTAAATTATACCCTGGTTGAAATGTTACATATTCATGAAAGTATATGTATTAGATATTGTGATATGATCTTGAATTGTATATGTTTTGAATTTTGTCCTGATCTTGAACTTTGGTTAATCGATCATACTTAGTGAGTTGGGATTAATTAATACCAATAGAGAATTAAGGTATTAAAATAGACATTTGGACTAGGAAAATGTCTAGTGGTAAGATAAGTTGGTACATGAAAATTAGTATGACTAAGCCTATACTTTGAATGGCATTTGGCAAAATTGGTTGAACGGCAAGTGGCCTAATTGAGCATTTGGCAACATCGTAAGAAGACAAGTGGCTCACTCCTATGTTTGCCATATTGGTCACCCCATGGAAAAACATATGCCCCTTTAAAGTTAGGACAACTTGCAAAGTGAGAACTGAATCACTCTAGCTCATTTGGTGTTTCAGCAGCCTTCTTTCTATCCTTTCCTCCTCTCAACCAAAACTTCTCACTCCCTCTCAACTTCTGGAATTTTGCTTTATTTTGGATCATCTTCAGTTGGAATCTTTGTAAGTTATTGCATCAAGAAGTAGGTCATGCTATTTTTGGTGCTATTGTCATGTTAGTGCTGAAATTTGCACATTGATCTTAGAAGTGTATGATTGCTTGGAAGGGCTTAATTAGCTGATTGTTTGGAGTTAAAATTTGTAAGTTAAATAGGTAAGGTTATTCTAAACTTGATAGCATGTACTAATACAAGTTTTATGATAATTGAATTTGTATGAAATATGTGTTATGATGTTAATAATTGAGTGCTGGAAAAATACTTCTTGTTTGGAAAATTCTATTTTGGTTTTGATATAAATAAGATAGTGAGTTATGAGTTGTCTAAAGAATGATTTTTGAATTGGGATTGGACATGAATTTGATAATGGATTGAAGCATGAATAAGGTAGAATTGAAGTGAAATTGATGGTCTTTGGTGAAGGTGTATTGGAAGGAGTAAAATTTGGAAGCAAAATGCACCCACAATCATAGGTAAGTGAACCTCATCCCATGATCGTGGGCAGCATTTAGGAAAGAGAAAATGTTGGTTTTAGACAATTGTCAAACTATATAAGGTTAAGGTACTTACTAATGGTTTAATTGAACTCAATTGAGGTTGAAAATGAACCTAGATGATGTTAGATTAATTGAGTAAAAATTAATTTAATTATGGATTGTTAATTGAGGTAAGTATTTAAAGAATGTGTGGTTAGTGAATAATTTGACTAACATGGAAATGTATGGTGTGTTCAAGGATGAATGTGTCCTTATGAATACTAATGTGTTTCAAAAGGTTTATGCGATGTGAATTGAATATGATTGTTTATGAATCAGGAATTTTGTGTAATTATATGTAATGTGTAAATACATAATGCATTTAATGGTACATTATTGCAAATGTTTATGCTCATAAGGTATGTAAAGTTTAATTGGATGTGCTCAATTTGGGAAAATGGAATAAAGACATATGTTATGCATTACATCTTTTACATGTGATTATGAAACTTGAAATGGTTTGTTTTAAAAATGTCAAATCCTAGTCGTGGGTAAATGGGCATGACTAAAAGGGTCTGCAGCTGCTTATATAATACTTCGATGTCTCCTAATATTCACATTTCGGTGTCTCTTAATATTGACACTTTGGTGTCTACTGATATTGACACTTCGGTGTCTTCTATTACTAAGGCATAAGTCTCTCCTATTCTGTGATACCAATCATAGGTATCTTCTGTTCTGGTCCTGTTACCCACTTTTGTAGAAAGGATTAGCAGGCTATTTTGTTTGTGCTTTGATATATGTTCAATTCTGATGCAAGCTAAATTATGATCTGATATAAGTTATGCTCTGATCTGATACAAGTTAAGTTCTGATCTAATGCAAGTTATGTCCTAATATGATACTTTTATGTTCTGTTCTGATGTAAAGGTAATCTGTTATGAAACACTTATATGCTTTGTTCTGATGCAAGTATATCCTATTATGATATATGTTATATTATGTTCTGATGCAAATAATGTTGGATTGCTCTTTAATTTGAATAATTAAAGGTGGTTTGTGATATGACATGATTCAGTGCATATGAATGCCAGACGACTATTAGGGGCAGTCACCATTTTATATTTTGTTTAGTTATCTCACACTAAGCTATATGCTCAATGTTAGACCCTTAAACTTCGGAGCACTTCTCAGCGATCTTCATGAGGTGCCTTAGGAGGGAGGTTTGCTAGATTCACACATAAGGGAAGCATGAGAAAATACTAAAGAAAATGTAGGCAAGTGGGATCGGACTTGGTATGAATTTTGGTAGAGTCTCGGACCTCATGGAGATTGACTCGACCCAGGCTAAGGACTTAGCACATGCTCAGATGGATGGACCACGACTAACAAACTTGTTGTGGGAAGCGTTGGCTCAGGCTAGTGTACTACGTGGGCTTCGGCAAGATCATATTGCATCATCAGTGGATAGAGATCGTAGGGAGATCTTAAATGATGTGGCGATGACAAAGAGTTAGAGTTACAGTAGGATTCAACGTTTGAAGATAGTAGAGATCTTCAAGGATAAGGATGCTAGTTTCCTAGTTGAATGTAAACTCTATCTTTTTGTTATCTTATCTTATCAATTAGAGTCCTATTTGTATAGGATTGTCATCTAATTGGTACACGTGATGTAATCTGATAGAGATAGACGTGATCTTAGCACGATCTTTGGTAGTTCAGTTTGAGTGGGACTAGGTAGTTTAGATTGACTGGGATTCTGAATGTAATTTAACTTCCAAGTCAGGATGCCTATATATATCTCATTCAAGCTTTGCTCTCAACTCATTCAAAGAGAGCGCATTCTTTGTATTCTTTTGAGGGAAAGCAATATAAAGGTTGGTTTAGCCATATCTCTGTTGTTTCCTTGTTGTCTTTGTTTCTTATTGCTTTCATAGCATTGTTTCTTCGAGTGTGCAAGGTATTCACTTCGACGGTTGTTAAGGGTTGATTCTTGCTTGGACCTAAGTGAGACTGCTCTGCAAAGGGTGCTAGCAATAGACTTCGGTAAAAGTTCGAGTCCCAAGGTGAACTTTGTAACAACTGGTATCAGAGCCAAATTTTAAGATGGCTATAGGCAACTTGATAGAACGAGTGACTAGGGTGGAAGCACTCATTAGGCCTATTCCTCAAGGGGAGGAAGACATCACATCTCACAATACTCAGTTCGAGATATTAGAGGTGCGGATCCAACAGTTGCAACAACAGATGGCGGATATGTTGAAGGCACAGAAGAATGCCCAGTTAGAGATTACTGTACTGAGACATGCCGTTGCAACTTTAAATATTGAGCGGGTTCAAAGCTCCACATTGCAACTTTTTTTTTAGTAAATCAGTAGTTAAATAAATGAATCAAAAGTTTGTACAAGGCGGGAGAATGCCAATGAGGCAAGTCAATCACCACTCAGTTTACCTTCAAGGAAGTACATCGGAAGTACAAGTTCTTTAATTTCCTATATGGGTTACAATCGTGGGCTTAAATGGAGTTACAAAGGCAAAACGTGAAGGACATGGTTGGTGCAATCACGACCGCTGATGCCTTGGTAGATTTTCGAATGGCAAAAGACTCTAAGGTGGGCTCCTCAAATTCTTCTAAGGGCAAAGGCCAAGCCCAATAAAAGAAGACCGAGGGGAAGAAGAAGAAAGACTCCAAGATGGGGGATTTCAAGGGTAAGGGCAAGCAGAATGGTGGCTCTAAGAACAGAGAGACATCTTCAAAGAAGGGCAAGATTGCTTGTTACTTGTGTAGCAATCCACACTTTTCCAAAGAGTGCCCGGGGAAGGAAAAACTGAATGCTTTAATTGCTGAAGAAGATGGTGAATCTTCAAAAGATGCGTCACTAAATCCAATTGCCTTGCTTAATGAGGTTAGTAGTGAGTCGATTCCCTTTGATAGACTAATGTACATGTGTATATAGGTTGGGGAGAAAGACGTGACCGCAATGTTGGATACGAGTGTGACCCACAGTTTCCTAGCGGAAAGGATGGTTCGGAAGTTGGGCATAAGAGTGTCTAACGCCCTGATGAACATTAAAATCTCTATAGGGAAGGCATAAGCAGTTGCGGGAATTGTTTACAACGTTCCATTTAAAATTGGAAGTTGGCGTGCCAAGATGAATTTCATCATTATACCATTGGAGGATTTTGAGATGATATTGAAGATCGATTTCCTAAAAGCAGTAAAGGTGGTATTGTATCCAAGTTTAGGAGCTATGATGATAATGAATGATAAAAATTTCTTCTATCGGAATTGTTGTAGGTTCGATTGTGGAACAATATATGATACAACTTCTGTAGGACATGTTTCAACTATAAGCATCGAGAAAGGGTTGAAAAAAGGCATAGAGACCTATCTTGCTGCTATGTGGGAATTAGTGAAGACCACATAGTGTAAGTTTCTGATTTGATTGCAAGTTTTTTTAGGGAGTTTCAGAAGGTGATGCGGATAGAGTTGTCAAAAACTCTTCCCCCTCATCGTGAGGTAGATCACAGGATCAAGTTAGTTCCTATAGCGATCCCACATGCACATGCCCCATATAGGCTGTCCCTAATAGAATTGGAGGAACTTCGAAAGCAACTTGGTGAGTTGTTGGAGGCAGGGTTCATCTAACGATCTAAAGCCCCATACGGCGCCCCAATATTGTTTCAGAAGAAGCAAGACAGTATACTTCAGATGTGTGTGGGCTATCGAGCGCTAAACAAGGTAACGATCAAGAATGAGTATTCGGTACCTTTGGTTTAGGATCTGATGGACAGGTTATTAAAGGTTGAGGTATTTACTAAGTTGAATCTTTAGAGTGGGTATTGGCAAGTGCGGATAGCTGAGGGTGATGAGCAAAAGACATGGTGCATAACTCGGTATGGATCTTACTCTTTTTTTTATGCCATTTGGATTAACTAATGTCTCTGCTACATTTTGCAACCTTATGAATGATGTGTTTGTAACATCTTGATACTCATGTTAAAGCTAGAATAGTAAATTATGATAAATTTATGTGAAATTAGGAAGATGCACATCATGTATAAGTTAATTATGGCATACACATTTATTTTGTACATTCATATGATTGTACATGCATTCATTGGCATTTCTAGGTAAATCGGTTTATAAATGGAAATGGTGTATTAAATGTGATTTGGCAATTTTTATACATTTTGGATATTTTGATATTTTTTGTGAATTATTTTGAGCTGAAAATTTATTTGGAGAGTGTTATTATTATTACGGAATTTTTGATGATTTTTATCAAAAAAAAGGACAAATGGGAGTGTGACACGTGGCAGCCTCTCATGCATCACAAATGAATTACATGCATGGGTACCACGTGTAAGTTAAAAAAACAGAGAGAAGAAGAACGCTTCTTCAGCTCATTCGGTATTCCTCCCTAGACATTATCCAATTCTCTTTTTTGCACATTTATCACTGAAACACTAGGTCCATATTTTCTATTTTGGCAGTCCCTATATTGCTCTGTTTTCGTTCATCTTTGATTTTCCCCAACCAACGAAAATTGTCCTTCAATATCACTGCTGGAATTTTTATGAAATCAAGTAAGTTGTGCTTTCTGGTTTTCTGGATATTGTAAATGATTTTGATGATGATTTTCTGTATAAATCAATACATGCATGAGAAGGTTGGCAGTAGAGTTACGGTGAATATCCTCGAGGAATGAGAGATGAAGGTCGGTGAATTAGATGGTGCAGAAAACTAGTGTTTGCTTTATTACCTTGCCATGTACTGCATGCGTGTTTAAAAGTGGTGTTAAATGAGTTTAGAGCTAAGTTTCTGGTGATAACATGATGTGGGAAAATTTTTTAAATAGAGAATGTGGGATATGAAGAGCGTGTTGTTGTAGTGAAACTAATATTGTAAAAATGAAAACACAGTGGAGAGTAGGCTTGAAGTTTCAGTTTTGGTAGTAAATATTTTATGAACTTGTAGGTGATTGATTTTGAATAGTAAAAGGAGTTAAATGAGGTTAATGAGTGGATAAAAAAAAAGAATTTGGATTGGATGGAAATATGAGAATTTGAAGATTTACAGTAGAGAGAGAGAGTTGAAGATGGTAACATAGTGTATGATTGGTTTTGGTGTTGGAATATAAGCTTGAATTTGAGTTGTTTTGGGACTAAGGTGAGATGATATGGAAGTGAATAAGAGGGATAAATATAAGGGTATAAGTTTGTGATAAGGAATTAAGTAGAAGAGAGGAAGAAGGTGGAGGAGTGTTGCTGCAAAAATGTGGAGAATTACGTGCAAAAACGTGATTCTACAGTAAGAGGGTGGTAGTTGCTTGTACAAGGCTATAAACTAGAGTATTACATTGAACAACCCTAAGTCTTTTGCCTATAACTTTTTCATCTGAACTCCAAAAAACTTGAAACTTAGACCAATGGATTCCTAAGACATTTTCATTTCTCTCCATAAAATTTTAGAGTTATCTAAATTGATTTGAAATTGATTGATATGATGAAAGTGTGGAAGTCTACTGGAATGATATGAATTGGAAAATTTTCATGATCATGCTTCAGTTTTCTAATTATAACTTGAGTTTTAGATTTCTTATTGAGTTTATTTTTGATTCATATTAAACTAGAGACATATTTATACAACTTTTGTGAAGAAGTCAAATTTTAATTCTGTCTCCATGATTTTCAAAATTGGCATGAAACTGAATATTAGCTTAGGCTATAGCAACCCCAGGGACAGAAATCTTATCCTGTGGTTATTGACTAAACTGTATTTATTTGGGACGAATTAGGCTGAGTCTTCTTCACAAAAGTTGTAGCTTATTCTCATAGTTTTAAATTGGTATAAATTTTGTAATTTTTGGATATCTGAGCTGAAAGATATGAGTTGTACAATTAGAGGGTATGATCGCATACTAGCCAAAAGTTCAAATGTGCACAGTTTGTGGTATTTTGTGCATAAATCATTGAATACTAAATCAAATTGGATGATCTTGGAGTAATTAGAAGCTGAATACATTGTAGAACAACTTTTTAGAAGGAAGTTTTGCCTAATTTTGTCAATTATCCTATCAGATTAATTATGAAAAGATGACCCGAAATCATACGGGTAGAAAATCTGAAGTTGTCTGTTAGGTTATGATATTGATTTCAAATTGTTTTATTTTAGCCCAAATTATAAGTGCCAAATGATATTAATGAGGGCTTTGATTTCTGCTCGATTTGATGATGATAATTACAATAAGACACCTAGATTTGTCATTGAACATGCATTGTGCATGCTTTTCTATACATTGATGCGCATAAAAGAACACTTGTACATTTGTGCAAAAATGTGATATTGTGAATGTGTTGTGTATGCTTAGAGGAGCACATCGGCTGCCAGTCGAACATTGCCAGACCATCCAGGCAATAGCTTCTTGGCACATATTGTGAGTCAACCTAGATGATTTCCTAGGATTGATTCAATATGAATTTAATTTGATTTGTTAAACTTCCAATATTTTTGAACTGTTTGTGAGTTGTTTCTGGATTCCGAACCTGAGGTCTGAGGAGTTTAATAGTTGGGCATGTATTGGGAGTTTTTTGATTTGATATGAATTTGACATTTGATTCTTAACGAAAGTTGAATGCCGGACTTAGGCCCGATGACTATGAAATCTTGTCCGAGCATTTGTATAAGATTGTGATATATGAGATATTGAGAAATTGTTGCATTTCATAAAATGCATGTTCAGATAAAGGCGTTGTGACTTGAGTTGCTAGTATGAAGTGCTTTCATGTAGAGCTTTGCTCCGTGATTTCTGATTTTGCACGTAGAGCTATGCTCCGTGATTCTGTTTGACTAAGCCTTATGGGACGATATTTGTATAAGTTTATGATAGGCACTCAATCACAACAATAAAAAAGAATGTGAGTCTCATGCATATAACATTATAAGACTGAAATTTATTGAATGAGTTACAAAGTTGAATGAGTGATAAATTGATGAGATTTATTTGCTATGCTAATGTGAAATGTGTGATCCTATGATATACAATATTGTGTGAACATCTAGAATGTGTATATGATCTGAATGAGTGTCTATAAAATATGTATTAAGTGTATGTGATCTGGTGAAATCATCAATGATGGGTCACTCATTGAGTTCGCAAAACTCATAAAAATTGCAATGTGGTTTTTTAGGTACGAGATAGGAGACCTAGTTCTTTAGACAGGACTAATGGACCCCTTTTGGATTTTGTTATGGCTCAAAGGCCTGTCAATTGGTTCCAAGAGTGTTGTGTCTTATATTTTGTTGTTTTTGTTAGAACCTGTATGAGGTTATGTAAATATTTGTCTAAAGGAAATAGTGTAAATTTTATGGATTAATGAAATGAATGGTTTTTAAAATTTGCTGATTTTAAAATGATGTTAGTTGATGCCATGTGTAAGTTGGAATTATTTTACTCTAACATACCATTATCATAGGTTATGTTTTTGAAAGTTTGGGTGTATCCTATGATAGGGGGATGTTATAGTGTTGTACAACTTTTTAGACGAGTTTATGGTGGTCTATTTAGACGGCATCGTCGTGTATAGCGCTAACATGGTAGAATGTGTGGAACACTTGAGGCGAGTGTTTGAAAGACTGAGGCAACACAAGCTCTAAGTGAAAATAGAGAAGTGCGAGTTTGTCCAGTTGGAGGTCAAATTCTTGGGTTATGTGGTGAGCAAGGATCAGGTCAGGATGGATCCGAGGAAAGTGAAAGCGATAGATGAGTGACAGGCTCCTACGACAATACGAGAATTGCAGAGTTTTCTTGGCTTAACGAACTATTATAGATGATTCATTGCGGGATACTCGAAGAAACCGGTGTCATTAACGGACTTGTTTAAGAAGAAGCAATAGTGGTGTTAGTCGAGTGTATGTGTGGAGGCATTTGAAAAACTTAAAGCCTCTATCTCAATCAAACTGGTGTTGAAGCTTCCCATGTTCGATCTTTCGTTTGAGGTACATACTGATGCTTTAGACAAAGCCATTGGTGGAGTACTCGTACAGAAGGGTCACTCGGTAGCATTTGACAGCCGAAAGCTCAATAGTGCAGAGCAGCGTTACTCGACGCATGAGAAGGAGATGCTTACGGTGGTGCATTGCCTTAAGACATGACGAGTATATTTGCTACGAACTAGGTTCATTTTCCGGACGGATAATGTCGTTTTTAGCATTCAAAAGAAGTTGTCTGCAAAGCAAGCCCAGTGGCAGGAGTTTCTTATTGAGTATGACTTTACGTGGGAGCATAAACTGGGGAGACACAATAACATGACAGATACCTTGAGCAGAAAGGAGGTATTTGCTGCCCTTTATTCGGTCACGAGTGTGGAGTCCAACCTGTTGGAGAAAATCAAGGTGGTAGCTCTACTAGACACCATGTACTGTAAGTTAATCTCACAAGTTAAGGAAGGTGTGGTACACAGGTTTTGGCTTGATGATGATGGGCTTTTGATGACTAAAAGTAGTCAAGTGTATGTGCCGAGCTTTGGTGAATTGTGGAAACAATTATTAAAGGAGACACATGACTCGCAGTGGGTTGGTCACCCAAGGGTCCAACGGATGATAGCATTCCTATCTCCTTCCTACTTTTGACCGAAGATGGAGAATAACGTAGAATGTTACGTCAAGATGTGCCTTGTGTGTCAGTTGGATAAGTCGGAGAGAAAGAAGGAAGTCGGTTTGCTATAACCCTTATCCATCCCCGAGAGACTGTGGATGTTTTTTTTAACAAATTTCATTAATGGGTTTCCAAAGGTGGACAACATGACATCAATCATTGTGGTGGTTAACAGATTCTCCAAGTACACGATCTTCGTACCAACTCCTGTGATTTGTCCCTCGAATGCGGCGGACGAGTTTTTCTACAAAAATGTGGTCAAGTATTTCGAAGTTCCAGCGAATATTGTGTGTGATCGAGACCGCAGATTTACGGGCCAATTCTGGACGTCCCTTTTCAATATTATGGATTGTGATTTGAAGTTTTTAACGGCAAATCACTCACAGAAGGATGGCCAAATAGAAAGGATCAACGATTTGTTGGAGGAGTACCTACAGCATTATGTAAGTGCAAGTCAACGTAATTGGTTGAGTTTGCTTGATACTACACAATTTTACTATAACTTGCGGATATCTTCAGTTACGGAAAAAAGTACCCTTGAGATTGTATTGGGACAACAACCTCTCACACCACTAGAGATTGCTCAACAAAAAATAGGTGGCAATGTCCCACGGCGTATAAGTTTGTGATGGAGAAGCAAGAACTACTAAATAAGGTGAGGGACAATCTTCGAAAAGCTTCTCGACAATGAAGGAGCAAGCAGATCTTCAAAGGAGACAGTTAGAATTTGACGTGGGAGATAGGGTTTTGTTGAAACTAACCCCACAGATTTGGAAGAAGATCTCAAGTAAGCAAGTTTATAGGGGTTTGGTGTCAAAATATAATGGACCGTTTCAAATGCTACAAAAAGTGGGGAATGTGGCATACAGATTGAAGTTGCCCGAGCAGTTGAAGGTACACCCTACTTTTCATATTAGTTTTCTCAAGTCATACTATGAGGATGCATCAGATCCGAATAAGAGTTAGGTGAAGCGCGAATCACCGTTTATGAGGAAGCAATTTGAGGATCATATGGAGAGGATCCTAGAAGATCAGATAGTGGGTCAACACAAGAAAAACTGGCAGACTGAGTTCTTAATTTAGTGGAAAGGTGAACTTGTCGTGGAAGCTACGTAGGAGAAAGATACGACCTTGTGGCAATTTGAAGACTAGATGAATGACGACTTCAGACTAATTCGACAAGGGTGTCAAATCCATCTAGTGAGAGTGGTTTGTTAGGCCCTTAAACTTCGGAGCACTTCTTAATGACCTTCATGAGGTGACTTAGGAGAGAGGTTCACTGGATTCACGCATGAGAGAAGCATGCGAAAACACTAAGGCAAACGTGGGTGAGTGGGATCAGACTTGGTGTAAATTTTGGTAGAGTCTCGGACCTCATAGAGATTAATTCAACCTAGGCTAAGGAATTAGCACATACTCAAATGGATGGATCACAACTAATGGATTTGTTGTGGGAAGGTTGACTCAGGCTAGTGTGTTACGTGGGCTTCGGTGAGATTACATTGCATCATCAACAGATAGAGATCGTGGGGAGATCTTGGATGATGTGGCGATGAGGAAGAGTTAGAGTCACAGTGGGATTCAACATCTGAAGATAGTGAAAATCTTCAAGGATAAAAACGCTAGTTTCCTAGTCGAATGTAAACTCTATCTTTCTGTTATCTTATCTTATCTTATCAGTTAGAGTCACATTTGGATGAGGGTGTCATCTAATTGGTACACGTGATATAATCTGATAGAGATAGACGTGATCTTAGCATGATCTTAGGTTGTTCAGTTTGAGTGGGACTAGGCAGTTTAAATTGAGTGGGATTCTGAATGTAACTTGACTTCTAAGTCAGGATGGCTATATATAACTCATTCAAGCTTTGCGCTCAACTCATTCAGAGAGAGAGCATTCCTTGTATTCATTTGAGAGAAGGTAATATAAAGGTTGGTTTAGTCGTATCTATGTTGTTTCTTTGTTGCCTTTGTTGCTTATTACTTTCGTAGCATTTTTTCTTCGAGTGTACGAGGAAATAACTTCGAGGGTTGTTAAGGGCTGAGTCTTGCTGAAGCGGACCTAAGTGAGACTGTTTAATTAAATAATTAAGTGGTTATAATGTATTACTAGACGTCAATCTTGATCTATGGTTATAAATTGTTTAATTGAAAAATTAAAGATAAATTAAAAGAAATTTTAATTTATCTAATTCTAATTATTTGAGAATCTAATGGGTCTCATATATACATAATGAATTGAAAAGAGCAAAGTTAATTTAATCAAGTTGAATTTAATTGTAAAGTTTGGAAAACTTTATGATTAAATATGATATATTTAATAAATAAGGATCAATATGAGATGTTGAATCTTGCTCGGATATAATTGATATAAATAATTCTAATTAAAGTTTAATGGAAATTAGAATTTAATTTCAATTAAATTATTAAAACATCCAAAGTTTATTATAGATAGGTTTAAGCTCTACTGATATAATATTTCTTGCTTAACCATCTCTGTAAGAATTACAGAGTTCTTTCAACTTATTATATCGATACTATTAGAGGCGTAAACATTTGTGTAGCTATGATGATTAAGAAGAATCGATTTCGGAAACGATTCGATGGATTCAACAAGATAACGGTCAAGCTTCAAAATAAGGTACGAATTAAATTTTTACTTTATTATAATTTATTTAAATCATTTTAGAAAATTAAAAAATATTATTTTTTGAAAAATGTAAAGTACAAAAAATTTGGTAATTATTGGGCCGCGTTTAAATCTTCACCGGGTTTTCCCACGCAATTACGACTCTCTCTCTATTTAATCTTCTCCTTTTTTTTTACGTAATAGTTAATCATTCCGCTTCCAGACAGTTCTTGGCACCATGTTGTTGTCAGGTTCCATTAACAAGAATGTCGATGGAGCTAGCGAGGACCTAGTTTCTTTATTTTATTCCTCTTCCTTCTCCTCTAACCTTCATTCTCTACAATGCCACGAAACCGTATAGGAATATGGGGAAAATATCGAGTACAACATACAGCTTTGACCCATGGCCTTCCTTGGAACATCTGTAATACATCTAGAGGCTTGAAATTTTCCTGTTTTACTTACGTGAGGCTCGAAGTGAAGGAGACAACATTTTGACTGTTGACCGACGAGAAGCTGTCTAATCAGACGTAAACTTGCAGGTACAAGTCTAACAAGAATGGCAGGTAGAAGAAGTTTTCAATACATGGAAGTGAAAAAGTGGGTCTGCTTTTACTTTCTTTTTATATTCTTACTCTGGACTTTGCACTCTTTGTTCGTAAGAAACACCACATCTGACTTGCAACTATTCTTGTCTATCGTGCTGAGAATAATCCGGTTGGCTGCCAATCTTGTTTTCTGGGCAATCCCTCATTTTCCAATTGCTTGAGAGTTTCAGGAGGTACGGCTTACTGAATTCGTACAATTAGCATGTCCTCTTACATTATATTTGTTTCCTTGTTTTGAACTTAACCTTGCATATGTTCTGTGTCCCATATGAAAATGCTGTCGAAAATCTTCTTTTAAGCCGATTGCTACTTTCTTGTATAATGTTAAGGCAGATAAAGTAAACTAGGTTTTGTATTTGACTTGTTCAAAAAACCAAGCTAAATTGTTTGAATACCTTTGGCCAGATTCTTTGAAGCTGGCCTTATACTCCTACTCTACCTCTCTATAAATATGAGCATTTGGTCATTAGATTGTACTTTACAAAATCAAAGAAAGAAAGGTTGTGTAGTGTGTGAAGGTATTGTAAGAATCTCAACTCCTACGAATTCTGTAGTGAGAAGTTTTAGTAAAGTGGTGTATATTTAGTTAAACAACTTTATTTTTTGGCGATCTAATTGCCAACAACCATTGTTATGCGCTCTCTTCTTAGTGGATAAGATTTAGATAATGGATTAATTTTCTTGGGTTTGTATGTGAGTTGACGCCTAGTTACTCTTTAATTAATTAATTCCTCCAGCTTGCCCCAGGGAGACTTCATTGTTTGTGAGGAACATGCCATCTTCCGCAAGTTCATTGCCAGTTGAGGACCATATCACACCAGAAAATGGAGCTGGAAGCGTTGAATTACCCGGAGCAATTGAGGATTCGTATGACGGAGTTACTTTAGACATGAAGGAGCACATGGACTCTCAGATTTTTATTACTTTACTTAGATGTTCCATGTTGAAATGGAGGCAACAAGTACATAATCATCATTTCTATATTATCTTCATCATATCCACTTAAAAGAGTCTTGAGCACTATAATTCATTCTATATTTTTCAGGGAAAGAAGGGAGTTTGGATCAAATTGCCCATTGGACTTGCACATCTTGTCAACCCTTTAGTTCAGGTACAAGCAAAACCGTATCCTTACATATGGTGGTTTTCACTCTTGAAAAGTATAAACTAGGGATGTAATGTTGAACAAAGGATCAGAAACTAGGAAAACAAGAAAAGTAGGTAACTTTAAAAGACTGAAATTGAATATTATTCATGATTTCTTTGTGGTTCTGGATAATATTATCCATGTAGGAAGGATTTCGGTATCATCATGCTGAACCAGATTATTTGATGCTAGTATGTTGGCTACCTGAAACTCCTGATACTCTTCCAGTAAATGCCTCACATAGAGTGGGTGTAGGAGCATTTGTGATGAATAACGAAGGAGAGGTACCTGATGATTCTTGCATTCATTTTCAAATTTGAGGGTCTGCTCATGTTTTTGCAATCCAAAGCTTTATATTGTCCTAACCACTTTTGGATCAAGTAAATTTTTATAGTTAACTATCATTTCCAACGCAGGTTCTTGTAGTTAAGGAGAAGCATGGTGGATTTAGAGGCACTGGAGTGTGGAAGTTGCCCACTGGAGCAGTTAATGAGGTGAGTGTGTTAGAGAAAAATACATCTTGGCAATATAGGATCATCAATTGACATTTTCCAACGACAGGGAGAGGACATATGTACAGCAGCAATTCGGGAAGTTAAAGAAGAAACAGGAGTGAGTAGCAACATCTTAATTTGCAGCCTGTCAAGTTGAGATAAATTGCTAGACATGTTTGAATTCTTGAGTCCAGTCGTCCTCTAATATCTTGCTTTTCTTTTTCTTTTTCATTTGCATCAGATTGACGTTGAATTTGTTGAAATTTTGGCATTCAGGTAAAATTTATACTCGATATCAATTAGTTCTCTGGCATTATAAACTTGTCGCCTCTCTTTCTTGTAAGCTGATTAATGCTAGAGGCGCGTGCTCTCTAAAAGACTCTATGCTCTGCATCATTTCTCATGCTTATGGATGGTTTTATGATCCCTTAAACCCACGTCTGCTCGTGACAGAAGTATTATTCATTCTGTGCAGGCAAAGTCACCAATCCTTCTTCAGGAAATCAGACTTATTTTTTGTCTGCATGTTAAAGCCACGCCATTTTGACATCCGAAAGCAAGATTCAGAGGTTGAAGATGCCCAGGTACTTTTCCTAGTTAGTTGCACGGATCAGTGATATGTATTTTATAAATTCCCTCACTTAAGCTGGTCCCATTATTTGTTTATTCATGAACTACTTCCAATTTCCACTTCATTCTAAATGCAATCAGACGCTGATTCCAAATCAAAGCCTGAATTAATATTGTACAATCATAACAGCTTCTTTTCTTTTGGTCATTTTGCTTTGTTAGTGGATGCCAATTGGCGACTACATGGACCAACCTTATAATAGAGAACACCAGCTCTTCAAATACATTGCCGAAATATGCAAGACTAGGTCAGAAAGAGAATATGCTGGTTTTTCTGCTGTTCTTACAGCCACAGCTTCTGGAAAACGTACCTTCTTGTATTGTAACTGCACGGATTTCAAAAAACTATAAACTTTAATAGCACATTACATGCAATTTATTTATCTCTGCTTTCCTGTGAACTAGATATATTAACTGATTATATATATTATCTTCACATTGAATACTATTTAGATGCACGATTGTCACATGTATAAAAATTAAATTGCATTAGAAGACTTTACATGCACTAGGTGATAGCCAATCCAAGAATAACTTTACGTCTCTTCTGATACTTGCCCAAGGCTCCTGAAACGTTCTGCTGGATGACGAGACATTGACAAGAATATAAAATTAAGGTGATTGAAGAGTTTCTAAAAAGTAAATAGGAACTTTATAAAATTTTTACAATCAAAACCAATAATGAGTATGATTTTTGTAAAGGTAAACATTTAACTGGAGTTTGACTAATTGAACTCTTAGAAAAACTACTTTAAAAAAATTTGTTGTTTGACTAATTGAACTCTTTGAAAAACTACTTTTTAAAAAATTTGTTGACTTATTATTTGGGTTTCTTTATAATTTTAATGAATTAATTAGGAAAATTGAAAGCAAAAATAATGGGAGATGTGAAGGAAATCATAAGAGGGTGACTTTTGTGAAATTCAATACATTACAAGAAAAATATCATTTTGCGGTAGATATTACCGACGGAAAACATAGATATATCTTATCGATGAATAAAGACGTCATAAAAACGGTGGTAGCTAATATTTATCGACGAAATAAAATTTTCGTCTGTAAATTTACGGACGGAAAAGTTGTATACTGTCGGTAAATATATCAACGGTTTCTTTTGTGGTTGGTCGTTGGTAAACTTACTGATAGACAGTTATATTGCATCAGTATATTTACCGACAATTTGTGATTATCTGTCGGTAAATTTGTTAAAAAGTTACCGACAGATATTTCTTTCTGTCGATAAAAATTGCAACGAAATTGGTTATTCTATCTATGATTACCGACGAATAATTAACAATTTCGTCGGTAAGCGGAGTTAAATTTACCGACAGACTTTTTTCCGTCGGTAAATGAACAATAAATATTTTTTAAATTATATAGTATATACCGTCAATATATTTAAATTATGGTTCATACATAATTTTAACAGTTATAAATTTATAGTATACATTTAATTTGCTTAAATGGAAATTTGATTGATGATAAACAATTGAAAATATTGTAATTGATAATAAAAACATTACATTTTACATAATAGGTATTTGTAATACAAATGAAATGACGAAAAGTACATTATTGATCTAGAGACGATGGATGCTTTGGTTGGTACGATGAGGTGTTACCCCTACCCTTCAACTTATCCATCCCATGACGGAGCTGAGCGATGTACTGCATTGACTGTTGAAACTGTTCCATCAAATGTTGTAAGTGAGTCGCCAATGTCTGCTCTGTACACCAAAGCTTTTGCACTTCATTGGTAGTGGACTGCCTACTAGATGTTGTTGTACTGGACATAGAGGATTGTGAATAATATGTATTCGCAAATGAACCTAAGCCGAATATCCTCCCACGATGGTCCTTACCACCCATTGCATTAAGATAAGTTTCAGTCTCATCAACATCTTCAAACTGCTGAAACTGTCGTTGAATGCTTTCTTGTATTTGATTGTTTATATTAGTATGTGATAATTATTAAGCATTTATATTAAACCATAAATTTCACATACATTTAATTCTCTACAACGATTGTTGACGAATGTTACACCTTCAAATTTTTTAGTGTGAGTGTGCAAATAGAGCTGACGGGGTGTAGGCCTCATGCCCATAGGCTTTTCCTACATAAGAATAAAATGTTATGCGTGTATTAAAATTTATAAAAATTTATGTAGAGTTTCCTATATTTTTATGATATCTACCCCCTTTTGAACAAATAAAATAACTCAAGAATACAATCATATATGACACCAGACATTTATATCATTATCATTCTTAACAACAAACAAATATTTTCATTCCAAATTTCACACATCAAATTCAATTAAAATACATCAAAGAAAAGAAATGAGAATATAAATATAAATTGTAGATATTTACAAGTCTCTCTACATGCTCTTGGTAGGTAATATAATCTTCCCGTATGTACGGGAAGACTCTCTCCCCTCGGTCTTCCACATCTATTGGCTGAATTACGCTCTAAAATGGACATGGCCTCAAGTGATGTCCAATATTGTAGCCAACAACTCCATATTTCTTCAGAAATGTAAGGCAATCATACATCAGCCCAATGTATTGAAGCAACAAAGTCGCGATAACATGTACGCACTTGTCTCTCCCATATTCTATAGATGATCTTGTCAAATTAATAATCCCAAAAAAATTCGTTCTGAAAAAAAAGAAAAAACATTCGGTAAATACTTATAATGTAATAATATTTATCTAATTAATATATACAACTGTTAATTAAAAAAGAAAATAATAATTTTTGTGGTATCTCAAACTCGTGATAGTAAAATTCCTTTGTTGCCTGAGAGATATTCTTCCATACATAACCCTCAAGATCAACCTTCTCCTTGAATTTCAATGTCATGTTTTTTTAACAAGGTCCAAATGGAAATAACCTAATATAAAACAAATAAATTTATACCATTTTAAAATTTAAATCTATAACTTAATTATGAACATATAATGTTTCATGTATTTTCACTTACATATTATTAACAATTGTGGTATATTTTAGCCCATCGAGTCCCTCAACTCTAGGTTGGCAGTCGTCTCCTTCATTTGCATTGTTTACCTCTAATGTCTCTGTTGGTATAGGGTTAGTGAATGATGTAGGGGTGGTGGATGGTATAGTCTCATCTGTAAGTGTAGTAGGTGGTGGAGGAGGAGATGTTTCTTCTCCAGCTGCTACACTATGAGATGCTTCACCTGTACAGTAAATACCTTTGAATCGTGATATAAATTTTGGTTGCGAATTATTCTGTCTTCTCTTTGGTACCATACTTCAACCTGAAATTAATATTTGATTGAATTTTGTAGAAATATTACAATTTGATTTCAATATTTTATACAATATATTGAAAAGGAAATAATTGATTTATTGAATATAATATTTAATTACAAATATAAATTAATTACTATCATCACTTAATTGTAAATCAAAATCCTCTTGTTGTTTTGAAGAATTTGAATCAAACTTAAGCTCTTCATATCTCTAGCCCTCCTCTTCCTCTCCAAATAAAATTTCGACATATTCATTACATGGATCATTCAAAGGTTTATTATCCTCATATACGACAGATGCATTTATTTCATAAGCATATTCCTGAAACGTTTCACTTTCAATTCTCTATTCTCCTTTTTCACATGATTCAAAAACACCTCTAGGTTTAACTTTGCAAACAACCAACTAATTTGACTTATATTGTCGTAAGTTGGGAAAAAGGACATAATATACCTGGATCGCTTGCATTGCCAAAATGAAAGGTTCAAAATGTCAAAAATTTCTTCGATTGTTAATTTCAATTAGATTGTATCGGCTATGCACTTTTGTACAAACATTTGGATTTGGATCAAACCAGTCACACTTCGTTTTATTGGCAATGCATAGTACTCAATTTCAAGTATCTCATTAATTTTGCCATAGTAACCCATCAATTTTTCCTGTATGCAAACTCCACTAGTTATTGTTGCCATGTTATAACCATGATATTCTGTATGATATTTTTATCCATTAATGAAATACATTGGATATGATTTAACATTTCGCAAAGGTCCCTTCGCAAGATCACATATGAACTTGTTCTCTATTGGATTTTCTAAGGCCTACGAAAAAGAAAATATCATATTAAACAATATATTATGTCATTCAAACATTTAAATTTAATAATTCATCATTTCAATATTTGTAAGTGAAAACGTACATATTTCTCAAACCATCGAGGAAAGTGTCTTCCCACTTCTTTATTGATATCATCCTGTGATTTTTTGGGCATGAGCTCGCGTAACAATTCCTCGTATAATCTAGAAACATTATTATGTATTCTAGTTATGAATAACACTAAATTCAAAATTGAAATAATCACTTGATAGTTACTGCATGAAAAGTTGAACCTCTTCACAGTTCAATAAAATGTAGCCATAGACAGCCTCAATTTCTTCCTCTATTAACATTTTTCTTATTAAACGTCCATATGTTCGTCCAGGATATGTGAAAATGGATAAGTTACCATTAGCATCACTAGTTCTTCCCCATCGTCATTATGAGGAACTTTTCTTTCTCTTGTGTGAACATACAGCTCAAAATAATGTGAACAAAATGTACTAGTTTCCTCTACTAAATAAGCATTACATGTCGAACCTTCAACTATAGTCTTTTTCTTCACATTTTTCTTCAAGTGATGCAAATACCTATATGAGTGAATAGCATTATACGAATTTAGTTATGAAAACATGATGATATGACTTCAATTACAATCATTTTTGTTGAATTACGTACCTCTCAAATGGATACATCCAACGATATTAAACTAGACCGGCTAGTTTAGCCTCATGTGCTAAGTGTACAGGTAGATGCTTCATATAGTCAAAGAAGCTTGGAGGAAATATCCCTTCTAACTTGCACAAAATTATTGGAATTTCCCTCTCCAGTTTTTCCATTTCAACCTACTTAAGTTCAGATGATGTTAAGCTTTTGAAAAACCAACTTAATTATGTTATTACTTCCCAAACCTTATTCAGTAGCAACTCTCGAAATGCAATTAGAATTAGCCTTTGCATAAACACTTGACAATCATGACTTTTCATCTCAAATAATTTGTACTTCTGTATGTCCATACGCCTTGCCAAGTTTGAAACATAACCATCGAGAAACTTTAGACTTTTCAACCATTCATACAATATTTCCTTATGCTTTTTGCCTAAAGTGTAACATGCTTTCGGATATTTACCGGTGCGAAGATTTTTATGTAACTCATTTCTTTTATAAAAATTTTTCAAATCAGCTCATGATTTTACATTATCTTTTGTCCCCCTTCAATGTTCATTATGGTATTGAACAAATTGTCAAAAATATTTTTTCTAATATGCTTCACATCTAGATTATCGCATATCAAATTAGTTTTCTAATATGGCAAATCTTAAAAGATGCTTCGTTTTCTCTAGCCAAAGTTCTACTAATACTTATATTAATTTCATCAACTTCAAATTCTGTAACTTTCAGCAAACCTAATTCGTCAATCTCTAGCAATATCTCTTCACCAGATTTGTCAGGAGGAGGAGCTGTTTCTACTATCCTATTCTTAATGAAGTTTTGTTTATTGCACTTAAATGGATGATTTGGAGGAAGAAATTTTCTATGGTTGTCAACCCAACATATTTTGCCCCCGTTTGGAAGATAAAATGCATAAGAATCATTGCCACAATAAGGACAAGCCAATTTTCCTACTATGCTCCATCCAGATAATATGACATATGTTGGGAAATCATTAATTATCTATATCAAAGTTGCTCTCAACACAAAATTTTGTTTCAGAACACATCATATGTCTCAACACCATATTCTCAAAGATACTGCAATTTAGATATCAATGGTTGTAAGAATATATTAATTTTGTGCTTCAGATTTATAGGCCCTGGAACAATCACTGTCAAGAACATATATACCTCTTTCATACACATTCATATCGGCAAATTGTAAGAAGTAACTGAACATGATGAATATTGCTGGTTAGGTTGACCAAAAGGTTAGAATCCATCCGTCGACAATCCCGACCTAACATTTGAACTTTTAGCTACAAACTCATAATGGGTGTCATTAAAATGTTTCCATGCCAATGCATTTGATGGATGACTTATTATTTCATCTTCTTGTTGGTGTTCATTATGCCATCTCATGTGAGACGCAGTAACATCAGAAGCATATAGTCTTTGAAGTCTCGGAGTTAGTGGGAAATAATACATTCGCTTCCAAGGAACTAACTTTCCTTTCATAGAACGCTTTCTAGGCTTGAACTTAGATTGACCACAAAATTTGCACTCTTGTAATTCTATATCATCACCCTGATACAATATACATCCCAATTTGCAACAATGAATCTTTTCAATAGGCAAACTAAGCCCCTAATAAGTTTCTTTATATTGTAAAAACTATCAACCATTGTGTGATCAGGAGGCAATGATTTATTATACCATTGAAGAATTTTATCAAAACTACGATCAGAAATATGCCCTTAAGACTTTATTCTCAAGATACGAGCAATTAAAGACAATTGAGTCATTGTCTCCCAATTTGGCCATAGTTCTTGGTCAAATGAGTGTAGTAAGTCAAAAAATTGTTTGGATTGTGGGTTGGGTTCTTCTTCAAGATTTTCTATATTTTCCGTAAAGCTATAACTGGATGTATCATAAACCATTACATGTAAGGATTTTCATTTGCATCTACATTATTTGTTCTAAATTCAATCTCCTCTTTAAACTCATTTAAGCTCACTAATGATTATGCTTGATTACCCCTTAAGGTGCTACAAATCAACGGTTCCCCATATAGTATCCACTCAAAATAATTGGGGACAAACCCTCTTCTCAACAAATGCCCATTCACTTTATCAAGATATAGGAAGGAAACGAATGTGTTTGCATTTTTTACATGGACATTTGATCTTCGGTCCATCCATATATGCAGGTTAAGAACATGTATAATGAATAAAAGCTTTAACTCTCTCAACAAATTCAAGATTAATGAAACCATTACGTGATAATTGTGTATACATCTTAGATCTAACAACATTCCTCATTTCTACAAAGTTGTTAATTTAAATCAGTGATTCCATAGTTAGTACCTTTCACGGCACCCCAAAATTTACAGAACATCTAAACTTTACACATCCCCTAAGTATTAACCAATTTAATTAATCAACTACAATTGATTTCAAAACTATAGTAAGTGGCATTGTTTACACCTGTGAATCATGAAAACAAGTTCTCACTGTGACTCCTAGGCTCATGAAATTTTTCACCGATAAGCCTCACGGGAGCTGCATCACGAGTTTCTAGCCTATATACCATCCTACAGGTTTATTATGAAACGAATTGTCTTGTCTATAAAATGTATTAATTCCTTGTGTTAATACTAAGTTAGCGTAATCACGTCGAAGTTGAAGTATTAATCGTCGAATTAATCACTGACAATTAATCAATCGAATTAATCACCTACAATTAATGATGGGTTTCTAGCTTATATACTGTCTTAGGAGTTTATTATGGAACGAATTATCCATAACATCTCAAAGTCATTTCACTTACAGTAAATACTTAAGATTTTTAAAGAAGAACATACAATTTCATCAATGATTATAAGAATATTATAATATTCTAAACAACAACACAAAACCAAAACTTGATTTGCATTCACAAAAAATCCAAAGGTATCATAATCATATTATTAAAGTAATACATATGGTAAATTTAGTTCGACGATTAACCTGGATGGATGGACAACTTCAGACTACAACGCAGAAAGATGAGTGACGATTTTCAACAAAATAGGTCCTACGAAAAATATGAAATATTTAATAAAATACAATTGTTTTGCTATTAGGTGAAAGCAAAGTACAAAAGTAAGGACTCATAAGGAAACCACTATGCTATAAACTACTGTATTATATTAAATATAACAATTATTATTATTACTAATAATAAAATTAATAACAATAAAACTAATAATAATAAAAATTAAAAAATTAATGACAACAACAACAACAACAACAACAACAATAATAACAACAATAAATATAATAATAAATATAATTGATAAAAATAATAAATTTACTAATAAGTAGAAAATGCAGTGTAAATTATCACATTTAATAGCGAGTAAATAAACATGAAACAATAAGAAAACATCTAGATATATACATACTAGTAGTAGAATTTAGGCTAATGCAATTATTTATCAAAACACTATATGAAAAACATCAAAATAAATTCAAAGAGCAAAGACAATTTATTTTCGTGGACAATGCATCCCACCTAATTTGATAACTTTAGTTTTCCAGAAATGCATACATGACATATATTCATCTTTAACTAACCACCATGTAAACATAAGACTATATACTAATACATAAAGAAAAACACATTATGACCCTTGTTGATGAATGTGCTATTTAGGTTTTCAACTTTCGACCGAAAAAATTTAACCAACTAAAACCACCATTTAATAACACATTATCACCCTAAATTTGATTTAAAGAACTAAAATCAAAATTTTGAAGAACAGACATTTCATCGAACACCTTACATGCATCACAAATTTATCCCAACATCCCAACCAAATTAACCTCTTGTCCCCTCTATCACCAACATTTATACCTTGCAATTGTTTTTCAAACACATAATACACAAATAAACCAAATACCCAACTTAATCTATCATCCAATACCTTAACCAAATAACACTAATTAACCGGGGAGAGAAGAAAATATCTCAACTGAAGTCAGGAAGAGACGAGACACGAACAAGAGAGGTGACTACGGTAGCTAGAGACACGAAGGGGAGAGACGGTCAATGGAGAGAAGCAAAATGCGAAGATTTTGGGTAGGAGAGAAGCAATCTGAGAAGACGACACAGGTTGAGGGGGAGGCACTTTGGTGTGTTTAATACGAAAGAAAACAATGTCGTTTGGTGGCCGATGGACCTTACCGACGAATGAGTTTTCATTTGTAAACTCAAAAAATTTTGTTTTATTTCCCGACGATCATATTAGACCATCGCTAGAGTCCGTCACCAATTTTTCGGGATGATTTCTCTCCATATTTATCGACAGACTTTACTATTGCTGCTAAACAAAATTTTCTTATTAACTTTACCGACAGATAATTAAGTTCCGCCGGTAATCTACAACGGTTTCTTGTCCGTCACTAAATGTCCATCAATGATGCTTATTTTTCTTGTAGTGATAATAAGGGTGGTGATTTAAGTAGCATTAGTTTAATTCCTATAAAAAAGGGATTTAACATAAATTTCATGTCCATAACATATACTATATATCAATTAAGCATTCTAAGAGGTATGATTGTTTTCCTTTTGGAAATTAGAATGTATGATTGATTGAATGCGTGTTGTTAGTTATTAATAAAATTTTACAACTATTTTCATCATTTAAATAATTGATTTTTATATAAAGTGTAGTGTATTAGCAATGATGTATTTTAGGATTTCATCATACTATTGATTCAATAGAATTTTAGCATGTTTATTAAGTGTGTAATTACATGTTTATTGACATATAGTTACAATTGTGCATGTAAAGTGTGTTTTAAGGTGTTGATCAAATACTATTGATGACTTGCATGTTGTGTATTGCTGACTTTTATTATGTTATTTCTATATGTGAGTTATGTGATTAGTGATTTATTAATGTATGCTAGGATATGATGGAATGCATTTGAGGGGTGTATTGTTGAGATGTTTGAAGTGTGAAAGTTGGATAGGATGTAATGAAAGTTATTATGATATTTAAGAAGGCATTTGGTACGCTAGTGTACTACATTTTGGAAGAAAAGGAATGTTTAGGATTTTTGCCAACCATGAAACCATTGTTAGAGAAACTGTTAGAAGAATGATCAAAGTCAAATTATATGTTATGGCTAAGGAGTCCATATTAAACCCAGCTCTAGAGATAGAGATTTGTTTTAACCTCTCTATTACTTAGGACTAGAGGAACCATTATCATACGCATTAGTAAGTTCATAAACTTGTTATACTTTTTGTTAATTATCCTTGTAGCTTTGGGATGTTTATGTTGTACATGTACACTTGTTTACAATTAATAGTACTTATCCTTTTTAAAAAAATTAGGTTAGGATCAATCATTAACTAAATAGATTAGAGTATAAACCAATATGTTATTAGGGTGAATATTTGGTGTTGTATTAAGATGAAAAGTAATATGTTCTTTCAAAGGAATATCTGAAGCTAGATCGGAGCAACAATAAATTTTTTGGTAAAAAAGAATATATAAAGTTATATTAGATGTAAATTAATCCATTCATTGGGATGAACATTCTGCTCGTACCTTAGGAAGATACAAGATATTGTATGATTTGTATTAGCATTTGTAAATGCTTATTATGATATGATGATTGAATAATATTAGTACATGCGTATTGAATTTAAAAACCAAGCCTTTATATAGTGACCTTTAGTAGACAAAATTCAATCTAGGATATCATATTGAAGCATTAAAGCTTTTCCCCTTATGTGGATGACTCAACTTAATAAACATGTATCTACCCAAGGATTAAGGAGCATTGGATGTGCTTCCTCTCAAAATACCTTTAGTAGACAAAATTCAATCTAGGATATCATATTGAATCATTAAAGCTTTTCCCCTTATGTGGATGACTCAACTTAATAAACATGTATCTACCCAAGGATTAAGGAGCATTGGAT
>JAOSBN010000009.1:9006261-9024723 GCA_027563595.1 Erythroxylum suave
GTGCTTCCTCTCAAAATAAGCAACATGGTGCTACCAATCATAAAAATTTTGAGATTTCATAAGGATAAGTAGCCACTATGGTTTAAATGGATTCATTTGTACTATATCAAAGAGAACAATTTCTAGAACATCAACCTTCATACATTCATCTCTTTGATAGTGTGATTCCTAGTAAGCTTAGGAGATATAATAAGGATGAAAATTCACAATGTGACTAGTAATGGCAATTGACCTTTTCTTCTGGCTAATAATTGGTCTTCCTTTAAACTATTTAAATTTAGACTCCATACTTTCTTATAGAAATATGATCAAAAGACATGCCACTATAGATCATGTTATCATACATAAAAGTTTGGTAATGAATGCTCTCCTAGCTTCAAACATTTCTTCATTTTTATCTAATATTATCTTATAGCCTTATGTTGAGGATAAGGTGATATGGAAAAATTGTAATTTTGGTGAGTTCATTAACATTTCATACAAAGGATTCTTTAATCGCTCCACATCGTGTGTTCCCTATTTTAAGATAGTGTGGTGAAAACGCTATCTCCCTCGAGCATCTTTCATAATACAACTTATAGTGAAAGGTAGATTCCTTACCATCTATAGGATCAACAAGAATCTTGTAATCCCAAATTGGTGTATCCTATGTAAGGCTTCTCAAGAAACAATAGATCATCTCCCCTTCCATATAATTTTATTGAGGTGGCTTAGGGGGAGATTTTAAATAGAGACAATATAAGGAATGCTTTTGCTAACTAGCACGGTATATTAGAGTGGAACTTGAAACTAAGAATAATGGTGAAGTAAAGAGATGGATGTAATGCATGCCCATTTCGTATCTAGTTACCTTTATATGGAATAAAAGAATAAGAGAAACTTCTCTAATTAAATCTTATGCAAGGAAAGATTTACTAGGGACATTACTGATAGAATAAGATTCCATATTTACTTATTCAAAGACAGGTTCAAAGATAGATCTTTTGTGGGAAATAAATGCAACTTCCATCAACATTTATTACGTCTACGTTGTACTTTAATCAGTACCAATGTGTAAGACTTAGGCTGATTATGTCTCTGGTGATTTAGTTTGCTCTATCACCTTTTTAATCTCTATTGTATCTCTCTTGCACATTTTTAGGCACCCTCATAGCTGAATTCAATTTTTATTTTAAAATTTTTTTGGTTGTTTGTTAGTTTAGATAAGTAATTGTGAGCATTAATAACTAATTTAGTTCTATTTTTTTCAATAATCTATAAAATAAACATTTAATTTTTTATTATAATACCTTTTGTATAACTTGGACATATATTTAAGTTTGAAGTGGATCCTTTACAAGCTTTTTAGTATGTAACACAAAAATCGTAATAAAAATATTTTAATAAGTAAGCACAAATAACCAAAAACTATGGGAAATGATAATGGCTAGTCAAATATACTTTTCCTTGTCTCTAGAATGGAGAGCTCCCCCTTCTTTTGCCACCATCACCTCATCCTAATAATTTTCTTGGAATCCTTGTTTTACACTTTGTTGTCTTTTTACACTATCTTTTTTTACATATTACATTTGTCTCCCTCTTTTATCATTTTGCTCCCTACGAATATTGTTCCAATTTCCTCCCCATCCCATCCCATACCTTGATCCATCTTTACCAATTACATATCTTTGCCCTCTATTTCATCTTCTCCGTACCTCACTCAAACATCTTAAAGAAGCTATCCTTTTTATCCTCGTTTTATCCTCCTTGTTTAAGAGTTTTATTAGGGATAGTTCAGTCCTTTCTCCCCTACCATTTTTATGGCCTTTACATAGGTTATTTTTAAGGTAATTTTTTTTAGTTTACCTTGTCTTAGGTAGCCATTCTTTAGGAATTATATGTTAGAGCTACTAAAAATAATATGAATGTCTAAGATCAACTTAAATTTTCACCCACTTCCCACTAAACAAACCTCAAATACAAACTCTTTAAGAAAAGGCAATGATGAGAAGTGAAAGGAAGGCTCCTGCAGAACCAATAACCTTATAATAAATTGGAGAAATTTTGTCAAAGAAGCCTTAAATATATCTTTGCACTATTTCCCCCTATCTACAAAAGAAGGCAAAGCTATTGCATCACTAAACCTTGAACTGTTAAATGAAGGCTCCAACAATTGGAATACCATTTTGGTTGGATTCTTCTTTAGAAAAAAACCTTATTTTCTTGTGATAAACAATTGGGCGCAAAAAGCATGCTAAGGGAAATGGTTACAAGAAGTTTTAGTATATGAAGATAATCATTTGTTTTTTAAATTTACAATAGAAGAGGAGGCCAAAAACATAATATAGTCAATTCTTAAAATATTTGTTATTGTCCAATCTTTGTTCAGATATGGAGACCAGGTATTGGACTTGACAAAATCAAACATGAGAATGTGCTAAAGTGGATTAATATACACAATGTTCCATTGGAGTACTAGTCCAACAAGGGATTAAATATTTTTGTTGGTTATATAGGAAAGCCCTTATACATTGCGTAAATTACAGTTAGGGGGAAGAGAACTAAATTTGCTAGACTTTTTGTTAACGTGGAACTAAATAACGTATTATTAGAATCTATACTTTTAACGAGGCTCAGAGATGATGAAATTTTGGTTTCAGGATTCAGTATTGGTGTCCTAACTTTGGAAGCCTTCCTTAAGGCAATAAGGGAAGAAATGTATTGCAACTAGAAGAAAAGTTGATAGAGAAGATTATCTAGAGCTAATAGGCATGGAAAAGTTATAGAATGGGTATTACACTAAAGATATATAAAAGAAGAACAATTAGGTAGGGATTAGATATAATACAACATACAAGATTAACTAATGTTAGTAGGGATGGAAAAAATAAAGAAATAGGCAAAGATAAACTAGTGGGTACTGAATTTAAAAACCAATTAAGAAGAGGGAAACTATGATAATAAAGAGGCCTCCTAACAATATGCCACCATTGAAGAAAGGTTAAAAGAACAAGCTACCCTAACTAATGTTGGAAAGATGTAGGAGTATTAGAAGGATAAAAAAGAAAATATAAGAGATAGTTCATATATCAAAGAACCTACTGAATATGATCTGGAAGGGTTTTAGAGTGGCTATAAAAGGAAGGTAAGGAGAAAAGGTAAGGGTAAGGGATCTAAAGCTAAAAATTAACAATAATATTAATTATTCTTAGAATATAACGGTTATCAATTGCCCAAATACATTATTAGCATTGAAAGATTTCTATGTTCAGACTAAATGGGTAATGCTAGGCTTGTTAGAAACAAAAATAAAAGAGGAAAATATTCCTAATCTGAAGATTTTGGGGAAGAATTTGAAATTCTTGTCCAACCATCAAATCACCACTATGGAAGAGTAATAGTGGCTTATGATTATAAAAAATCAATGATTAACCTACTAAACTCTTATGACCAAATGAAGCATATGAGTATAATATGAAACAAGAAAACTATATTGTAGGTACATTTCTTTACAATTCTAAATTCAACTTCTGGAAAAGACTATTCTGGCATAAATTGGAGCAGATTAATTTAGTAATGTAAGGCCAATGGTTTATTACAAATGATTTTAATAGTATATAGCATAAAGATAAGATTGATAGATATGTAGAATTAAGGAATTTCAATAATAACTTTAGAGAATGTGTGAAAAATATAGGGATAATAGACTTAAAAATGAAAGATACTTAAAAATGAAAGCATGTTCCTTCAAGTGTAGCCACAAACAAGTTTTAAAATGGCTTATGAGGGAAAAAACTAGATATGACACTAGTTAATATGGAGCGGTTAGATGAGTTTCCTGAAAGTAAAGCAATCTATAAAGAGCCTTTAATTTTAGACCATTCCCTTATCATTGTATAAGACGTGGTAATTAGGAAAAGAAAGAAGTTTCCATTCAGGTTCAACAACATAGTAATATAGGAACTAGGATTTTATGAAGCAACCTTTAGAGGGAAGTCATTAGAAGTTCAGGGATATAAGGCATTTATTTATAATAGAAAGCTAAAGGCTATTAAGTAAAAGATGATAACTCTCAACACCAAGATGACCTTAAACCTTAGTAGGAATGTAGAGGAAGCCTAGAAGAAAAGGATCAAGACCCAAGATGATTCATACATGTAACCTAAAGAACCAAAGTTGAATGAAAAGGAAAGAATAACAATGAAGAAATATATAAAAGCAACCTTAATCTATGACTCAATCCTTATACAAAAAGTAAGGATAAGCTAGATTAAGGAAGGGGCTAAGAACTTTAATATTTTCACAAGTCCATTAAATTTAGGAGCATCACTAATAGAATTTGCTACTTATGTAGAAGTAATGGAGAAATTATGTCTAATCACGGGGAGCTGAAAGAATAACTGTTTAAATATTTTGAAAGTTCTCTTGGAAGATCAGTTTGTAGCAAATCAATTGTGATTTTGATAAGGTCCTTCATCAACTACCAAACTAATGTAGAAATGGAGTATTTAAATATCCTTTATAACCTAAGATGTTAGAAGAGTGGTATGTGGGCTAAACCCTACAAAAGCTACGTGCCTAAATGGTCTTAATGGTCACATCTATAAAAAACCTGGGCCATTAATTATGAATTTGGTCATAGAAGAAAATCTATAGTTCTTTGAGATTGGTAAGATCCTTAAGGAGGTTAATAACATATTTATTAGCATAATATCAAAGATCTAATGTCTTAACTCCATTTGGGATTATAGACCATTGTCTTATTGTAACTTTTTCTATAAAATAATTTTAGAATTGTTGGCCTTAAGAATGAAAAAGGTTATAAGCATTATGATTAATGAAGCATAAAGGGGCATTAATAAAGGGAAAGAAGATAGAGGATAATGTCTTATTAGCATAGGAGATTTTTAGAGGCTATGGTAAAAGAAACCCACCTAAAAATTATGCTTTGAAGATAGACTTTTAAAAAGCTTATAACACAATTAGCTAGGACTTCATCTTATAGGTTTTGGAGGTGTTAGGTTTTCAATTAAGATATATGGAATGTGTTAGAGAGTGTATAATCACCCCCTCCTTCAGTTTCTTAGTGAATAGGAAACCTACCTAGTTGTTCAAGTAGAAAAAGGCCTAAGACAAGGGGACTATATATGCCTCTATCTATTCATCATATGTGCAGAAGTCTTGATAAGATTAGTGAAACACAATATATCCTTGAACCCCATTTTAGTTACTACTGTCAATGCAAGGAATTTGTATTATTAATCTTGAGCCATTCAGATGATCTCATAATGTTCTCTAAATCTAACGATAAGTTTATATCTAAACTAGCGACATCCCATCAGATGTTTAAAGAGTTGTCTAGTCTCTAAATTAATTTTAGGAAAAGATAGCTAATTATCTCATGAAGTGCCTCTAGTGAAGATAATTAGTTGTCTAGGATAACAATATTACAAATCAATGAAAACCTATTCACTTATTAGGAACTCCTTTTATCTACTATGAGATTATAATATAAAGATTGCATTCTTCTTTTGGAAAAAGTTCAAAGAAGGTTAGGATCCTTGTGTAATGAGGGTCTTTCTTATATAGGTAGAGTTATGCTGATAAAGTCAGTTTTGAATTCTATACATATCTATTGATCAACCATATATTCCTCTCAAAGTGAGTGATTAAGTCTTTGAAAGTCTGATGAGAAGTTTTTAATGGGGGAGGAAGAAGAGAAGGTAGAACAATATCCAAAGTAAGCTGGAAGGACATTAAAAAACAATTATAAAGGGAGGGTTAGGGATACTCTTTATCAACTTGACTAATAAGGTACTCATAGCTAAAAGGTTGTGAAGACTTATTGAAAATAAGAGAAACATATATATTTTATGGATAAATGAACATCCATTAAAAGATAGTAACCAAAAGTAAATCAACTAAGACATAAATACTCTAAGTTCATAACCTAATTTATGAAGGTGAGAAACAATCTGTTAATTTTCTTTAAGTTTGAAATTGGAAATAGAGAAAGGGCTTCCCTCCTTTATATTAATTAGAGCAAAGTAGGACCTTTGTAAATGTCCAATCTATAAGGGGTTTAGTAAAACAATATTTCTATCAATAATAAGGTAAAATTATGGATAAGAGGGAACTAATGGTATAACTTCCCCTTGGAAGTAGAAACAATACTACCATACTACAAACCCAATCCTAATATGAAAGATAAATACACCTAGCTCCATCACTTATGTAGTAAATTCACTAAATATTCTTATAGTGAAGTGTTGAAAGGAGGAAGGGAACAAGTGATAAGGTGCAATATTATATGAAATAAGAACCTAATGCCTAAGATATTCTTTCTAATATGGCTAATTTTCAAACAAGTGCTACTATCCAAGGATAGGTTAGTGTTCTTTAACATTCTAGATATGTGCTTACTATATAAAAGCTAATGAATCGATAACACATTTTTTCTATAGCTATAGTTTGTCTAAATGGATATAGGATAAAGTACAACAACTATGCCATATTTATAGCAAATGCTTCAATTATAAGGATATGCTAAAATGGTTAAAGAATAAATCAATAAGGGAGATGAGATTGTGATCTTTATCAGTTTGGGAAGAACCATTTACAAGATATAGGCATAATGCAATACCAAAAGCTTAAGAGGAAATGAGAACAATAAATAGGAAATTCTAAAAGAGATTATACAATGATTGAGGAGCAGTTGTCACTCAAGCAGAAGGTAAGAAGTTGTTAACCAAAAATATGGAATTAACATGATGAATCCCAATCATACATCTATTATTCAACTATGAAAATTCTCATACTGAAATTCAATAATTAGAGAGAGCCTGAAGGTGCAATACTCTTAACTCTAACAATCAATCGAATAGGAAAGGAAAAATTTTAAAAAATCCCACAGCATTCATTATCAATATCCAAAACTTCATCAAGAGTTCAATGATATCTTGAAAGACAAATCAAAGAAAAAGAGAAAAATGAGCACTTATAGGAGGAATCAACTAGGTGGCTAATGCACAAATCAAGCAAGATATATAATACCACAAAAGGTAGCCTTGCGAAATTTGCAGCATATAAAGTAGACTTTAGATCCAGATGTTTCGTTATCAATAGTTCAGGGAGGAAGAACACCAACATGCAACTTGGATAAAGAGTGCCAGTCTATAAGTGAATTTAGGCATGAAATAATAGTGGGTCATCCAAGCCTTGATAAGGCCAATTTTTTAATTAATGGAGATGAAATAAGGTAAACTCCTTTGTCCTTAAACTTAGTTATTAGTTTTGCATGAAAAACACTTTTCATATATTAATACAATATTTTAAATTCTCTATAAAAATAGTGAGCATAAATAAATTCAATTCTTTGTCTTGAACATAAATGAAAATATTGAACTTAAATTGTGGTATTACTACTCATTTAAAATAATGACATAATCGAGTAAGTGGAAACATTTATGACAAGGTGTTTGCTTCCACACGTCAAAATATTATATGACTTTTCAAACAAGTCTCAAAATGCTCCTGCTTTAATTTAAACTTTTATGCTTAATTTTTATTAGTTTGAGTTATTAAAATATCTGAAAGTTTAAGCATCCTGCTAAGAATGTGTGTTTACTTTATATATTAAGTTGAATTTTGCATATTATGTTGATGTTTGAAGGGTTCTTGAATTAAATTGAATTATTTTATGATATAATGCAAGTATCTATATGCCTCTCTAATTGAGGGATAATGCAATTGAATGAAATGTTTACAGTTTTAATTAATTTTATGGATTTGTTAAATTCTTTCATAGAATTGCTACCTATTTAAGTTAAGAGTAATTTAATTAATTTACTTAATGACAAGCAAAAGCTTTTGTGGAGGCAAATTTGATGATAGACTATATTTTATAATATAATTTTGTGAGTATTTTGGATGGAGGACTTTAGTTGAATTTTACAGAAAACAAACATTAGAGATAACTTTTTCTCCCCAAAAATCTTCCAAAATTTAATTCTAAGTTATTTTTAATTGAAAAATTAAAATCTAAATTTTATCTCAACAAAGCAAGTTATCAACAAAAAATGAGAGTTCTTCTAAATTTATTTATATAGTGACTTCTCTATTTTTTGATTTTGTTTTTAAATATATTTTGCTTCAAATTTCCTTTTTATATTTATACGAGAAAAATCCTAGTATTGTTTGAATAATTGATATGATTTAATCTACGATATGAGATATAATTTTGTAAACTACCTTTGATTGATCTTAATGCTAATCTATTTATGAATATTTGAATTTGATTTAAAATCACTTGTGGATAATTTAAAAGAGTCTACTTGAGTAGATCATAACTTAAATAAAGAGGGTTAAATGTAGGATTTAGTGCATAGCATTGGTAAAATCAGATAAAATCTAGTTGGTTAAAATAAATTACGCATGATATCGACATTGCTTTTTATTATGAACTACAGAATCCAGTTGTTTGGTTATGACCTTCGAGGCCTGCCAAGCCGAGCAATCGAATGGCTTGTGTGCCCTTGCTCTTACGAATGTCCCATTGGCCACAAGTCGTAATGGATTGAGAGATAAACTTTTATTAACAGTAGAAAAAGCGCAGTTCACGGGCAAGGGCTGTTATGCGTTCAACAAGCTACTGCAAATTTGTACTCAAGTCCTTTACATGCATCCGTGCGTAAGCTCAAATTGTAACAGTTAAAATATTCAAACAGCATCATGATTAAAAGCAACTTAGAAATTTCAACATCACAGTGTGATATAATCTTAACAGTGGATTACGTCTCTTGTGATCCACAAAAATGTCAGAAAGTGGAAGGCGGTAGCATTACAGTCGACGAAACTTCCTTGATAAATGGAAAAAGATGAGATTGAAATTTCATCAAGCTGGCCATGGCCTTCAAACTTTTAGCAAAAAGTGCTTTAATAAGTATCCAAAGTTCGTTAAATTTGCATAATTGCGCATTAAGAGAAGAAGCTTCAAATCATTGATATTAAGGTAAGAAGCATCAAGCTTTACTTTTGATAACTAAAATTGAACAACCTCAAAAGATATCACAGTAAGTATTCAACGTAAAATCCCAGTATAACTCCAAATCCAGGAGGATCAAAAACTTTATCAGTATAGTGCAATCAATTGCAGAAAAATGAAGCTAATTTAAGCTTCAATCTCAAACCTTGGACATTTTATGGAGCCCATAAATATGTCAATCTCAATCAAGTTCTCCTCTTCGTTCATCTCATTTGGTTCTGCCAAAAGCTCCGTCAATCCATACTGCTGCTTAAGAAAGGTAGCTGGTGCAAAATCTGGCAACTTTTTCTGAACTTGTAACTTGGGGTCTTCTTGTTTATCACCAACATAATGCCCACTTGTAAGGGCTATTTCAATGAGGCCTTCCTCGTCGGACATGGATCCATCGGACCAATCCGTGCTGTGGAGCATGTTATCTTGTAATGACCACTCCAGTTCTGATTCCTCGCTAGTTGATGAACTAGCGAGGCCGTCACTTTCTGAAAGAACAACAGGTGACGACTTGGCTAAGTAATCATCACCCACCTCGCTCCTGTCATCTTCTACTCTGATATCATTTTTTCGCCTTATGCTTTCACTTTCAGGCCCTCCTGCTTGATCAGTCGCGACACATTCTATGTGGGCAGAGATTTCCTGATCTGCTTTGAGTATCTCATCTTTAGACGACTCACCTTCCGACCTTTGTTTTTGATTTGAGAATGTGAAGATAATACTACTTAAGATTAGTACAGTGGATATGAGAAGCATGGCTGAAAACTCATAGCTCAAAATAGTTGCGAGGATTAGCAATGGGCCAAGAAGAACAATCCAAGATAGATGGTTTCTGGAGAAACACAAGGCAAAAGCCATTTGACACTGGTTTCTGAAGTTCGTCAATATAATGAGCACCTTGATCGGTTTGTATATCAGAAGAATTTACATTCACAATTTTTTCCCACTTGATAGATTTAGGATCTGAAAAGGGGATGGATGAAAGATCTGACTTGTATGGGGAAACTAGTTTGCAAACTTGAGCATCGACTTCAGAGATTATTGAAAATTGCTAAGAACTGAAAGTCTGGAAATGAGGAGTTTCTGTTGTTTCTGCACTATCAAGGGGCATAAAGAACAGTGTTAAGCTGAGTTAAGGAAACTTGTTCTGGATAGACAAAGTACGGACTGCAAGGAAGGGCATGTTTTCAACTGTCCGATCACGATTACTTTTCTTGTTCAAAAATCAAAAGAGAAGACCGCAAGAAATGGAAAGTTCTACATGTGGTAGTGCGCGAGAATATTGCAAATCATATAAATAGAATTCCAAAGAAAGAATGAACGACAGAAGAGTCCAATTGATTGAAGTGCTTGGAGAGGCTGATGTGCAGATAGCACCCGAAATGGGTTGTAAAAGCAGAAATAGCTAAAACAATAAAAGTTTCCTAATTTTCTTCATGCACTAATGGACTTGTCCTTCAGATGAATCAATGAGCTGTTTCCTTCAACACAGTTTCACAGACTCACAGTTCCCAAGTTTCACTTGCTCCCATAAAAACTGGGTTTTTTCTTACCTAGCGCCAGTTAGGTGGTCAGCCTCTGTAATTGATTCTCTTGAAAAACCCAAAACCCAGGTTTTGCTGCAGGGTTTTCCAGTATCAGAGCATGGATATTTGAAAAGTCATGTGCTTGCATCTGTGCTCACCACATGGCGTTCTGCCAACAATTTCAACGAGAGAAACAGTAACAAAAGTTAAAACACCAAACCCGAAGTTGCATATCCTTATTATATTAACCGACCTCCTATCATTCCATCCATCGAAAAATATCAGTACCCCACCCCAGGAATCATATCATCAGGTATCATATAAATGAAACTTCGTCTCTTATAATCAATCATATGGATACGAAATACCAAAACATCAGAAAATTTCTGCTTATTAATTTTTCATGTGATGATATAACTCATAAGATTAACTTCCATACCTCTAGAGAAACCTGCCACCTTTTGTTAAATGATAACAGATGTATTTTGACAACTTTAGTTCTTGGATACTACAGCCTCAGCTCCTTTTTCTGAAGTCTTGGGTTTGGTTTCTCTGGCTGGATCAAGTCGAACTCAAAACAAAAGCCAACAGTAGTGTTAGTACTGACATGCCAATGGAAAATACTGCGTAGGAAAGCCGTAATTTTTGTCTCGTATCAGGGACAGACATCCACCATACCGCCAAGTAAAAGGAAACAAAAGTTGAGTCTTATTAATTTTTTCATCTAAAATATCTTTACCAGAAACAAAAAACAGAAAATTCTTCAAACAAATGTTTTGATGAGCCAAAACTTAAAATTTGCTACAATACAGTCGGATGATGTGAAATATATTTCCCACAATCAAATTGAATTACTTTATCCCAAATGATCATTCTTAGACGGACTGATGGTGTTTTGACAATGATCATGATCAGGAATAAGTTGTAGACTCGCCTTCAGAGATGAATTACGAAAGAATGCTTTATGAATGTGCCTCTAATCATGATTTCAGTCCATACTTTAAACACATGGGCCATCAACATGTAGTCCCCACCGTCCAAAAAACTGACTGTTGCTCCACTCTCCATACGGACTAGGTGCACTGCAACCACCGGAGGTCGGCATCCATTGACTGCTTCTTTGTTGGGGTAATTTAGAATTACATTTTTTAATCATCTTCGAGATTCCTTGACCTCAGGCTCAGTAATACAAAGTTGTAGTGGTGCTTTGGATCATAGTCCTTTCTTCCACAGCTGAAAGAGTGGTTACAAGAACTTTGTTTTGGATGATCTTCCTTCATATTTCTTAATTTGCTGATACGAATGCAGTATTACTGTGCCTGTTTGTATATATTCCTCTAGATTGGTGTGTCCAATATATGAATGTGAAAAGAGTTTTACAGTTGACGTGATCAAATGGAAGTTTTTAAGGGAATTCGAAGGATTATAACGTACGGGTTATGAGGAGGAGTAAGCTTAGTTTATCAACTTTTGACAAAGTTTAAGCTGCCCATTAAAAGTTGTGCACTTTTCATGACACGGGTACTACTCACGTCTTTAATTATAGGCTGGAAGTCAAGTAGTAAAAAAGCCAGCAACTCGTGATCTATTTTTTTTTTGTAATTTAGTTTTTATTTTTTATTGTTGATATTAATTATATATATAATTTAAAGATAAATTATTTTAATTAAATAAATTTATTTTAATATCTTATATAATATTATCAATAAATTATGCATAATTTTTTATTTTACTAAAATAAATATAATTTAAAAATTAAATCTTTATTCAAAAATTCATATTTATTTTAAATATATATTAATTATTAAATCAAAATTTATTTAATTTTTTTATACTTTGAAGATATTGTAAATTTAATTATAATTTTAATAACTATTAAATTAAATTAATTTCATTTAACTACTAAATTAAAAATAAATAAAATAAAATTATTTATAATTCATATTAAGAATTAATTTTAGTTAATTAAATATATAATATTAAATTAAATTATTCATAATCCTTATTAGTAATTAATATCTTAAATAATTAAATAATATTTATTTAGTTGATATTAAATTAAATTATGAAAAAAGAAAAAAGAAAATATTTTATATATTTTTCGTATGTTTTGAAAACTAAAAAAAAAACCAAAACTGAAAAACAGAAATTATAAATTCAAACAAATATATATTTTTTACTTAATTTGAAAAAAAAAAAAGAAACAGATCCTAGGAAAGCATTTTCCACAGTTTACTCATTTTTCTTTATATATATATATACACATACCTCATTTAATAGTGATGTACTTCTACCACATCCAAACTAGTTCTAATTGATAGAAGGTCCCCTTATAAGATTTAGTTTTATGATGTAACATAATCTTATCCCTTTCTATACTCGTTTTGTTATAATTTATTTTCTAAACGCAAGGACGAATTAAACCTGTATTGGCTCCAACGTCAACAGGCAAATGATGGGAACCATATCTCCTCAAAGGAAGCAAGTAAATCTAGAATATGTTGCCACTTGTCGGCCAGTTGCAAGTGTGAAGTTGCATAAATTGAGGAAGGAATGCTTCATCAAACTTTAGTTGGATCACCTTTTGCTCTACAATTTGGGTACAAGAAGTAGAAAACAAAGATAGTATCCATGCAACACCAACATATTAAACACAAATATTTTCACGTTTGAGAAGCATTTGCCTTGAAAGGATAGATGGTGAGATCAAGAGTTCCGACCGCCGACGGAGAGGGTATGCATACGGGAATGTTTTCGATTCGTGGAAGTGCGAGCCTAGGAGGGGACCATATCAAAGTCATGATGAAATGTTTCATAGTAGTTTGCCAAATTGGAGAACTTACTTTTGCATCGAATCCTGTGTTACAGACTTCTTGTTGTGTACATGTTATTGAATTCGCATAAGAGCCCCTGCTCCCTGGTGTTGGACAAAAGAGAAGACAATTGGAAATATTATGTGTGCTTAAGACAAATTTCAGTGAAAGAATTTTTAAGGAATGTTCTTTTCTTGAAATCAAAAGTGAAGGCATGGTAAGTCTTATCTAATTGCACAAGGAAGCAGAGAGATTCTTGAACTAGAACACGATTATGTTCCAAGTCATGTCTAAGTGTACAAAGAAGTAGAGAGGTCATGGAACTAGGGCAATGGCGTATTTGTGATAGACAACCTTATCTGAAATTGTATTTTAGTTAGATTTCAATCTCTAGAAAAAATCTAAGAGCTAATAGAATCATGTTTCAATTAGACTAAATTTAGTAAGAGGCTATATGAATAAAATTATATCAAGGTTTTGCATATTAAAATATTATTATAAACTTAGTTTGTAGAGAAATAACAATTATAATTATTCAATGGGTAAATTATAAGCAAATCTCAAATTTAACTCAATTTTAGAATATTAGCCCAAACTTTAAAAAGTTGTGCTACATAAAACATTTCTTCCTTAAATTCCATTTTCTTCTAGCTCCAATTTTTAAGTCTTCTCTAATATCCTATTTCTTAGGTAAATTATGGTGGTTGGATGGTGAAGTAGATTATAGTTATCATTGGCGTTCATCAAGCATCCTTGAAATAGTTGTGCCAATGAAGAATGGTTTAAGCAAATGCTTTTTTTAGATATTGTGTAAACTGTGTTGAATTTTTAAATCTTTAAAGAATCTTGATAAGGAATAGAAAGTTCAAATCTTTTTGGTTTTTCCTTGTGATTTTGGCTCAATCTGATCAACTTATAATTCTTCCCAATGTTCTATTTCATGGGCATGATGTTGTTATCTAATGCATTAAAGCACTTGGCTTTGTCCCCTACTTTTTCTTTTTCTTTGCCACCATAATCTATGTATATGGGAGAGGGAAATAAGAATGAAAGCAGAGTCAGTACTAGTAACAACAATAGAGAAACGAAGAAGCTTTCCTTGGAAATTAGCAAGTACCTCAGATATCTATTGCAACGATGAAACTTTCCTTGTTGAATTTGAACAGAGACAATTGCAAATTCATTGTTTATGTCCTTTTGGAGTGATTGACTAGTTTTGTCAAAATTAAAAATTTACTGCAAGTACACGGTATAGCTGTAGCTAACATAAGCAAGTATGACTGAATACGATAAAGATTGTAAGTACTAGTAATTACCCTTTTTCTATTACTAGTAATTACCCTTTTTCTATTATCTAACTTATGAATCAAATTATGGATTTTAATTAAAGTTTAAGTTAAACAAATAAACTAAGAATAAAAACAATACTGAACTCTAGATAGAGGAGAATACTAAGAAGATATCAATATCAAATAATAGCGTATAGGTAATGAACCCCCCTTAAGAACCTTAATTTTTAACCCTTTATGATATAATTATATATTGATTGTTGGATTGTGAAAATTCCTATCTTATGTTAATATCCTTCATAAGACTATTAACTAATCCCTTAGTTGACTAATAGAAATCTTTCTCATTAAAACCTTGTTTGCCTTTATTTAAATTAAAGGTTAACACGTAGCCCTGTGTTTCGATGTGAATGTGTTTGCGAGCGTGCCAAGAATTTAAAGTGATTCTAAACTAGGAAATAAGGAAAAAAGATATCGCGACTAGTAATTTAAGACTGAAATCAAACGATTGTGTATGCTAGAAAGACAAAAAATATAACAGAAAAGAACTTTGCTTTATTGATAAACAATTCGGCAAAACACAATGACGAAGAAATTGAAAATTACTTATGACAATTGAAAAGAGAAGACTATGGTAAAAACTAGAGAATTGCCGAAAAAATAAACTGATAGATTTATTGGGAAGCCAGACTTTTGATATGTGATACGTTGGAGAGAGTTTCTTCTGCTACAAAACTTCTATTGATAGCCAAAACTCATGGGTGTCCAGCCTTGATCAAACTTGCTATCTGATAAAACTTTATCCTGCCATATAGAGATAAAATTTGGCTTGATGTCTATTAGGTTTATCAGCTTATCTCCTCATTATCTTGAATTTCAAGACTCCCACTCCAACTCAAATTCTACTACTTTCCTTTTTACGGGACACTGGTTTTTTTATGGGCCAGGATCAATGGATTTCTTTTGGACTTCGAACTATGAGCTCTCTTTGGGGTTCGAATTTTCGGCCCAAAATAATAAAAATGGGTTGAACCCATTTTTCAGTGTAAACATTTGCCCCCTACACCATTGGGTTTATAAATATAAGCCTTACGGTGACCCTTCACTTATTATGAAAACCATTTAGCTAATGCCTTTGCCTAGAGTAGCTTTGGACGCTTTAACTACCTCAATTCTTTACGAGACTATATTCGAAGGCCTACTAATTATAGCTGGAAATGGCTCAAGCAGATCCATGACAGTGTTAGTGATGGCCATCCGGAGATAATCTAACAAATAGGCATAATCATCAAAAAATTGAAAAAACTTTTTGACAATTATCGCACCAAAAACCCCAGTTTCAACAATCAAACATTCTCTGACGATCCTGATTCGGACCCTGATACTCCTCTCCAAAACCCAAACCCAAGGTGGAACCCATTTGACACTCTCTACAAATAAAACCCCTCAGCTTCCAAAACCCCAAGTGACGTCGATGTTACCCCAAACCGCAAACCAAAGATTGCTCCACCCTCTTCAATAACAACCCAAGAAGCCGATTTCAAACCCCCACACAAAAACTCCTCATCGTCCTTGACTCACGCGTCCACCACTTCAACACCATCAACACCGCCGAATAGCCCTTATGCAGCTAACCTTCCAATGCCGTCGAAGCCTCATAAAAAACTCTTACTCCGACGCACTCTGAACGCGCCTCGCCTCCTCAAGCCGTTGAAACCCCGTTGTTTCAAGAACTTTCGCAGCCATCAACAACAACAGATAAGCCCGAATTTCTTCCTTCCCTATTCCATTTCCATGAAATTACTAACCCTAACAACCCGTGTTCTTTTCCAGAAAAACCAACCAACCATTCCTTTTCTACCGCCAGAAACCCAAAAGATCAGTCAACAACATGTTAGGTATAACTTTCTTGAACTCCTTTATTTTGCTTTTTGGGTGACTGTTGGAATTTTTGGTGACCTTGAGAGTTCTTAGTGACCTCCAAGGTTTCGGGTGTCTCTTAAGGTTTTCTGTGTCTTTAAAAGTTTGAAGTTTGGAAATTGTCGTTTGGTCGGAGTAGTGAATATTAGGATGTATTTTATAAGTGTGTTTGCTTCCAGGTAGCTTTGTGAACTCCCAATTACAAAGGAAACTCTACAGAAATTTCTCCAAAAATTGACTTTCCGCTTCTTTATTGCAGGCTCAGAAATCCCTTTAGCTTTTTCTGAATTAATGGACCTGGTCACTGAGCAGGTATAGACTTTCCTTCTTATATTTCCATGTCCTTTAAGAATTTCCTTTAGTCCAAAACATCCTTGCTTGTACTGGGTGACCCAAAACAGTGCTTGACTATCTTCGTCTTCCTCAACTCCTCTGGGAATTCCTTTCCCCCTTCTCAAAGGAGAAACCCTCCTCCTTCATTACAATCAGTTCGCCATGCCCGGCAAGCAAAGGACGTGGATTCCAAATATTTCAGAGTACGGAGCTTAGGTGGCCAACTTACGGCCACACTTTAAAGGCCAATGGAAGAAGGTTGGCGTGGTTGACCTTATTGAGCTCACCCTGCACTAATAGTATTTTGACAGGGATCTTGTCCTGGGAGCCCTACGTTTTTGGAGCCACAGCTGCAACTCCGTTATCTTTCCCCATTGTCCAATGTTGGTGACCTTGCGGGATGTAATGGTAATCACAGGCCTACCTCTACAAAGAGAGGACGTGACCTCTGAAATTGTCTCAGAAGAAGACAGCTCCCTAGAAGATGCACTTGCCTCCTTGCACGTCTTCTTCATTCAGTGGAGTAAGTGTCTCTTAACTTGGCTACTACTTTCTTTTCCTTTGCTCTTTGGTGTTTCTAACTGCTCATTTCTTTCTTTTGTAGGTGGTGAGATAGGTCAAAGATTTGGACCTACCAGGTCAAAACTTAGCGTTGATGTGATACTTGGTTAACAAGTACATTACTTGCTCCGCGGCAGGGAGGCTTACAAAGGAGACAAGAAACCTGGCCCTCGCACTCCATCAAGGTCAGCAGGTCTCCTTAGCTACCATATTCCTTGGCTATTGTTATAGGGGTATGTATGTGGCTGTCACTTCTGAGCCCTTCAAAGAGCTCCCTCCATCCGCTTGGCTTCTTCAACTCTGGCTCTTTTTATACTTTCCGACTCTGCGTTCTCTTGCCACTGTTTGGAGAAACGAAATGGCACTTGGAATCGCAGCTTCTTACTGCCCCTGCCCTTTACCTCAGGACGACATAGTGAGGTATTTCAAAAATTTGAAGGAACAAGATGCTCCTCCTATGTTTCTTTTTGACCGTGGTGAGGAATGGGACGTCCTTCCGGTACTTTTGTAGAGTTATATGCCTGGCCTGCCAGAGGAGCACGAAAGAGAATGGCACCTAGTGTGTGAAGCTAGGCATATATTGATTGCGCCCTCCGCAGTGTTAAAGGGAGGTGGTAAGCAGATGGGAGTTTGTTGTGAAATCTACATGCCACAACTATGGTATAGGCAGTTTGGTCTGACTTAGGCCTGTCCAGACAATATCAACCATCTTTCTGGGCTCGACAGCAGTAGGGTCTCTTTATCAGAGGTCAAAATCAAGGAATTTATTGAAAGACAGCAGGAGAAGCTGTTAGACACCCAAATCAGACCAATCATCAGTGTTGAAGAAGACTCGAATTTTATGACCAATTCTTTCGGTTCCTGGTGGAGGAATGTATCTCAAACCTTCATCTTTTCCCCGCCTGCTCAAAGTATGTTAGGCACATTTCTGACCCTTCTTTCTTACTTGTCCAAGACCATATGTTGATGCTTAACCTTCTCTTTTATTCTCAGGTACCCTCTCATCC
>JAOSBN010000009.1:9026452-9040410 GCA_027563595.1 Erythroxylum suave
TCTTGTTCCTTTGCTCTTGTAAGTAATTTATTATTTTATTGTTACCGAATAAAGAAACATTGTAGGTGTTACATTATCCACCTGGTTTGACTCTACAATTCTTATTGATCCACCAATACAAGAAGCTTTAGATCTCAAAAAATGGTATTGAGAAGTTTTATGCTTTGAGCAAAAAAATTAAGCTTTATAAAAGTTGAGAATACGTTAATGCTTTAATATTGAAAATTATCTTTTTGCAGGGCTATACGAAATAACAAAGAGCTCAAAAACCTGGTTCACGAACAAAAGTATCTGAAATATAACCTTGATGTTTATTATGAACCAGATCAAAAAATTACAAAAATCATGTTCCTTAAATCCAAGGTAAATACATTTTCTCGAATATTAACAGATAAATGTTCCAACTTATGTGATATTGAATCAATATCTTTTCACATATTCGCAGATAGCATGGATTAAAGCTCAAATTTCATTTCAACACATTTTGCAAAAGTACTGGTACATGGCATGCAAAAAATGTTTTCATTCAACAGCTGCGACATATGGAACTACGTTCACTTGCAATTCCTGTCATGAAAAAGTTACAGCTGAACCCAGGCATGTCCTTCTCTCTTGTCCTTTCAATTTCCTAGCTGTTATTTTGATTAAACATATCTAGTAGGAAATAAATTTAACAAACAGTAGAAAGTTAATCTTCACATCAACTAAATAAGACAAGAAAATAGTTTAAACATTTATCTTAAACCTCATCCAACACCTTCCTCATTAGCATTTTGACGAAATTGCAGATGCCGTTATGATATTGATTTAACAAACGAAACAGGAACTGTAACAGCTTCAATTTTTGGTGCTCTTGGAGAAAAACTCTTGACTTTTACTGCAGTTGAAGCTATGCAATCTTCCCAAGAGGTTTTATCTAACTTTTACTACAACTTGATTTTCATACATTGACAAAAATCATTATGCATTTTGCTAATGATTGACAACTTGTATCTTCCCATGAAAAAGAGTCCCTTTAGAAAAGGTTCACAAAGAATTGAAAACAAAGACCTTTCTTGTAAATATCAAACCTGGACAAATCCAATCATCTGATGGAAGACAACAATTCACTGTTAACACAATTGCATGCGCTCTTCATCTGTTATGGTTTAAGATTACCCGACTACAAGATAAATTCCTTAAGATTGTTACTTCTATTATCTTCAGGGTTAAATAGTCGAAATAATAAACAACAAAACTGAATACAAATTGACAGAAAAATGAAAAACCAACCAAGTCAACAGAATATACTATTTTTCCTTAAAGAATTTTTTCCCTCTACAGTATCCAAGGTTATAGAATAATCCCTCCTAGGATAAAATGGTTTACTCATCGGTGTAGTGATACTCCAAACACCAATGACTTGCGAACTCAAATCCGGACAAAATCACACTTGTTTTGATACAAAATCCAATGATAAAAGGAAAAGAAAACAACTGGAAGGAAAAACGAAGAGAAGAATTGTTGGCAAACTCTTATATTATTCACAAAAAATGAACAAGTACTTTTCTTACTTATAGAGAATGAAAAGATACGCTAAAAGGGCGAAACCTATTCATCATAACACAAGGATGTGTCTTTATTAGAAAAAGCACAACAGTTTGATTGGTTGTAAGTTAAAAAACCTATTCATCATAACACAAGGATGTGTCTTTGTCAGAAAAAGCACAACAGTTTGATTGGTCGTAAGTTAAAAACTGATCATATTTTGACCAGACCAGACTAGACCTAACACCTTTCCAACCCTTTTGCTACGCCTCAAGGATTTACCCATATGTAAATCCTTTAGATTTCTACTCCTCTGGCAATGTAAGGACTCAACTCTTATTCCTATTTACTCGTTATTTCCCAACACATCGTTCTCGTACTACTCGAGGTGAACTTTATATAGCCGATAGGAGTATTGGATGTGTTTCGAAATTTAGAAAGACAGTTTCTTTCCATTGTTAACTTCGATTATAACATCGACAGCGCGTTGTTTCAATTTAAAAAAAAAAAGTGATGGGTTGTTGTTGGTTGGTGTCAAATTTAATTCATCAGTTCAGCTACAGGTTTCCTAGATAATCAACTGACAACTATTCTTTCCTCGTATCTTTTTCTAGGGTAGGTATCTTAATTATTTGTTGTTATGATCTTAGTTCAAAATGATTGTGATATTTTGTTTGTAACATATAACTCATTTTCTGTGGGGAGTCAGGTTGCAATCTTTCCACGTCCCTACTCTTTACGCACAAGTTAAAACCATAAACACAGGATTGAATATATTGTGTAAACTTAGTATTTAATGTAAAAGACGTGAGCTTGCACTGGATTGCATTGATGCCGTTTCTTCGTTGGGGAACTGTATCATTTCTTCTTTTTTTTCCCCTTTAAGAGATGCTGTGCCGAGAGATAGCATGGGAATTTCATGGGATAATTTTCCGCCATCTTCAAGACCTCCTCCAGAGGCTGTATACCGACCTCTTCCCTTTACGGAGTGCGGATAAGTCCTGTTTCTCGAGAAGGCATCAAGTGTTTTCTTGTGGCCACACTAATGACTAACTACATTACTTAATGTTGGTTGGTTGTGATGTGGACCTCGTGGACACTACAATCCAACGTAACTTATTCTATGTATTTCTTGTATCATTATTTGGTGGTTATAGCTACAAATCCAGCTATTACTTGATACTCTGAAGGTGGACTCCAACTAATTCCGTTTTGGATCTAGTTGAAACATAGGCTTTGCTTCTTGGGATGAACTGCTTATAATGCTTCTTTGAAATTCAAGCATATTGGAGGTTGTTTGGTAGTCAATAACACAAGACTAGGAGGGTTTTTGCGAAACTTTTCAGGAAAGAACGTGTGGAGTTTATTTTTTAGTTGGCACATCAACTCTAAATTAAGAAAAACATTTACAAGCTAAGGATCTTCCTTTTATATCCTTTGGATGTTTGGTTCCCTTGGATATCCTGTGTCTCTGTGATCATAGTATTCTATTCTCCAAAGAGATGTTCTACTCTTTGCTTACTCTTCATTAAATCTTTTGTTTCTGTAATTGATAAAAGAACTACGATTGTGTTGATGAGTTGTGCTTCAACACAATAAAGAAGATGAAAGCAAGGTTGGCAAACAGCATGCACATCGCAAACAGCATGAATGTGTCTATTTCCGCCCTATCACGATTCAAGCTTCTAAGTGATGCCAATCTATCCCATGCATAGGAACCATCTGCTAACATTGGACAACTGCATTTTGAAGCACATTCCTTTGTATTGCAGTAAAAGCTGATGGAGGTCATTGCATTCATGACATATTGGAATGGATTCCTCCGGTAAATCCATTAGTAGAATCTTATGTCTGACAGCACAACCACCACGCCAGAAGCCAACACCCAGAGCGAAGTCACTATTGATACTGCAAATGCAGCTAGTGTTGGCAATGGTGCTAAGAAAGTGATCATCATCCCTAAATATTTCACGCAAAGCGTGAACATAAAGAGCACTAACCAATACGTAAAGAATTCAGCTGCAGACCTTGTTCCATCTGTTGCCATGCCATTGCCAATCTCTGTGAGTGCTAGAGTTGCAATTACAAAGTACGGAATCTCACCCATAGCCCAGGATACTGGATAGAATATTGGAAGATACATTCCAGCCCTTTTCTCCCGAAAGTAAACCAGCCTGTCTGTGCCAATTTGAGGAATGATGTTATTAGCTGAGATCACTCCTATGAGTCTAGCCTGCATCTATATGTACAGTTTCCTTGAAGTTACATTGTATATGTCCTTGTATCCAATTTGATAGTACAGGAAGCCCATTAGTAAACCAATCATTATGCACCTTGTGAGTCTGCTATATGTATATTGCACATCCCTCCATAATAATCTTTGTGTTCTTAGTAGTATCAGTGTGGCTTGAGTTGAATATGAAGCTGCAAAAGTAGAAAACCGAACCTCTGGTCTGTTGCCCTTGAATAATGTCTGCATATGTTGAATCTCATTATTGTTGATCTCTCTCAAAGAGCTAGCTTCATATATCTTTGCAAAATCTAGACAAGGCGTTGGCATTTTCCTTATACTTACACCAAAAGTTCCCATGATATAGCTAACCGGACTTTCTCTTTTAGAGTAATGAGGAGCTGTTGGGATTGATTTAAAGTAATCTAACAATGTACTGCAGTTATATCATATAGGGCCGAAATATGCCTCGTTTAATATATGTTAAATATATCTATTTTATTTTTATTTTGATATATTTTTAAATTGATATTCTTTTGTCAGGTTTGAATTCAAATACCTGTCGGATGACTTTGTAGATAGAATAGAATTATATCTTGTATTGGAGTTGATCATGTGAAGGATTCTTTAAGGGTAATTGTGGTATTTTCATTAAAAAAACAAAAAAAAGGGTTTCTGCTTCAATATACATATGGTTGCTGTTTAAGGAAAAGGTGATTTTGATTATTAGACGTGAGATTTACGGCAGATGCGTGGTTGTCTTTTGGGTATGATTTGTAGCATATGCGTGATTGCTGTTTAAGGTAAAAAGAAATATAACACATCTATTTTGTGTGGCTTAGGCGTGATGATCATTTGGTGAACAACTACACATAAACCAGCAGTATTATTTTTGTGAGCCTGATGTGGGGTACGTGTGTGGGTGAAAGAGTAAGTGCAGTGGGTGCGTTGTTCTTTAGCTGGTTATACACGTCTATGCTTGAGGAATATATGAGATTTATGGCAAAAATATACGTGAGTATTGTGTGTATGCAGTGAGTGGAGGTTGCATATTCTTTAGCTGTTAATATACAAGGGTATTACTTGAAAATCTCATGGGAGTCACGGCTTATGTTTATGAGTAGAGTTTGCATATTTTTTAGCTGATAGCATTCTTCGATATTGCTTTAAAAATTTATGGCAGTCTCGGTACAAGGTTTGATCAAGCAGAAAAATTATTCTTGTTGAGTGGCTCACATCTATGAACAACTGCTAGATATTTCTTGAAGGACCTATTGTCATTGGAAAGTTGTTCTTTGTCTCTTTCTCAAGTGTATTTATTTACGCTAAATTTTGTCTAACCACTTGAGTCATTTTTTTAGTTTTCTTCAGTCATAATATTGTTGAGTGAAATCCTCTGTTGAGGTTAACACGAGTCGGTTGTGTTATTGGGTGTGAAAATTTTTCACAAGAAGTGAGGTTGAGAGATAGTGTCAAGGGTTGAGTGGTGACGGCTCAGTAAAGCCTTGGGTAAATATACTATACTTCAGTGAAAGTGATTAAGCTGGATGATGGCTCCGCAGATGTAGGCAAGGAGTGCTGAACTGTGTTAACAAACCTTGGTGTTGATTTATTTTTGGTTCTTTCAAATTTTCTGATTTTATTTGTTTGCTAGGAACAAATCGGAAAGTTTGCAACACTATTTACCCCTAATAGGTTTTTCAATTGGTATCAGAGCCGGTCACCGTTTCAGAACTTGTAGCAAGTTGGTGCAGATCTTAGTTTCACAAACATGGCCACTAAAAAGGGTGCATCAATCACCAAACCATCACTGTTGGATGGTTCCACTTATCCTGCATGGAAATTACGGATGAGGGTCTTTATTCAGGCACAGGGAACAAGAATATGGAAATCGGTGTTACATGGTTAGACGCATCCGATGATTATTAAAAATAAATGAGAGACAATTCTAAAAGATCCATCTGAATGGACAATAGTTGAAGAAGAGAAGGCACTTGGAAACTCATAAGCAATGCACGCAATTTTTAGTGCTGTTGATGAAGGACGCTTCTTAATGATATCGGCTTATGAGTCGACTAAAGAAGTGTGGGATACATTGCAAACTATTCATGAAGGAAATCTGTGATAGCATCAAGACCACAGATGTTAGCTGTGAGGTTTGAAGAATTGAAGATGGATGAAAATGAAATCATTGGGGACTATCATGAAAGATTGTGAGATATAGCAAATCATGCGCATCAACTCCGAAAGAAATATTCTTATCAGAAACTTGTCAAGAAGACAGTAAGATCATTTCCTCTAAGATTTATTCTAAAAATTGCAGCAATAGAGGAAGCCCACGATATTAATGATCTGTCATTAGAGAAAGTAATTAGAATTCCTACAAATTTCGAAATAAATCTTTTAAGAGGTAAGCAAGAAAGAAGCAAAGGATTGGCATTGCAAGTTAAAACTCAGAAAGGTGAAGGAAAGGTGAAAAGTATCAAATGTCATGAGTGCCAAGGTTTCAGGCACGTTCAAGCAGAATGTGCTAATACTTTGAAGAAGAGAAAAGGAAAATCCTTTACTAACACTTGGAGTAAGAATGAATCCGAAAGTAAATATGGTAGTGAAGAAGAAATCACTAATGATGTTGCGTTAGTTGCTTTACATAGCAAAAGTCTAGTTACTTGTTTAACAATGACTGAGAAGGAAGCAAATGAAGATGAAAAACTGAGAAAATTGGAAAATTTTGGGAAAAACGTAAATGATTCAACTTAAAGCTCGATTTCAGATTACGACATTGATGAAAGTGGTTCAAGTGAGAAAAATGAGAACATTTACGAGGCTTACGAATTAAAGTACAAAAAATGGATGAAAATACGTAGAAAGAATAAAAGGTTGAAGGAAGAGAATCTCTTCATGAAGAACGCCATCCAAGAGTTAGAAAAGAAATTGACACTGACATCAGATGAGCTTGGTGAAGCTAGAATGAAATTGGCAAGTACTGAAAAGGGATTGAGAATGTTGAATGGAGGCACAGAAAAACTAGAAAAGTTAATAGAAATCGGTAAGGTTAAAGAGGATCTTCAAGGCATTGGTTACAAAAATGAGTGCTCTAAAGTAAATAAGAAGAAAGATGACATATCCAGATCTGTCCAAGAAGAAACATTGAGGAAGAATCGAAGATTTGTACCCACGTGTTATTGTGGAGTCATCGGGTACATAAGGCTAAGATGCTACAAGATGTTACAAATGTTGTTTCAAAGAAGCCAAAACCGAAAGACCCTATATCCCTCATATAAATATTAGAATCAGCCTTTAGTACCTCCACTTGGGTTAGAAAATGTCAAGGACAAGCACAAAGACATTGTGAAGGAAAAACAAGAAGTTGTCTAGATTTATAGTTAGTTACTGTTTATAAAGAAACTGGTCAGAAAGAGGGCAAGTTAGTTGCTTCAGAAGAAAAAACCGATGACAAAGACAATACGATGAAGAAAAAGACCAAGTTTGAATTTCTTCGAGAGGCACAGGGATTGTGTGCTATACATTTTTTAAGCATAGTTTGTTATTATTAAAAAAAAAACAAAAAAAGGAAAAGAAAAATAAAAAAATGGTTTTCTCTAATTCTTCTTTAGTTTTTAAGTTGCCATTGTCGTCCCATCTTTTTAGTAGTTTGCATTGTGGCTTCTATTTGGCTCCACCGAAGAATTTTCAACCCTCTCATCAGCATGGGTCTCTCTCTCGGGTATCTCTCTCTCTTTCGGGCATATCTTTCGGTATTTTGAATTATAGTAAATTGTCATATTGGCGTACTTATGATTCTTCGGTTGCAACTATTGTTGATTCATATGATTATACTTTTTGACACTGTTTAGTTCTAAGGGGGAGTTATTAGATTGTTTATGGTGATTACTCCATTCAGGGGGAGATTTCAAGGTACATGTGTGACTATTTGTCTTAATTTTTGGCATTTTTTGTCCCAAAAGGGAGAAATTTAGATGATTGGATATTTGACGGATGTTCTATGGAGAACTTGACCTTAGATTGAGGGGGAGTATTTGTCATATGAATTATGAATTCAATTTCTATATGCCCAATTATGTGACTTAGGGGGAGCTTCGGATTTGTGACAAATAAGCCAAAAAGGGGGAGATTGTTTGATATATGTTAAATATATCTATTTTATTTTTATTTTAGCATATTTTTAAATTGGCATTCTTTTATTAAGTTTAAATTCAAATACCTGTTGGATGACGTTGTAGATAGAATAGAATTCTATCTTGTATTGGAGTTGATTATATGAAGGATTGTTTAAGGGTAATTGTGGTATTTTCATTGGAAAAACAAAAAAAAAGGGTTTCTGCTTCAATATACATATGGTTGCTGTTCAAGGAAAAGATGATTTTGATTATTAGACGTGAGATTTGCGGTAAATGCGTGGTTATCTTTCGGGTATGTTTTGCGGCATATGCATGGTTGTTGTTTAAGGTAAAAAGAAATATAACACATCTATTTTGTGTGGCTTAAGCGTGATGATCGTTTGGTGAACAACTACACATAAACCAACAATTTTTTTTATGAGCATGATGTACGTACGTGTGTAGGTGAAAGAGTAAGTGCAATGGGTGTGTTGTTCTTTATCTGGTTATACACGTCTATGCTTGAGGAATATCTGAGATTTATGGTAGAAATATACGTGAGTATTGTGTGTATGTAGTGAGTGGAGGTTGCGTATTCTTTAGCTATTAATATACGTGGGTATTACTTGAAAATCTTATGGAAGTCACGGCTTGTGTTTATAAGTAGAGTTTACACATTTTTCAGCTGATAGCATTCTTTGATATTTCTTGAAAATTTTATGGTAGTCTCGGTAAAAGGTTTGATCAAGCTGAAAAATTATTCTTGTGGAGTGGCTCAGGTCTATGAACAACTGTCAGATATTTCTTAAAGGACCTACAGTTATTGGGAAGTTGTTCTTTGTCTCTTTTGCAAGTGTTTTTATTTACACTAAATTTTGTCTAACCACTTGAGTCATTTATTTAGTTTTCTTCAGTTATAATATTGTTGAGTGAAATCCTCTATTGAGGTTAACACGAGTTGGTTGTGTTATTGGGTGTGAAAATCTTTCACGAGAAGTGAGGTTGAGAGATAGTGTCAAGGGTTGAGTGGTGTCAGCTTAGTAAAGCTTTGGGTAAATCTATTGTACTTCAGTGAAAGTGATTAAGCTGGGTAAGGGCCTCGCAAACGTAGGCAAATAGTGTCAAACTGCGTTAACAAACCTCGATGTTGATTTATTTTTAGTTCTTTTAATTTTTTTGATTTTATTTGTTTGCTAGGAAGAAATTGGAAAGTTTGCGAAACTATTTACCCCTAACGGGTTTTTCATGCCTGAAGCCTTTCTTTTGTTAAAATCAGAGCCAGGTTAAAGGAGGACAATATACATGTGTTAAGGTGGCTAAGAGAGGCAATAATGAGTCAACCTGAATTTGACAATTGAGCGAGAAGGTGAAGGATAGAAGAACTCACTGTTATGTCAAGTCCAAATATTGGTTCTTCAAGAAAGAGAATACTTGGATTTGCTGCCAACTCAACTGCAATTGTTATCCTTTTAGTTATTTCAAATGTATTTCCAGTGGCATTATGAAGAGAAGCAAAAAGTCAGTTGGAAAAGGGAAGTAAGCCAAGTTTTTCAAGAACAAGTTCAACATGGATGGCATGGTGTATGGAGCTGATCGATTTTCCAAGACGTAGTGTAGCACTGAACTGAAGGGACTCCCAAACAGTAAGAAAAGGTTGATGTGCATCTAGTTTCTCAACATAGCTCACTTTTCGAGAGTATATAGTCCCTTTCCTAAACCCATTTGCTTACAGCTCACCTGCATATGGCACCCTATAGGCTAGGCATTTAAATAGCATGGATTTGCTTGTTATCGTATCACCCAAAACTACTAGCTTATCACCTGGTCTTGCAAAGCCTGAGATACTGTTGATTGTTCCTAATGTAAAAAGGATAAGCATCGGTGCAATTTTTGTCTCTTCCCTTTCTTAGTTCTACATGAGATTGCAAATGTTATGCAATGTAAGGCTTACTAATTGTCAATTTTAGAAAGGATGGGTACATGTAAAGAGCATAACAATGTAACCAGAGAGTTGAGTGTAATGGAAGCATTTCATTTCATTGTAGACATTACAATATATACTATCATGAGACAGTACAAAAGATTACATATTCAGGTTGTCGGAAACCAACTAGATTACAAAATGACACCCCATACTTTCTACATAAAGCAGACTTACACTGAACTACCTAATCCACTAAAAGTTTGCATAAGCACTTAAATCAACCCCATTCTAACACTCCTCCTTGATGCAAGTGTTAGAACAAACTCCAAGTATCTCTGTGAACCCTTTAAATTTTGACTTCTGAAGTGATTTAGTGAAGATATCTGCAATTTGATCATCTCCACTACAGTGGACTTCCTTGTCTTTCTCTGCTTCTCTAATTGCATGGTATTTAATCTTTATATGCTTAGTTCTACCATAGAACACGGGGTTCTTCACCATTGCCACAGCAGATTTGTTATCACAAAAAATTTCAGTGGCCTTGCTTTGAACAAAGTTTAAATCCTTTAACAGTTTTCTCAACCAAATGTACTGATTTACTGCAGCTGAAGCAGCAATGTATTCTGCTTCAGCTGTGGATTGAGCAACTGTTGACTGCTTCTTTGTGCATCGACAAATGATGGCAAAGCCAAGTGTAAAACAATGACTTGATGTACTCTTCATATCGTCATGTGAACCAGCCTAATCACTGTTCGAAAATCCAACCAAAGTAACTGCATCTGTTTTCTTAAAATGTAGACCATAGCTACATGTCCCCTGCACATATCTCAACACTCTTTTGACAACTTTGAAGTGTAGCTCAGATGGAGAAGACATAAACCTGGATAGTACACTTGTAGCAAACATAATATCAGGCTTTGTAATTGATAAATACAACAAAGATCCAACAATACTTCGATACAACGATGTATCAATCAATTTTGAACCATCATTTAATGAAAGTTTGTCCCTTTAAACTCCTGGTGTGGTCACAGCCTTGAACTTACCAAGATTGAACTTTTTTAGTAGCTGTCGTGTATATTTCTGTTGAGATAGGAAAATGCCTCTTGAATGTTGAATAACTTGAATTCCCAAAAAATATGACATACTCCCAAAATCATTCATTTCAAACACTTTCTCCATCTCACATTTGAATTTGACAATTTCTGCATGATTCTTACCAGTCACCTGCTCATCATCTACATAAATAGAGACAATCAGTAATTCCATTTCAGTATTTTTTACATATAATGTAGCTTCATTGCAGCTTTTTTCAAACCCCAACTTCAGCAAATACTCATCAATCCGAGCATAACAAGCTCTTGGAGCTTGCTTAAGGCCATACAAGGCCTTTTTTAGTAAAAAACTTTATCAGTACCATCTCTAAATCCTTTAGGCTGCTCTACAAAAATCTCCTCTTCAAGAACTCCATTTAAGAAGGCATATTTCACATCAAGCTGGAAAACTTGCCAACCAACTTGTGCAGCAATAGCCATCACCATTCGGATTGTATCAAACCTTGCAACAGGAGCAAAGGCTTCATTGAAATCTATTCCATGCTTCTGTACATAACCTCTAACCATAAATCTTGCCTTGAATTTTTTGATTGATTCATTAGTATTGAGTTTGAGTTTAAAAATCCATTTCAGTCCAATAATCTCCTTATTTTCAAGTCTAGGAACTAGTAACCAAGTATGATTTTTATTTATCATACTCAACTCCTCCTCCATTGCTGATCTCCATTCTAAAGATTTCATAGCTTCATATACTATTTTAGGTTCCAGAATTGCATCATTGCATCTATTATACACATCCTCAATTGATCGTGTCCCTCTTACCGCAAAATCATCATATGAATTATTTCCATCTACAACTTGTTGTTCCTGTGTTGTGTCTCCTATATATGAAGTAGATGTAGATGTCACAGTCTTTGTATCTCAGTCCCATACACCTTCTTTATCCAAATTTACTGTCCTACACACTTGAATTTTCTGAGTGACAGGATTCAATATTCTGTGACCCTTTGAAACACTGTTGTATCCTACAAGAATACCAGGTTCTACTCTTTGATCAAGTTTATCCCTCCTTACTTCAGGAACATACGCATAACACATACTCCCAAATACTTTCAGATGAGCAACAGAAGGTTTGACTTCAAACCAAGCTTCATATAGAGTATTCTCTTCAACAACCTTTGTAGGGAGTCAATTTTGGAGATATACAGTTGCACTCACAGCTTCAGCACATAAAACTTTAGGCAAATGTTTTTCCAACAACAAACATCTTGCCATATTCAAGATGGATCTGTTTTTCCTTTCACTAACTCCATTTTGCTATGGAGTATAAGGAATAGTCAATTGATGATGAATTCGAGCATCCTTAAGAAAATCTTTGAATGCATTTGATGTATACTCAGTCCCATTGTCGGACTTGAGTGTCTTAATAGGCAATCCACAAAATTTTTCTGCAGCACTCTTAAATTTCTTGAATGTCTCCAACGCTTCAGATTTTTGCTTCAAGAAATACACCCAACAAAATCTTGAAAGATCATCTATAAACAACAAGAAATACTTGCTTCCATTTATTGTAGGAATGCTCATTGGTCCACATACATCACTATGAACCAACTGAAGTTTCCCATTTGTTCTTGTGGCTTGATTTTCAGGAAATGGACTTCTACTTAATTTTCCCAATTGACATGTAGCACATACACCAGAAAACTGATTCACTGAACTCAATTCATTCACTAATTCTTTATCCTTTAACAATTTAAGTGAGACAAAATTGGTGTGGCCTAACCTCCTATGCCTTAAACAAGTCTCATCTTGAACACTCATTCTTGCTTCAACTTCAGACTTCTTCCATTCAAAAGGGAAATTTCTTTTTTTCATATTCACTCTCAAAATTTCACATTCCTACAGGATCCTTGATAATGCAGGTTTTATTTTCAAAATCCAATGAGTTTTTTTTTTCAAGTAACAGTCCAACACTAAGCAAACTTATGTCAATTTCAAGCACATACAACACATCTGAAATAAACTTAATGCCTAAGGAAGTGTGAACAATAACTGTACCTCTTTCGACTGCATCCATAAGTCTGCCATCTCCCAATCTAACCTTGTAAGTATAGGTTCTATCCACGTCCTTGAAGATCTCCAACTTTGCAGTCATGTAATTTGTACATCCACTATCTACAAGCCACAAATTTGTGTCATGATCTGCATCTAAGGCTTCTTTAACTGCTGCAAACAATTCTTCGTCAAGATCATTTTCGGTTTTAGACACTTGAGCTTGCTGAGTCTGAGCTGGTTTTGTTGCTTTTACTTTGCAAACTTTCTCCACATGTTCAAATTGCTTGCAAGACCTGCATTGTACTTCAGGTCTATAGTGGCAAAACTTCTCAGAATGGTTGGTTTTTTTGCAATAAGAACAAGGTGGGAACTTAGTTCTTTTGGTCTCTTTATTGTTTTGCTGCTGCTCAACCTTCTCTTTTCCTTTGTTTTTTTTCCACTGGTTCCCTGGGCCTCCAAACTTGTATCTTCGAGTAGCTGCATATGCAGTCTCACTTGAACTCTCTTCATCCCTAAATGCTTGCGTTTGTTCCACTACTTGATGAGCATTTGCTAGCTCGCTGACAGTGATTGTGTCAATATCCCAGCTGTCTTCTAATGACGATATTTTTTATTCAAATCTTTCAGGAATTGTAACCATTATCTTGTCCACAATTCTTTTCTCCTCCATCTATTCTCTAAGCAGTCTTATCTGGTTTACTGTCTTCATAATCCGATCCACATAATCCTTGATCTTGTCATCCTCCTTCATCTTGTACATTTCAAACTCCTTTCTCAAGTTCAAAATCTACATCTGTCTTGTTTTGTCACTGTTAGAAAGCATGTTCATGTTTTTCGTATGCTTTACGTTTCTGTGTTTAAGGTTTTGATAATGTCAACCATACAAAAGTTCAAGGACCAAAAGAAAATTTTTTCAAGACCAAATTAGATAAATTCAAAACTTCAAGGACCAAAAGAAGACTAAATATGTTTAGTCTAGGTATTAGGATATTTGTGTAAGTATGACACAAATTTAAGTCTCTCACAAAAGTCAAAATCATTATTTT
>JAOSBN010000009.1:9041004-9053396 GCA_027563595.1 Erythroxylum suave
AATTTTTATATTATTTTAGACACTTATTAGATGTGTCTAAGTATAAGTGTCTAAAACCTCCTTATTTTGTTGTTGTGAGAGTGTCTAGATTTTCTATTTTGACCCCTTTGAAACATCATTTGTAGTAACTGATAATACCTTGGCCATATATGCCCAACAACTCCACAAAAATAACTGTAGGTATAAATCTTTGTCTCTTGTTCGGCACTTCTACCTCTTGGGCTGATATGAACATATCATAATTTTCTTCATTAACTTTCTAACACTCACCTTTATAACCTATACCTTTAAAGTTTCCTTTAGCCTTATTGGTTTCTATCAACTTATCTAGTTTTTTTGTGCCTCCATTCAACATTCTTAATCCCTTTTCAATACTTATTAACTTCATTCTAGCTTCACCAAGCTCATCTGATGTCAACATCAGCTTCTTTTCTAATTCTTGTACGGTGTTCTTTATGCAAAGATTCTCTTTCTTCAATCTTTCATTCTTTTTACACGTTTTCACCCATTTTTCATACATAGCCTTGTAATCCTCGTAAATATTCTCATTTTTATCATCAAGGCCACTTCTGTCATTGTCATAGTCTGATATTAAATCCTGAGCTAAACTATTTTCGAAAATTTCAAAATTTCTCCCTTTTCTACCTTTAGTTACTTCCTTCTCGGTTATTGTTAAACAAGTAACTAGACTTTTGTTGTACAAAGTAACTAAAGCATCATTCTTCACAACTTCTTCTTTACTTTGGGGTTCATTATCACTCCAAGTGCTTGTATAGGATTTTCTTTTTCTCTTCTTCATAGTATTAGCATACTCCGCTTGAACATGTCTGAAGCCTTGACACTCATGACATTGAATTCTTTTTACCTTTCTTTCTTCCATTTGAGTTTTAGCTTGTTTAAAGTTGATGTTTGATGAGCTCCTGCCTTTGTGCCTAAACTTGGGTCTGTCCTTCTTCACTCTCTTCAACCAATTACTGAACTCTCTTGTTAATAGCTCTACATCCTCATTCTCATCGGATTCATCTTCTACATCATTCACAGTTTTTTTAGTTTTCACCTGTATTGCCAATCCTTTGCTTCTTTCTTGCTTACCTCTCAAAACATTTATTTCGAACTTTGTAAGGATTCTAATAACTTTTTCCAGTGATAGATTATCAATGTCGTGAGCTTCCTCCATTGCTGCAATTTTCGGAATAAATCTTGGAGGCAGTGATCTCAATGTTTTTTTGACTAATTTCATGTTAGAGTATGTCTTCCCCAGTTGATGTGCCTGATTCACTATATCTCGTAGTTTTTCATGAAAGTCTCTAATAGTCTCATTTTTATCCACCTTTAGCTCTTCAAACCGTACAGTTAACATCGGTAGTTTCAACGCTATCACATATTTTGACCCTTCATGAATAGTTTCCAAAGCATCCCATACTTCTTTAGCTATTTCACAGGCTGATATCATTGAGAAGCATCCCTCATCAATAGCATTGAATATCGCATTCATTGCTTGTGAATTTCCGAATGCACTTTCTTCTTTGGCTCTAGTCCATTTAGATGGATTTTTTTAAACTATCTCTCCTTTATTGACAGTAATCGTCGGATGCGTCCACCTATGTACTACCAAATGCCAAGCTTTTGGATTCTGAGCTTGAATGAAGACTCTCATCCATGATTTCCATGTAGGATAGTTAAAGCCGTTCAACAGTGGTGACCTGATAATCGTTGCTCCTTCTCTTATGGCCATGTTTGCGAAACTAGGAACTGCACCAACTTGCTAACAAGTTTTGAAATGGTGACCTGGTCTGATACCAATTGAAAAACCTGTAGGGGTAATAGTTTCGCAAACTGTTCGATTTTACGCGATTGTCTCTCGCACAAATCAAACAAAAATCAATCAAATGAAAAATAACAAATGGCACTAGAAATTTGGTATCGCAGTTCGACACTCCTTGCCTTTGTGACTTTCATTGAAGTACAATAGAATTACTCAAGGCTTTACTAAGCCAACACCACTAAGCCAACACCACTCAACCCTGGACACTATCTCTCCACCTCATTTCCCGTGAAAGATTTTCACACCTAATAGTACGACCGCCTCGTACTAACCTCAACAGATGATTTTTCTATACTACTCTTAATCAAAGATTATTAATCAAATAATTAAGGAATAACTCAAGTGAATAAAATAACTAGAAACAAAACTGAAAACACTTGAGACAAAAGAAAAGATCAACTTCCCAAATTTTCCGGCTCTTCTAAAGACTAATCTGATAGTTATTCACTAATGACACTAACTAACCAATTTACTGCTGCCATGAAGTTTTCTGCACTCCACTACCATATGATTTGATTCACACAAAAGTCAACGAGCAACCACAACTATACCAACAAAATCATCAACAATACTTCAGCCTAAAAAGCAATCTCGGTAGCTACAAGAAGAACATCAACAACAATGGCTCAAGGAAGATGCATAGCTTCAACTGTATTTCAAAAATCCAAATAACGCATACCACACAACTGACGCCCAACCTGTAGATTTTCTTTTTTTTTTTCAAAAAAAGAGACTTACACAATTGCTACACTTGAAGATCCACATACGTGTACACCGAAACCAATTCACGTAATCCACATCCCAAAAATCCAACACACAATAATCCCAATCAAAACCATATGGCACATGACACACATGACATCCTTAAAGCACCCACGCAACTCACATATGATGGGTAGAGTTATACACAGCCCTATTATTCCACTGCATATTTAATTACAAGACTCCGAAAATTCCCTTTGGCTATGTCATAGAGACATACACGACCAAAAGCCCTTCTCCTGCTATATCCAAAAAATCCACGCACTTCACAATCCAATTACCAACATGATATATCACACCTCCACTCAAGATAAACTTCAAATCAAGATAGGCTCAAGGTAGACTTCAAACCAAGGTAGGATTCTTTTCCAACTAGAAGATTATTCCCAATAACTTTTGAATCAAAGTCATTATCCAATTAATATCTTATGTGTCCAATTAATAAATAATGCCAAAACTAATTATTTGCATATATAACATATATCCTAACAATCTCCCCTTTTTAGGTATTGTTTGTCACAAATATCCCTAAATAACATAATTGTACATATAACCATCAAATGTTCAATCCACAGAAGAGAACTTCCCCTTAATCAAATATCAGGTTCCAAAGAACATCAAGTTTATCCAATCATCAAAATTTCTCCCCCTTGGGACAAAAGATGCCAAAAAGCAAGATAAATAGTCAAATATATACCTTAAAATCTCTCCCTGAATGGAGCATTTACCATAAACAATCTGATGCCTCCCCCTTGGGACAAAAAATAACCATAATAATCACCAATAGATGCAACAGAAGAATTATAAGTACTCCAAGAAGAAAAATTACCATCATTCCAAAACTAAGAGATATGCCCGAAAGATAGAACAATACCCGAGAGAGATCCACACTGATGAGAGAGCTTAAGAGTCTTCGGTAGAGCCAAAAAGAAGCCACAAAACAAACTACTAAGAAGATGAGACAACAATAACAACATAAAACTAAAGAACAAAAAAAAATCTTTTCTTTTCTTTTTTTTGTGTTTAACAACACAAAAAAATACTTCAAAAATGTAAAGCACACTATCCCTATGCCCCTCGAAGAAATTCAAACCTGGGCTTATTCCTCGTCAAGTTATCTCAGTCATCGGTTTCTTCTTCAGAAGTAACTGACTTGTCATCTGTTTGACCAGTTACTTTATAAACAGTAAATAACTGTGAATCTGTACAATTTCTTGTTTTTTCCTTCACTATGTTTTTGTGCTTGTACTTAACCCTTTCTAATCCAAGCTTGTTTTGATACCATGGGATGCTACTGGAAATTTAATGGAGAGTGTCTAGATTTTTGGTTTTGACCCCTTTAAAACATCATTTGTAGCAACTGACAACATCTTGGCCATATATGCCCAACAACTCCATAAAAATGATATATAGGTATAAATCTTTGTCTCTTGTTCAACGCTTCTACCTTTTGGGCTGATTTGAATATATCAGAATTTTCTTCGTTAACTTTTGAACACTCACCTTTATAACTTATACCTTCAAAATTCCCTTTAGCCTTACCGGTTTCTATCAACTTATCAAGTTTTTCTGTGCCTCCATTCAACATTCTCAATCCTTTTTTAGTACTTATTAATTTCATTCTAGTTTCACCAAGCTCATCCGATGTCAACATCAGCTTCTTTTCTAATTCTTGTACGGTGTTCTTCATGCAAAGATTCTCTTTCTTCAATCTTTCATTCTTTTTACACGTTTTCACCCATTTTTCATACATAGCCTTGTAATCCTCGTAAATATTCCTATTTTTATGATCAAGGCCACTTCTGTCACTGTCATAGTCTGATATTAAATTTTGAGCTGAACTATTTTTGAAATTTTCAAAATTTCTCCCTTTTATACTTTTAGTTACTTCTTTCTCGGCTACTTTTAAACAAATAACTGGACTTTTGCTGTACAAAATAACTAAAGCATCATTCTTCACAACTTCTTCTTTACTTCCGGATTCGTTATCACTCCAAGTGCTTGTATAGGATTTTTCTTTTCTCTTCTTCATAGTATTAGCACACTCCGGTTGAACATGTCCAAAGCCTTGACACTCATGGCATTGAATTCTCTTTACCTTTCTTTCTTCCATTTGAGTTTTAGCTTGTTTGAAGTTGTTGTTTGATGAGCTCTAACCTTTTTACCTAAACTCAGGTCTGTCCTTCTTCACTCTCTTCAACCAATTACTGAACTCTCTTATTAATAGCTCCACATCCTCATTCTCGTCAGATTCATCTTCTACATCATTCGCAGTTTTTTCAGTTTCCACCTGTATTGTCAATCCTTTGCTTCTTTCTTGCTTACCTCTCAAAAGATTCATTTCAAAGTTTGTAAGGATTCCAATAACTTTTTCTAGTGACAGATTATCAATGTTGTGAGCTTCCTCTATTGTTGCAATTTTCAGAATAAATCTTGGAGGCAGTGATCTCAATGTTTTTTTTACTAATTTCACGTTGGAGTATTTCTTCCCCAGTTGATGTGCCTGATTCACTATATCTCGCATTTTTGCATGAAAGTCTCCAATAGTCTCATTCTCATCCATCTTCAACTCTTCAAATCGTACAGTTAACATCGGTAGTTTCGACGCTATCACATATTTTGACCCTTCATAAATAGTTTGCAAAGCATCCCACACTTCTTTAGCTGTTTCACAGACTGATATCATTGAGAAGCGTCCCTTATCAACAACACTGAATATCGCATGTATTACTTGTGAATTTCCAAGTGCAGTTTCTTCTTCGGCCCTTGTCTATTCAGATAGATCTTTTTGAACTATCTCTCCTTTATTGTCAATAATCATCGGATACGTCCACCCATGTACTACCAAATTCCAAGCTTTTGTATCCTGAGCTTGGATGAAGACTCTCATCCATGATTTCCATGTAGGATAGTTAAAGTCGTTCAACAGTGGTGGCTTGATAATCAATGCTCCTTCTCTTATGGCCATGTTTACAAAACTAGGATCTGCACCAACTTGTTAACAAGTTCTGAAATGGTGATCCGCTCTGATACCAAGTGAAAAAACTGTAGGGGTAATAGTTTCGCAAACTGTCCGATTTTACGCGATTGTCTCACCACAAATCAAACAGAAATCAATCAAACAAAAATGACAAATGACACCAAAAATTTGGTATCGCAGTTCGGCACTCCTTGCCTACGTCTGTGAGGCCCTCACCCAGCTTAATCAGTTTCACTAAAGTACAATAGAATTACTTAAGGCTTTACTGAGCCGACACCATTCAACCCTTAACACTATCTCTCAACCTCACTTCCTGTGAAAGATTTTCACACTTAATAGTAAGACCGGCTCGTACTAACTTCAACAGAGGATTTTTCTATACTACTCTTAATCAAAGATTATTAATCAAATAATTAAGGAATAACTCAAGTGAATAAAATAACTAGAAACAAAATTGAAACCACTTTAGACAGAAGAAAAAACAACTTCCTAAATTTTCCGACTCTTCTGAAGACTAATCTGATAGTTGTTCACCAATGACATTAACTAACCAATCTACTGCTGCCATGAAGTTTTCTGCACTCCACTACCATATGATTTGATTCACACAAAAGTCAAAGAGCAACCATAACTATACCAACAAAATCATCAACAACACTTCAACCCAAAAAGCAATCTCGACAGCCACAAGAAGAACATCAACAACGATGGCTTAAGGAAGACGCATAGCTTCAACTATATTTCAAAAATCCAAATAACGCATACTACACAGTTGACGCCCATCCTGCAGATTTTCTTTTGTTTGTGACAAAAGAGACTTACAAAATTGCTACACTTGAAGATCCACATACGTGTACACCAAAACTGCTTCACGTAATCCACATCCCAAAAAATCCAGCACACAATAATCCCAATCAAAACCATGTGGCACATGACACACACGACATCCTTAAAGCACCCACGTAACGCACATCTAATGGGTAGAGTTATACACAATCCTATTATTCCACTACATATTTAATTACAAGACTCTGAAAATTCCCTTCGGCTATATCATAGAGACATACACAACCAAAAGCCCTTCTCTTGCTATATCCAAAAAATCCACGCACTCCACAATCCAATTACCAACATGATATATCACACCTCCACTCAAGATAGACTTCAAATCAAGATAGGCTCAAGATAGACTTTAAATCAAGATAAGATTCTTTTTCAACTAGAAGATTATTCCCAATAACTTTTGATTCCAAGTCATTATCCAATTAATATCTTATATGTCCAATTATTAAATAATGCCAAAACTAATTATTTAGAAATATAACATATATCCTAACATAACATGTTCTTAAAGAGCATTGGTTACAAGTTTTTGAAAGTTAATCAGCGTGCTTTAAGTTTAAACTTTACACATTGTTTGTTGCATCTTCTAGAATCTGAAAAGAGACTTGAATTCCCACTTGCACAAAGCACTTGACACAAGCATTAACGTGATTGTCGAAATGGAATTAGGAAAGTAGACATTTTTGAATCAACATAAAATTTATGGTCAAGTAGAATTACAAGACGTGCAATTTATGGAAGAATCTAAAACATTTTACGATAGTATTCCTAGGTGAGGGATTGAAGGGTTGGAGTGAAAACACAGAAGCACAATTTGTTGAAATTATGAAGTTGTACTTGAAGTAAGTCCAACTTCAAAATAGGCAAAATATAGTTAGAAGATTTAGCTTTCTCAGTTATGGATAGCATAAACTACTCGTTAAAAATGAACCCCTCTATGGAATCCAAATAATGAAGATTTAGATAAGTAATTCACAGTTCACATCATCTAGAACTCATATGCCCATCAACCAATTACCAACTAGGCTTCCCAATGCAACTAAGTGACAATGAAAAAACTATTTGAATCAAAAGAGCCATTAATGTTCTGAAACTGTCAAAACTGACAAAAAGTTTTGCTTGGAGGAACAGAAAATGACCAGCAGCAGACCAAAGAGCAGAACTAAATCAAATCACCTTCCGTTCTTGATATGCCAAAGATAGATGCATGTGAGAAATCTGAAAGTGGTTTATATGCAAAAAGAACAAACAGAGAGCCGAAATACTAAAAAGAGTTGAAATATAATGAACGGCCTTGAAGGAGTGAAGCTGTTGCAAGACATCGTTTTCTTGGTCTTGTCCGTTGAGTGGTGACAAGAGAAGCTTGGAGTGAGGGCTTTACATTGAATGGGTTAACAAAATTAGAATTGTTTATCCATTGAACATTAAATTAGGAACAAGTGTGTAATCTAGATAACTAGGATACACAACATGGTAAGAAGAAACAACCTTTTGCATCATTCAAGCAAAATTTACAACAAATTATATATTCCATAAAAATTGGTCATTAAGCACCAAAAACCTTTCCATACATCTCAGTTGTGAAACATTAAATGCTTCATTTTTTGTCCCACTCGTCACCTTTTAAGTCTCTTAGAATAATAAGAATAAAAGTCTAGCTTGTTTCGAAGTGCACTTGCTGGATCAAAGATGTTCTTACTGTTGATTTTCCAGCCATTAAAAGTCCTTTAAATTAGCTGACTATCATTGGTTATCATTAATAAGTTTAGGAACATGATGTTCTGATATACAAGGATATATAGAGAAGATAATGTAACTTCTCTAACCACCATAACTACCAAGGAATATCTATATAATAATAATAAACAGAATTATTTATTATATCTAATATGCCCCTGCAAGATGAAGTCGAGATAGATGACATTCATCTTGGCTCTAAACTAGTTATGCTTGTGTCGAAAGAGAGGCTTCATAAAGATGTCAACAGTTTGACAATTTGTGGAGATATGATGAACTTGCAGATCATTATGTTGTACTCACGAACGAAATGATAGTTAAGAGACAAATGTTTCATGCCTGAGTGAAAGGCAGGGTTGGAGCAGACATATGTTGCATCAAGATTATCACTAAAGAGAGACGGTGGAGCTGGTAACAAAACATGCATTTCATGAAGCAGATTCTGTAGCCACATAAGTTCGGCAGTTGTAGTGGCAATTCCACAATATTCTGCCTCAGTGGATGACTGAGCGATAGTACATTGTCGTTTTGAGCTCTTTGAGATAGAATTGCCACCCAGATAAACAATGTATCCTACGTACGAGTGTTGGCATCACCTCCCCAGTCAGTATCCGTAAAGGCCTAAAGATGGAGACTGTTAGGCCGGAATAGCTGTAGACCATAGTCGTGAGTATGTTTGATGTAGCATAAGGTCCGTTTGAGTTGTTGGAAATGAAGTTCTGTTTGCTTATGCATGAATTGTGAGAGCTTGTTGACAACATAACTAATCCCCGATCTTGTTAAGGTAAGATATTGAAGAGCATCGAGAATACTTTTGTACATCATGCCATTAGTACTGGTAAAACCATCATCGAGACGAAAAGTAGTAGAAGGATAGCTGGGTGTGTTGCACTGTTTGCATTTGTCCATGTTGAATTTTGTAAGAATGTCATGCATATACCGTTGCTGAGAGAGAAATAATCCTTGTGAATTGGAAATGATTTCGATACCTAAGAACTATGACGGAGTACCCATCTTCTTCAAGGAAAATCATGTTGATATATCCAAGATGAACTTATCCAAAACTGCATTTGTGTTGCCAGTAAGTGGAAGATTGTCTACATACATAAAGAAGTACATAACCATGGAGTTTTGAGTATAAACGAACAAAAAGATGTCATTGTGATTGCATTGAAAACCACAAGAAAGGAGAAACTGCCGCAACTCTTGATACCATACTCGAGGAGCTTGCTTGAGTCCATATATTACTTTGTGGAGTTTACAAACATCATCTGGATATTTTGGATGAACAAATCTTGGAGGTTGACCCATATAAACCGTTTCCCGTAGATGACCCTGAAGAAATGTGTTGTTAACATCAATTTGATGGATACACCATTGTTAGGCTAGCACCAAAGACATAACAACCATTATAGTTTGATGCTTTGCCACCAGAGAAATGGTTTCTTTGTAGTCGATACTAGGAAACTGACTCTAACCTTTGGCAACCAGGCAAGGTTTGTAGCGGGAGACCAACCCATCAGGATTGCGCTTCATCCAAAAAATTCAAATACAATCGACAATATTTGTTAATTCAACAGAGGCAACTAGAGACCAAGTTTTATTATGGAGAAGTGCTTATAATTCTTAACATGTTGACTTGCCTCAAAGAGGTAGCTGAAGAGCCTGACTAATGGTACGTGGTTCATCTGTCGAGTGTAATGGATGTTTAATGACAGTGTAGAGTTTAGGTTTGTGGATATTATTTTTGCCACGAGTGATCATAGGATGAGTGTTTTGAATGGGTAAAGGTGATGATGTCTCGATTGTAGAGGGTGAGATGTTAGAAGGTAAAGCGTCAGCAGCATCAGTCGGTGCTATGCTTCTAGTAGATGCTTTTGGGACTATAGGTATAAGCTAGTGGCTTAGTTGAGGAGACTCATTTGTTTGATGGGTGTCATGGTTTGGTAAAAGATCATTATATGAGAATTGATCATCAAAGAAAATGACATAACGAGAAGTATAAATTTTGTTGATTTTTGTATCAAGACAATAATAAACAAACTGGGAAGGTGAGCAGCGTAGGAAAATACATAGGGTGCACTATTGTTGTCATTTGTTGGTGGTGTAAGGACATAGCTAAGGGAAGCATAAACTTCCGAAGGAATGAAGATGGCTATAGGACGGGGATTGAGAAAACAGTGTTTCGAAAGGTGTTCTCATTTTAAGAGTAGGTGTTGGCATACGATTTATAAGATATACCACGATTTAAACGACATATGACCAAAAAGATGAAGTTAAGTTACTATGGTGGAGTAAAGCCCTTGTAGATTCAAGAATGTGACGATGTCATCATTCTGACATGCCATTGAGTTCAGGTGTATGTGGTGGAGTGGTAAAATGCATAATACCATGGGTTAAAAAATAGTTGCAAAGATGGATACATTCACCACCATTATTAGTATACAAAGCTTTGTGGTGTTTGAAAATATTTTTCAACATGTGTTTTGAACTGAGGAAAGATGATGGAGACATCAGACTTATTTGTAATGGTAAAAAGTCAAATGTATCGGGAATAGCGGTCCACGAAAAATGACATAATATCAAAAACAATAGTGGATCCTTCTATATTTCTGAGAAGTTTAGCACAATCTGGGACACGCCCATGGTTGCATACAATAGACCCTCCTATGAACTTGCCAATTAAGGCATAGTTTAGGACAATACCTATTGCTAGAGATCATGGATCTTATTATAATTTTGTAAATTTACATAATTTAGGATACATTTATGTTGGAGAATATGTCTCATCATTAAGTTTCTTAGTAAAATACATGAGCTAGCAAAGTTGTATTTATATCCAAGTCTTCTTTAACCTTAGCTCGAATCATACTAACCATTGTTGTCCTTTAACTTGGATTTATTGCACACATTTAACCACTTCCTTATTCCTCTAATTGGTTTTCTTGGTAAACTTAAAGAATCAAAGGTAATTTAGTTCCTATCATTCTATCATTATTTGAAAAGAATCTCCCTTAAATAATCACCTACATTAAAAGGAGTTAAATTAGAAACATTAAAAGTAGCATTTGTATTATTCTCACTTGGAATATCTAATATATAAGCATTATAATTTATCTATTCAATAACTTGAAATGGACCATCTCTCATTGGTTTCATGTTTAATATGGGAAACTTGCCTTTCTTATACGTAACCATACCTAACCACGTGGTTCAAAGTTTTTTAAACCTTGGATATATATTCTTCATTCTTTTGTTAAATGTGTCACCAAACATTTTCATGTAGTTGATTCACCATTTCAACTCTATTTTTACCATCTATGATATTACTCTTATGAATATGTAAAGTAACCAAATCCAATGAAGTTAGTGGGTTAAATTCATAAACAACCTCAAAAAATGAATAATCGATAGTATTATAAATAACTCGATTACATACAAATTCAATAAATAAGAAATAATTTTTCTCAAATTTTAAGTTCTGTGAAACGATAACATATAATAAAAGTAGTCAAAGTTTTGTTTACTATATAGATATAACCATTGGTTGATTGTGACAAGAAGTTAAAAACAACAATTTAGTTTACAACTTTCCTTTAAAGCCATCCTAAAATAGTTAAGAATATTAACATCTCTATTAGACAAAATATTCTTAGGAACACCATATGTAACATCCCATCACCGATAGGAAGGGTAAAATAGTAAATTTTGCACATGAAAAATGACTGTACATGCATTTATGACTTTGCCCGGTATAAGTGTTAAGAAATGTGATTTGTGTTCATATGTGATAGAAAGTTTGACTTAAGAGTTGACTTTTCGAGTTAGGCAAAATTTAAGAAAATAGTCTTCTTGAAACTTGTAGCTCCTACTGAGAGCTTTCTGTCGTCATAAAGTTTGATATTTTTTGATATCGGGAGTAAAAGTAATAGTTAGTCAAAGTTAACGTTATTTTACTTTGACTTTGAAAATGTTCTTAAGTGAGAAATTTATATATGCTGTGCTTTGAGGCAAATCGCCGGATTGATATGGTTTGAATTGGAGTAATTGATCTACATAAAAGTCATAGAAGATTCTCCGAACTTTTTAATGATGTATCATCTGTTATCTGTGGATGTGAGAATTAAAAGATATGAAATTGTAAAGTTTGGATGTGCTTTAGGATGATACAAGTTTAGCAGAATCTTTGACTGAAAGGTTGACCTAGTTAGAGGTTGAATCTGTGATTAAGTTCTTCATAAGAGT
>JAOSBN010000009.1:9065345-9076412 GCA_027563595.1 Erythroxylum suave
GTAATGTACAGACAAGGAAAAACTGACAGTTTGTAAATTACTGCTTTTGATGATATGAAAAATTTTATGGTTTCAAATATTAGTGATTTTCATATTGATGCCATGTGAAGTGTTAGTAACTGCTCGTAGTGCAACCTCATCGTGGGATACGTGTCGGGATGTCCTACGGGCGTCCCGGTGTATACTCTACGGTGAGGGGGTGCTACAGGAATGATATACAGGTGTTTGTCTAAAATTCAAAAGGGAATCCCAAGGTCTCCAAACTCTGTAGAGTAAAGTCACGTTCGAGGTAGTCAAAAGCTTTTTGAAAATTAACTTTGAAGACATATTTAGGAGAGGAATTTTTCATCTGATCCCCCTTCTTCATCTCCTAAACAATAAAGAAATTATTCCCAAAATTCCTACTTAAATAAAGGCACTATAATTATCATAAATTAGTGAATCTAAAATAGTCTTCAATCTGTTAGACAGGATTTCAAAAATTATCTTATATAAAAATTTATAGCAAAAACTTCAAGTTCCACAATTGTAGGATCATAACCTATAATAATTCTCTCAAGCCCATGAGCTTGATGGTTAGAAATAAATTTCCACGTATAGCCCAATTTATTTAGAATTCTAAGATTCTCAAATCTAATTTTAGTTTTCAAAATAACAAAAATTCATGGATTTGAATTATAGACAAAATCCCTTAGAGCTAATAGCTTTCTAGGAAACTAATCCCTTTTATATTCCATGTGACGATTTTCATTTATCAATAAATTTATTTTCAGAGCCCTATATTACTCATGTTGAAATTTTTTTTAGTAATTAACTGAAATTCCCTACTTATGTGTTCATCCTCCTTACTCACACCAGAGGGGGAAGGATTTGTATCCATCTAATAAGGATCATTAGCCTACTCATTAACAATCTAATTAACATTAGTGTTAATATATTCTCCCATATTAACCAAGTTTTAGCAATAGTTGTATCATTTTCTATGTGAACCTCCTCTCTAAAAGGGCAAGGAGTTGATTCCTCTAATGTAACACTTATTCCCTATCCATGTTCAACATTCACCTCCCTTATTAACTCCTCATAATCACCTTTTAAAAACCCCTACTCGTAGATATTCGTCTCTTTCCATAGGAATAAGAGAGGGCTTCCAATGATAATAGATCATCAATTGTCTTCATCAAGGGCTCCACCAAGTCCCAATCATATTACTAGGATGGTTTTAGGTAAACTCTTAGAGAGCTCCATATTAATACACATTCTAGAATATCTTAGTCTTTACATTTTAGTTGTACAGTCATCCAAACACAAAGGTTTGCCTAGGAAGCTAGCATTTAAAGTACATTGTATAAATTCAACCATAAAGGAATAACTCTATGTCTATTGGACTCAATTTGGAATCTAGACTACAAGGGTTGTAAGAAAATTGGGAAGTTAGAGACATGCTATGGCTCTTCTTCAATGATCTTAAGGGCTTCAGCTTTAGAGAAAAAGGTAAATATAATATATTTATCTTCTACTATCAATTCATCTAATCGTCATTTTTTCCATAATGATGTTACCCTTCTCTGTATTATAGGAAAAATAAGTCTTTTATCCCAAAAGAATCCTATTAGGGAGTTCTCCTATGATTTAACTTCCTTTTGGATAACTTTGAAATCCACGGAAATAGCAGTTCTCCCATCTTCCAACTTAGGAGGGCGGAAGTGCAGTGAGAGGTCTAGCTCCCTCCCACCACCTATTTCCTAGTTTTCCTATCTCCAATGTGTTGGGAGGAAGATGAAGGAGCTTGTATTGTGCCACAAGAGGGTAAAGGAGGAAAATCCTTTCTGACATGAACTAATGATGTAGTTGGTTTAGTGGTCTACATAGTGCCTAAAAAGAGAGACAAGTTTGACAAGTAACTACTTTTAAGATGTAGTTACCAAAATCAGAAAGAAGAGAGACAGGAAAACAATTAGAAGAGTAAAAAGTCCTCAATGCCCTTTGTAGAAGGCGACTACTGAAGATTGAGAAACTAAGAGAAAGCTTAGGGAGAAGTTGATTCAATGTTTAGAGGTAGGAGATGGACATAAATGAGTAAGGATAACAAACAGTATGACAAGAATGAGGGTAGATTGGTTGCTAGGTTAAAGAGAATGCAGAGAATCTCTCTCCAACTCATTTTTACTATTGTCCCGCCCCATAATTGCTTATTATAAACTATATTCTAAAGATTTTAATCAGACATCACCTTTCTGGATTTTAGTTTAGAGCATTAGTCAATTGTAAGATGAATGTGAATCATAATTCATAAGCAAAATGTTTTTATAAAGAAAGTAAAAGAAATAACATATATAAAACCCTTATTTAGAGAACTTTGCATTTTTTAATTCTATTCTCATAATAATATGAATGTGAGACTATTAAATGACCCATTATATGTTGATAAAAATTTAGAATATTTGTAGAAATATGTTTGGGCTGTTTACTTATGACCCAAACTTAATCTTTATAATTTTTGGGCCAAATTTTTTAATCCAAATCTGTTTCATGGGCTGACTTTTTAAAACTGATACCCTTTAAATTTTTGTGCCTAACCTATGAGCTGGATTAATTTTACAGGACTATTACGGGGCAGCAACAAATTTTAACCTCGCTGAATTTTCTCTTTACATTTATCATCCATTATTTTGTAAACTATTGGAATTTTAATCACTTTAAAATATGAGTGTAACCTTAAATTTTCAGCGTCTGACTATTGTGGATTTTAATATGATGGTCATTTCTCCAGCCGAATGAGAACACTTGTGGGTTGGAATCGGTTCGAGCACTCATATCCCAGGATTCCATGTTGTAAGGTTTGTCTTCTAATCATATCATCATAAATCATATCAATTCGCTTGGCCCGGACAAATTGTCAACTTGGATGTCAACTTCGTGCAAGTTGCTAGCATAAAGATGAAACTCGAGGGCGCCCCCACGGTGCATATTCTCTACCAGGATTCACGTACATGATGCCAAAATTTAACCACCAACCAGACTGTATTTTCCTCTTTGCGTCCCTACCCCTTGTCTCTTTACTTTTTAGTACCACATGTAGATTTGGTTGCTTTTCTTCTTTGTTAAGAAACTCTGAGGCTACGAAAGATCACACATAAAGTCCTGAAATTGTAAAAATATAACATTGGCTAGTATCTACATTAGACAGACTTGACGCTGCTTCAAGCTTGTGATCCGTTGATTGGAACAACGTAACAGAAAAGAGAGATGCCACTTGCTTTGATGTTCTGTTTCTGTTGGTGCTGTGTACATTCCTCTTCCCCGCTTCTTTATCATGATATAGATAGAAGACTTGCACATCAAGCCACATTAATCTAGAATGCTCAAATTGGAATGGCATCTTCTTTTTGCCCTCCTTGCTTTCCTTTGATACTCAAATGGCATGTCTTCATGTGGAGAAACGAACCGCAAGGGCCCTTGGAATTTGAGTAACTAATTAGCTTATTAATGTGGAATTGTTTCAAAGGGTGAAATTTCCTTGAATTACTGGTGCGATATTAAATAATGTAAAAGAGGCATAAGTACAGCTTGATCCTAATGAACGAGAATTTTCACCTGGTAGTTAAATATCTAATCATAAGGCTTAGTAAAGCTAGAAAGCAATCTCATGATTAAGGACATGGTACTCCAGGTTTTTGAGATGGGAGGTAAGCTATCATGAGCATAATTGTCTCGCACGAATAAAGCTACAGTAGTACTCGAAATCATTAAAAGCATGACCTTTTAGATCGAATCTTTTCAAAGTATCGCTGAAAGTGAAGTCTAATTTGTTGAGATTTAGATGACTTTGAAGAGAAAAAGAATTCTTTAAAGATATTGAGATTTCTCGAATGAGTTTTAACTTTTTATTTCACTTTATGTCGTTGAAATAAAAGTAGAAACAACAAGGAAGAGAATAAAAAGAGCTAAAGAGAAAAATAAGAGATGTACTCGATCATTCTTAAAAGGTCTTTCTACATATACAATATAAAGTATACATCTTTTTATAAGATCTATGTATGTACAAGAGCGAAATCTCAAATTTATAAAAAAAAAATCTTACACTAAATTAAAAATTATATGTACGTAAATTTAAACTAGGTTGATATACTAGATCATGATATAGATAATATTGGTTTATGTCTAATAGGTTGACTGTAATTTAACGGCAAAAATTATTTAAGGGCATTCTTCGTCTTATACTTCTTAATTAGATGTATATGATAAAGTCTATGAGATAAATATAAAATGTAAATGAGATTACAATGAGATCTTAATTATGAAATTTACATTTCATTTATATATTATCCTTAAATTATTCCTAGCTATTGTTATATTCAAGCTAGATATTCATAGCGTAAAAAGACTAGTATTTTTTTTTCTTTATGAAGGAACTAGTCGATCTTATAGACTAAAATATAGAGATACTTAAATAAATATAACGATGGTTGTTAAAGAAATAGTTCACTGAACTAACCCTATATGAAAATTCCATTTGGAACATTACTTGTATATTTGTAAAAATTTCCATTGTGATGATTGTATAAGTGATTGTTTGACTTGAGATCTCCAAAGTTCTTGTAAAGAAATTGCTATGTTTTGATACTATTTATGACCAATTATAGTCAAATATAGCTCAATTAGTATTCACTGAATATAGCATGAACTATATAGACATAGTTGAGTGATCAATATAAGATTTATCATCATAACGTGTTATGGAATTTTTAATGCATTATTGGAGTTACAGTTTTATGAAAATTCAATAGTTGCTTAAGTAATTTGGGTTTTTAGAAACCCATACATTAGTTTTATCATATATTTTCATGGTATTTATAGATCTCTCATTCAAGCTTTGCTTCTCGCACTAAGGATGTTGCTTGGAATTTTATGATTATGTAAGGCTTAAATGAAACAGATGGTGGATCTAGCATGTGTGCTCATAAAAGGTGCAACATCAGAGGAGAAAATGTTGGCTTTTATGCTTCTAATTCTGTTGCTCCTCCTTCATCTTTTTGTAGCATGAGACAACACTAAAATAGTTGGTGGTAGCTCTAGAGATGACAGTGGCTAAAAGTTATGACAATGGAGGAGCTACCAATGATGAGTTGCTTAATAGAGATGCAGATGATGAAGCTCTTCTACTATATGTGATACTTGATCCCACCTCAATTTCCCAAGAAATAAAGTATAACAAATTAAATAAATTGATCAAAAGAGTTATGATTGTGGCTATATTGAATCATATTCTTAACTTCTTTCTAAACAAATAAAAAAGTGTAATAATCTTCCTATTTATAAAGATAATATAAATTGATTAATAGTATAACATGCATGTCAATTACTAATATGGTAAGTGAAACATATAAAAATGTCCAAAAGCCAAAGCATAATAAAAAGCATATTATATCAAAAAGTGTCCGGACATTACACAAGATTGTGATAAGTGCCACAATATCACTATATCAAAAGTTGCATTAAAAGCAATCTCTGTTCTTAAGAATGAGGTCACTTTTATCAACTTATCTCACTAAAATATTATTTTCTCTAATTAGCTCTCACTAACTTCATCATTGGAGACTAAAATATTTTGTTATGCCCCAATCAAGTCTAAAGAATTTAGATACTTAAGAATTATATTCATCATTTTGAGTCCACATACGTTGATTTTTTAATCTTGAAAAAAGGATAATTAATGATCATAGACCCACATCTTAATCTTAAGCAAATAATACAACACATCTAGTTCCAAGTCAACATACAAAGACAGGAATTCTAGAACTTACAATATCTCCTTTCTTTTGGAATGTCTACTTACCTCTTTTGTCTTTAGACATTGTAATGGTTGATAGTCACTAAGCTTTAATTACCTTACCTTTGGATTGAAACATTATCTATCTGCCTTTTAAGGCTTAATTCAACTCTTATTCTTCAAAAACAAAGTGATTAATTTCTACACTAGAGTTTTAATACATGCACTAAAAAATAAAATTTTACTTTTGAAAATTTTTTTAGTAGCACCAGTAAAAGTCGATCCCACAGAGAGTACTTTGGCCTTTTTAACCTTATTGAACATAAATAAAAAGAGGAATTGATTGTGGTGGGGACAATATAAAAATCTAACTATAAATTAAAGTTTAAATATATAGACAGTAGTTGAAAACAAACCTTGATCAAGTCTATGTCCACTTTGGAATTATATACTGATCATTGATACAATTAAAAATTAATTTATAGTTTGAATATTCACCATTAAAATTACTTTTTCGTTCTCTTGTTATTCAAGTTAATTAGAGATGAGCGTAATTTAATTAACCTTCTTTAGTAAACATCCTAATTCACATATTTAAAGATTTAATTTAGTAGAAACCTTAAAAATTAGAAAGATCAATCAAAAAGAGCAATATAAGCACATTTCATTGCATTCAATTCGGTCAATTGTTTCTTTTAGGATCTAAAAAATTATAACATAATAATTCATAAAATCCTAGTCACTTTATAAATCTCAAAGATTAAATAATTTTGAATTTAATATGTAATCTAACGATATATTGTAACAAACAATAAAGTAGTAAGCCTTTTAACAATTAAATTATATAATCTTAAAAGATAAGGACATAAGAATATTGAACATGTAAAATAAAAAATAAATAATAAAAATAAATCAGATCTCATAATTGAATTCATTCTAAGTTACAAATTTCAATCAATGTTAGCAGCTTAGCCATGTATGTCCATATATAAAGAAAGAGATAGAGAAGAAAACATAAGACTATCTATTTAAAAACCTAATGAAATCTAATACTAAAAGGAATTGAAATTTTAAACTATAGACTAATGCTTTCAAGCTCATTAAGTAGGTGGCATATTCAATTTTTGTACTAAACACACTCTAGAACATGGTCTGGAAGTATCATATTATATCTCCACTATCATTCTTATAAAGAGGACATAGCGTCTAACATGCTTGCTTTTTGGACTATGTATCATATTGTATCTATTTGTTATATCACATAAGCTCTAAAGAAGGCAATAGGTTGAGCAAGGTTTAGGCCCCTTTTTCCCAAGACAGGCCTAAATATTAGTAATAGGACTTAGACATAAGGCTTGACCCTAAGCTTGATTAGGCTTTAAATGGCGTAAATCCTAATCTAGCTCTAACGCTTAAAGCTCGATTGGGTCAAGCTAAGCCCTTTGTTATTTTAAAATTACTTTATTAAATAAAAATTAAATAAATAAAATATTTCACCTAATTTCAAAATTTTAAACTACGAATATATAGCATGAATATTACTTATTTTTAAATAATTTATATATAATATGAATACTTTCACTAATTATTTTAGGTATATTAACGAAGATCTCCAAATAGATTTCAATTATAAAATAAAATTGAAACATATCAATTAGTAAATATGTTTTTCAACAATAAGTAATGAATCGATTCAAAAGGTGGAAATCACAAAGTGTGTGACGTTACATCTCTTAAGAATAGAGCTCAAACTAATGAAGAAAGTACATGCATAGATACATCTGACAACATCTTATCCTACATATTCAATTGCATTTTAATAGCATTAAACATGAGTAGATGGTTTGTATTAATCATGCTGGTCATCCTTAGTTTAAACCATAAATGGCTCTAACTATATTCTTTGAACTTTTCATCCTTACTACAAGTTTTGGTATATCTCATTCTCCAACTATAGTGCACCAGTATAGTAAAACCAATTTTAAAGAACCTCTGACCTTTTCTATTAGGCCATCTCAGTTTGCTAACCTAAGCCTATGTATTCATCCAACTAAGATTCTTTTCTTGTAATCTGAAGATATTAAGAAAAGTACTCTGTAGTTTTTTAGTGTGAAGACATCTAAAGAATATATGGTCTAAGGTTTCAACTTCCCTAGTTCATACAGGCAATTTTTATTTGGAATTTATAACTTAATAATATCTCTAGTTCCTAATTTGAGTAGAGTAGCTAATCATAAGATGAGAGAGTGAGCCGGAGCCATACTTGATCCCTATATTAATCTATGGAATTGAAATTTGATCATAAGTCCAAGTAACGATTCATTATTGGATTGAGTTGTAAATTTGTAAGACTTATGAAGCTCCTATTTGATCTCAACTCTTGTGTTTAGTTTGTGAGATATGAAGGACATATGGAATGTGATAAGTATAACTTGCATCATGTTTTAGGGCATAGTTTGTAACAACCTAGACCACCCATCTACAGATATTGTCTACTTTAAGCTTTGGGCCTAGCTCAAACCCTCACTGTTTTACTCTTCCCAGCCCAGATGGGAAAACGAATCTTTAAGAGAGAAGTATCCATACCCTTTATAAGGCATACTTCGTTCTCCTCTCCAACCAATTTGGGATTCTCACAATCCACCTTCCTTTGGGCCCAGCATCCTTATTGGCATAGCAAGTTAGGAACTAGCTATAATACCATTTATAACAGCCCAGATTACCTGCCCATAGATATTGTCCGCTTTGGGCTTTCAGCCTAGCTCAAACCCTCACCTATCTTTGAGCCCAGCTAGGAAGAGCAAAACCATGAGAATTTAGGCTAGGTATAAAGCCCAAAGTAGACAATATTTGTGGGTGAGTGATTTGGGCTATTACAAATGGTATCACAGCTGGTTCCCGACCAGATGTGTCAATAAGGATGTTAGGCCTAAAGGGGGGTGGCCAATGAGGACATTGGGCTCAAAGGGGAGTAGATTGTGAGAATCCCACATTGGTTGAAGAGGATAACAAAGTATGCCTTACAAAGGCTATGGATACCTCTCTCCCAAAGACGCGTTTTCCTGGCTAAGCTAGGAAGAGAAAAATCGTGAGGGTTGGGCCTAAAGCCTAAAGCATACAGTATCTATGGGTAGGTGGCTTAGGCTGTTACAAATGGTATCAGAGCCGGTTCCTGACCCATTGTATCAGTAAGGACGCTAGGCCCAAAGGGGGTGGATTGTGAGAATCTCACATCGGTTCGAGAGAAGAACAAAGTATGCCTTATAAGGGTATGGATACCTCTCCCTCATAGATGTGTTTTTCCGATTAGGCTGAGAAGAGCAAAACCGTGAGGGTTTGAGCTGGTCCCAAAGCTCAAAGTGGACAATACTTATGGGTGGGTGGTCTGGGCTGTTACAAATGGTATCAAGGCCCAAAGTGAACAATATCTGTGGGCAGGCGATTTGGGCTGTTACATAGTTTGATATGTGTTTAGTTGTTAATTCGATCACGTGGTATGTGTTTAGGTTAAAATTGTGTTAGTTTGTGAATTATTTGTGTTTTAAGTGCTTTATGGGTTGGTATAAGTCTTTGAGCTTCAATATTATGTTTTTAAGGTACCTTAATGAGTTTGCTAGTGTTTCAGGGTCAATATCAAAGAGTGGAGGAGTTTTGAAGGGAATCCAAACCACAACACAAGCCTATAATCGTGACAAGTAGGCCATGATCATGACAAAAGCTCCAAGTTTGGCCTACGATCATCGCTTGTATTCCACAATCGTGACAAATCTATAGGGTCATGGTCATAGCCTGTGTCGGGCAGACGCGTAGATGCTCATGAACTTCATGTTTCGAGAGAATTTTTGGACCTTTCAAAAAAAACCCTTAGGTTATCTAAAACATAAAAGACTATCAAACGAACATAAAGAGGCAAAGAAAAGGGAGCTTCCAGGCAGGCATTATTGAAACCCTAAAGTGAGAATACCAAGAGAGAGAAAGAAGAAGAAGGAAGAGGAAGATGAAGCTGACTCGATGTGCTCCCCAGATCAAGAGGTTTTTTGATGTCACTACCTTCAATCATTTATTACAAGTTGTATGTCCTTTTCATTATGATTATTTATGCATAAAATTGAGATGGATAGTATGATGATAGTATGACGTCTCTCCTTCGGGATTTTATTTTAATTTAATGATAATCTAGTCAATTGTCTTTAATGGATGAATTTCATGACTTAATTATGTTCTGGCATAATTAGGTAATAAAATAAGAAGGTGAAATGAATGAAATACAATTAAATAGAATTAATGAAAGTTAGGCGATTTAATAGAAACCATGATAAATCATATTTGTAATTGTGTAGAGAGAGATCCCGTGTGATGCTCCAATACTTTATTAGAGTGCTTCAGATCTAATTAGGTTTTGGATAATTTTTGAATTAAGAGATTGCAAGTTCTATAATCTAATTAGGGTTTACAAATTAGGGTTTAATGTTTATAACTCAAGAGAGAGCAATCAGCCACAGGATAGTCTAGAACCAACACTTCATTGACACATAATCAGTTAGGTTAGCATTAATAGTAAGTAAAATCCCCTTTCTCATAAATTGGTAAATTCCTTAGTTTGATTTCCATTTTGTGTGTTTATTGCTCAATTGTTAATTCTTTCGTGTTTAATTTCTAATTTCAGTGGTTGAATTCAATTCTCATGATTACTTTTCGTTACATTATTTATTTTGAGTTCATATCTTTTTAGCCTTAGTTTTTAGGATTAGATTATTCTCCCTCCTCGTGGGATCGACACCTCTTATACTATAGTTGCAGCTTGTGCGCTTACGGTATTTAAGGGCTTATAAATTTTAAAGCTCAAACGACACGATCAAGTTTTTTACACCATTACTGGGGAGGGTGAAGATTAGTTCTCTTACACTGCATTTAGTTACTGTCTCCAATATGCAGAGACGGAACGAGACGAAAATTTGAAGACGGAAGAGAACAAAAATTGGAGACAATGAGGTGTTTGGTTGTGATGGACCAAACAGAAAAAATTGTCTCCGTCTTGAAGACAGAAATGTGTTTGGTTGCAGTGGACAGAACATAAAATAATGTCAATGACGAAAATAGCCCTGCAGTATAATATGATCAGAAATATGTAATTTATTGATTATTTTATAATTGCATCAATATTTATTTTAAGTGTGTTTGTAATATTAAAATTACGATGAAATAAATACAATATAATTAATTAAATTATTATTATTACTTAATTAATTACATTATATTTAATTAAAATATTATTATTCATTAACTAAAATATAACT
>JAOSBN010000009.1:9084813-9117318 GCA_027563595.1 Erythroxylum suave
AGTTAGTAATATCACTATCTTGTTTATGTTTATTATTATCCTTATACCATATCATGTATAGATTGGCATGATGATTTAGATATTCTAAAAAGTTTTGAAATCTACCATTCTCTAAATATGGCATGCTTTCTTTTCCTGATCCAATAAGAAGGCATTTGTTAGTTGACTCATTAGGCTTTTAAATTATAAATGGAAGATGCATGTCTCTTAATGACTTGCTCAAATTTATCATCCGGCTTCTTGTGTTCATCATCTAAAGTTCCAAGCCTATCTAGAATTCTATCCAATTTAGCTTCCATTGAGCTTGTTTTGTTCTATTGGAAGCTCGATTGTCCTCGGGGTCTGAATTACCCTCCATTGTTATTGTTTGACCAAGAGAAGTTTGGGTGATTCTTCCACTTAGGGTTATATATGTTAGAGTAGGGATTATTACCCCCTCCACGTCCGAATTGGGCCTTCATATAGTTAACTTGCTCCGGGTTATCTTCCCTCATCAGGTAGTAGTCTATCATATCATGATACAACTAGCCGCATAGGTCACATTTCAGTTGCATGGCCTTTACCGTAGTTGACAGTGACGCCTTCATATTATTAAGTTATCACATCATGTTGTCAATCTTAGCTTGCATTTCTATCAGTTGATTTATAGTGACAACTCCCTTCTATTACCTAAAGTTAGTAGATTGCCTACTACGTTCACTAGCCCATAAACAGCTATTGTTGGCCTTCTCCTCTATTAACTCCTCTACTTCATCAACTGTCTTTCGCATTTGCTATCCTCCCAATGCTGAATCAATGATGCCTTTGGTATGTGGGTTCATTGTAGAATGTCTGCAGTGGGGACTCCTTTGGTAAGTTATGGTGTAGGCATCTCCTCTGCAGATTCTTGTAATGCCCCCACGCTTCATAAATAGATTCCCCATCACCTTGTTGGAAGTTTGTAATTTCCTTAATAATTTTGATGGTCTTTATTACTGGGAAGTATTTATCTAAGAAGGCATATACTCGATGCTCCAATGTTGTAATGTTGGCAGGGCTCAATGAATGATACCGAGCCTTCGCTCTATCATTAAGCGTGAAAGGAAAAAGCCTAATCTCCACTGCGTCTTCTGACATCCAGTGATCCCAAAAAGTATCACAGATCTTGAGAAAATTAATGATGTCAGCATTCGGGTCTTCGTTTACCAGTCCATAAAATTGAACGTTCTGCTAAAGCAAATTCAAGAGGGCTGGCTTAATTTCAAATGAGACCGCTTAAACCGGTGGTCTAGCCTCTCTTTTGTTTGTAGGATTAAATCCTGACCTCATAAAATCCACGAGAGTCCTCTTTTGTTGCCTCCCAAGTTTGACTTCTTGATCCATGTTTCTTTAGAGCCCCTCGGCCATTTATGCTTTCTCGAACTCTTCTTCTTCTCGTCGAGCTTGCCTAAAGGTTTATTCTAAATGAGTTATATCTATATCTGACATCTTAATTGCGTGAATCAAACCATTCGTGACTTTTGTGTTCATACAAGAGCACGATTCCTATGTGAAACTAACGAAAACAAAACAAAAATTAAAACTATCCTAATGCCTTAAATTATAGAACCAAATTGCTTTCCCCAGCAATGGTGCCAAAAACTTGTTCACTCAAGGGTGCACACGCTAAGTTTTACTAATTATAACCTTGGTAATTACCGCAAGTGCATCGGTCGTTCACGTAATACCTACGATGTCAATCCTATGAGGAAGGGAACTAGTCCTAAAATCTAATGCTAGCTAAGTTCACAATTAACCTAATTGAATAACTAAAACAAAAATTAAATTAATCAAGAATCAAATAGGAGAAATTAAGGCACCAAAATAATGAAAAAAATAGCCAGCTCACATAAATAATCCGAAAATTAACCTAGAAACGAATAATTGAGAGAAAGGGGGCATTTACTAGAAAATAAGAAAAATCTACCCAGTTATGCAATTTTTGACTTAATGGGCCTAGACGGTCCTAGGGTAAATTACTCTCTCTAAAGTTATAATTCTTAACTCTAATTGATAAACCTTAGTTCAAATTATGGGAACTGTGATCTCTCAATCTGAAGCTGCTCCAAAATCTAAATTAGTTCTGAATTTGCCTATTAACCTACTAGGAATCTATGCTTGATCTCTTATTATACGATTCTACTAGTTTGATTTAACTCTCTACTTATCGATTTACCTAACTCTCGTTAGCCTAAATCGATGATTTTCACCTAGCTTACCCTCTCAGTTTGTTGCTAAGTTATGAAGAATCAAAATTGGATCAAAATTAGATCGAATACAAGATCAACACTTAACAACAATAGTTCCAATAAATATTCAAATCTCATACATTAATGAAATCTAAAATAGAAATCGAAAAATACTGTCAAAATGGATCTCGAAGATCGTGATTGCGGGAAACTGCCTGTTTTGGGAAGTACGTCGTGTCAAACTTATCTCTCTGCCTCTCTTCCTTCGTCTCCTTCCTCAATCACTTGATCTCTCTCTAGGCCACTCTTAGATTTTTTGAAGAATCTCACTTTTTTGCATAGGTCTCTTGGCTCTCTAACAACTGTTGACGGTTGTCTTATAGTGTGCTATTTATTTTGTAGTAGCCCTTGGTCAGACTTAAGGTTGAAATGGTCCAAAAATCATTTAAATTATGATTTTTTGTATTAGCCTAACGCAGGGCACGATCATGGCCCTACATGTCACGATCATGTTCGGCGCTTTACTCTTTCTATCACTATCGTTGCCTTAAGTGCATGATCGTCTCATTACTTGATGCTCTCTATCACGATCGTGGCCCAAAGTGCACGATTGTGCCTAGCTGCTTCTTGTTCTTCCTTCTCTAATGCAATCGTGGCTAATTTGCACGATCGTGGCCTATGCTTGTTAGACCGAAACTCTCTAAATCTTTACTGTTCTTCCCTGTTTAACTTGCAACACTAGCATACATATCAAGGTACCTCAAAAATATACAATTACGCTTAATGGTTCAAACTAACCCATAAAAGCGCTCAAACACACAAACTAACATATTTAAACACATAAACACACATTCAATACTAAAAACCTAACAAATTACTTCATAAAACATCATGCAAAACACCACTCTTATTTTTCTTTATGAGAAAGATGTTATATGAGAACTTAATCAACAATTTATTGTTAGACAAATTCCTATCAAGTTATGAAGATTTTGGTCCTCCTTTATCCTCAGATTACTCAATTATAGAAGTTAAAGATATGTTGAAAAAAGTACCACTCATATATCCATTTAGATTCTATAACCTTAAGTTACAAATTGATGGCTTTTACAAAGTTGAAGGAACGGGTTGAATTATCATATTCTTGGATGCAAAGCCTATCACTGATTAAGCTTAAAAGGTTAAACCACGAGCTTATGAACCTTAAAAAATCATCTTGTCTAAATACAGAAACTCGACGTCAAAATTCCGAGCCCAACTTATTTATTACCAATCTGACTTATATAACTTACCAAAAATAGAATTCATTGCTCAAGGAGGGGGATTGATTGATATTTTTTTATGTTATCAATCTTTAAATTAATCACAAGTGCACAACGTAGCTGTAGTTAGCACAGGCGGGTACAAGTCTATTCGACAAAGGTAATGATTACTAGTAATTAAGATTCTTCTATTATCTAGCTTAAAAAGTTAGGATGGACTGTATGATGATAGATGGTATAATTTTGATGACGTTCTAGCTCTTCTTGGGGATTTTATTTTGATTTAATGATAATTTAGTTGATTGTTTTTATTAGATGGATGTCATGATTTGATTGCATTCTTGCATAATTCGGTAATAAACAAAGAGGGTGAACTAAATGAAAAATGATTAAATAGGATTAACATGAGTTAGGCAATTTAATAGAAACTGTGACAAAGCATATTGGTAATTGTATGGAGAGAAAGATTCTGCGTGATGTTCCAAGAGTTTATTAGAATGCCTTGGATCTAATTAAGGTTTTGGCTAATTTGGGAATTGAGAGATTGCAAATTTCATAATCTAGTTAGGGTTTATAAATTAGGGTTATTGGTTATAACTCAAGAGAGAGTAATTAGCCCTAAGATTGTCTAAAACTGACATCCCATTAACACATACGAGCTATTTGGAATGGTCTGGATTGAATTTAATTGCAGTATTGAATTCAATTCAGGTGTTTTGTAACACAAAAAAGGGATGAGTTTAATTTATGCATGTAATTGAAAGTCATCCCCTTTACAAATTGAATTTATTCCTCTAAGCATCGGAATTGAATTCATGCAAGTAATTGAACTGTTGCCCTGACACCATATTATCAGAGGATGGTTATGTTTCTACTGCAACCTCCATAGTATTAAAAAGGCAAAGCTTATTGTGTCACACTCACACTCAAATCAATGCTCCAATAAGGATATGGGAATTTCTTACCCATTTTTGCCGGATACATAATTTTATATATGATTAATAACCAAATTAATTTTCCTTTATTTTTTACATTTGAAAACTATAATTTCCCATTAATTATGAAATTATTATTATAATTTAGAGAAATATGAGATATTTTTTAAATAAAGAACAAATCATGAAATCCTTTGATCAAATTGTATCAATTTATGCACTATATCTTCTTCAGTTTTATAATAATAATTAAAAATTCATATTTTTTTACTCAAGAGTAAAGATGTTATATGAAATAATTGAATTCATTTTGATTGTTAAACAGTATAATTGAATTCAATTCCAATATTACTAGATTTGTTCTAAACATTATAAATTTAATTCAATTCAATCTAATTAATGTAATTGAATCCAATTCTTTAATGAATTCAATTCGAAAGTTTCCAAACAGCCAGATAATCAATAAGGTTAGCATTAATGATAGGTAAAATCACCTTTCTCATAACTTGGTAAATTCTTTAGTTGATTTCCATTGTGCGTGCTTATTGCTTAATCGTTAATTCCTTCGTTTTTAACTTTCGGTTTAATTTGTTGAATTCAGTTCTCGTATTTACTTCCTATTGCATTGTTTATTTTTAGTTTCATAACTTTTTAGCCTTAGACTTTTAGGATTAAATTAGTCCCCCTCCTCGTGAAACCTCTTATACTACAATCTTGACCCGTACTCTTGTAGTATTTGAGGGCTTATGAATTTTAAAGCTCAAACAACACAATCAAGTTTTTGATGTTGTTGCTGAGGAGGGTGAAAAATAGTTTAATTGTCTTAGTTTATGGAGTTTTAGTTAGTTTTAATTTTTTATGTTCTTACCATTCTTTCTGTGTCCATCCGTGCTCGTGCATGAACACAAGAGTTACAAGAAGTTCGAGTCGCATAGCTGAAACTGTAGAGCTTGACATCGCTCATTTAAAAGATTGAATTAGAAGAGCTCAGCATGAAGAAAAAGAAGAAACTGTAAAAGTAAAATTGGCCGAAGAATTTTAGTAAGAGTTGGATTAAGGGGTGAATCAAGGGCATCAACCTAGAACCTTTATAGACTACATAAGATCAAGCTTCGATGCAGCCAATTAAGGTGTAACTAAGCCACCAGTCAAGTGGTTTCCTTTAAAATCAAACCAGCCCTTCTAAATGTGCTTTAACAAAATGGCAATTTTATAGATTAACGAGTAAAGACCTAAACACATATATTGTCAAGTTCTTTAAAATCTGTGATACCTTCTATTATCATTAGATGTTGGAGGATGATGTAAGAATGAGACTATTTCCTTTTATCTTAAGGGATAGAGCAAAAGCTTGCTACCATTCCCTTAACTTGCTTAATGTCACCATTTTTGACCAATTAGTTTGTGCCTATTTAGACAAGTACTTTCCCCTTACCAAGTCTACAAAGATTATTAAAGAGATCACAAACTTTCAACAGGGTGATGGGGAATTGATTTATGAAGCTTGGGAACAATACAAAGACTTGCAAAGAAAATGTCTACACCATTAGCTACCTAAAGAATTTCATTTGCAAACATTCTATAACGAAATAACTTTTCATACAAAAGGCACAATTGATGCAACTTCTGGAGAATCACTTATGAGGAAGACTGTAGATGAGGTAGAAAAGTTATTAGAAGAAATGACGACTAATAGTTGTTTATAGACAAAGGAGCAAAGTATATAACCCATAACTCTCCATAAGAAAAAGAGAGTTATAATTTTCGATCAAATGATAGAAATGTAGGCTAAAATTGATAATTTAATTCGACGGCTAAACAACACAAAGGCTTCATCGTTAAATACAGTAAAAGTTGTTCAACTAAAGTGTGAACTTTATGGGCAAATCGATCATGACACAGTAGATTGCTTCTTGGTGAAGGATAAAGAATCAAAGTAAGTAAACTACTTGGGAACTCAATACTATTGAGGAGGGGGAAATAATCCCTACTTCAACACTTACAACCTTAGGTGAAAAAATCACCCAAACTTCTCTTGGTCAAACAATGCTAGAGGACAGTTCAGACTTGAAGGACTACCAGGTTTCTAGCAAAACAAACTGAGTTCGATGGAATCCAAACTGGACAAAATCTTAGGTAAGTATGGAACCCTAGACGATGCATAAAAGAGTCTATAAGACAAATTTGAATAAGTAACAAAGAGTCATGCCTCTTTTATCCACAATCTAAGGTCCAAGTAAACCAATTGTCAAACACTTTCTATACACAAAATGAGGGAATTCTTTCTAGCACTTTGGGATCAAAACTGTAACGTTCTCCTATCATAGAGTATACACTCAAACATCCAGAGGACATTCCAGTACATACCCCATGGCAATGGCATGTTACAACAATCTCATACATTTATGTGGCATCGAATAAACTAACACAATGCTTAAAAACTTAACTACTCAATTCATTCGTCCACAAAATATAAATTATAGCAATACTTCCTTTTAAACAAATATGTACGTTACCAAAATGTGTGAAACTTTACGACCCTTTACACATAAGTTCTATATGATGTAGGTAAACAACACAAAAACAACTACAACTCCTCAGTTACTAGCTGATAGACCTTTGGGTCATATCTTAATTCAAAATGTTCTTCTAGAGAATCTTAGAAACTAGGTCTCCAGTTTTATACCTGAAAATATGCGTTATAATTTTTAATGAGTTTTGTTAACTCAGTGAGTGAACCATCATTGATGATCTCACTAAAATCAGATACACAAATAACACACATCCAACTAATTTCACAACAATCATTCATCACAATAGGATATAATGAATGTCACACATTTCTTATACATTCTTTCAGAACATGTATCCCAATCAATCATATATCAACAATGATATATCACTTTATCATCACAATTTCAAAAAAGTTTTCATAATCATAAATATACAAACGCAAATGCATAAGAGACTCCATATTTGTTATTATTCGTTGTGACTGAGCACCTTTCAAATACAGAAATCATAGAGCAAAGCTTTACGTGTAGAATTTTGAGTTAAAGCTCTTTTAGATTGATCACTCCGATCACAACGCACCTTTATCTGATCATGCATTTAATGAAATGCATCAAATCACATCATATGCCTAAAAAACATTTACTTATGATGCACAGACAAAATCTCATATTCATTCAATTTTTGTTGAGTATTCAGAAATCATTTAGAATCATATGCTCGTATACAATCAAAACACTTCCAATAAATTTCCAAATATCAATCTTCTCAGACCATTAAAGTCTAAAATGATCACAATCAAATCATTAATAGTTCAACATATGGGAATTAAAGAAAAAAAGAAATAAATAAATCCTAGTGATATCATCTAGGTTAACTAACAATACGCTCCTGTATATGTTATTACCTGGATGGTTCGACAATGTCTTGTCGATGGCGTTCGACTTGATTGTCCAAATACACATACATTGTACACATTACTAACATGATCAAACAAATATATATTCAACATGTTCCATATTCAGTATATACTCAATAACTATCCCAGGTATGTAACCTTATTTGAATTTCTTAACCACTCAACATCATACTTTGTATACTTATCCTCGATCATTTCCATGATCAAAATTTTTTTTCATAATATACACACAACTGGTACTTTACATCTGAAAATTTAGCAAGATAAATCTATACATGCACCAAAATTTTTCCAGCAACATGTACTCATACATTCACAGAATTGTCATTCATAAATACCCTATGTTCTTCAATACTCATTCATCCATACCTTATACATATTATTAATGTCCTAAAGATAATATTTGCAACAAAAGAATCATTTATTCCTTTAGCAAATCAGAATTTCTATATTTGAACTCAATACATCAAAACAGTCCTTTCTTTAGATTATGACATTAATTAACTACATAAACTTATCGAGATCTTACCCAATTAATCAAGCAACAATCTAGGATCATTCCTATCCTTAATCAAGTCCAAATATACCAATTTATAGTGAAATTTTCCCGACGGTTCAACATACACACAAGGATGAAATTAAAATTCCAGAACTTGTCATCAACATCATTAATATATGTAACTTTTCTACTTTTAATACCTCACAAATTTAACAAGCTTAAAGAAATCACTATCATCTGAAATTTTCCAGATTTAATGTCCCTTAAGGTGACTTCATTTCAGGTTAACTAAACTTCCAAATTGGTTACACTAAGGCTTACAAAATTATGCTCACTTATGTCATTAACATTCATTCTTTTATAACACGTCTATAGCTCAAAATTTTCCAAATTTTCTCAAGACAGGTTTTGGGTCAATTTTGTATGGCCTTTAGGACATTGAATCTGAGGTTTGTAGCCAATATGCTCTTCTGAAAAATGTTCCTCTATGTGTTAAGTTTCTAATGAACTAAATTTAATACAATTTGGTTAATTATTCTCAGAGTTACGCTCAACATCCTGCAAACTGTTCTCAAACAGTGACAGTAACCAAAACTCAACTTCAAGCCAAATTTCAAAACCCTTAGAGATAAAAATAAAATTCTATTCTTGCATAAAAATTGTATAAATATGTATTTATTTTCATATTCAACTAAAATCACACCATTTGGATATCTACAAGTGAATTTATGGCTAAAATATAGATGTTTGTTCAGTGGACACGTCATACTTCAACACCCCTTCACCATAATTCATCAATTCCACCTTATTCATACCTCAATATCACATCAATTTCATGTCCAGAACTAATTAAAAAATCATTCATTGAGTAACTTACAAATCAATAAATTCCACACGTCAAAACCAAACCAGAAATTATCATACAAGAATCACTTTTTCCAGCACATATCATTGCCAACATGACATGCATTTCACTCCAATTCAAGTACCAATCTCATACCATTTAACATGCCATAAAACTCAGATAAAAACATGTTGATTTTGGACAGCAAGATGAAGGTAATTTTCAGCTAGTTTTCTTAACTATTTTGTGTAAGGTAAAAAGTTGTTTTTGTTGCAGCAACTTAGCTAGGTTAGGAAAAATACAGAGACGAAAGTAGGAGCAATTTTCGGTGATGAAAATAAAAGAAAAAAGCAACAAAACTCTACTACAAAAACTTGCTACATCCCATGCTAGGTGTCACCATTAAAGCACAACATTTGTCCTAAGGCATGCCTTACATTTTCCTAATCAAGATGCGGCCACTAATCCACTCAAGGTGCTGCCATTAGTCACTAATTAAGCATCCCACATGTCACTCTAAGACTGGTCCACTTTAACACAATAATTTGTCCATTTGTTAATTAATTACTAGTCCATTTGTCACATATTTTACTATGCCAAATGTCACTCAATTTTAGGCTTAATCACCTGAATTTTCCATATATCAAATTTTCCTACCACTTAACATTTGTCGTAGTCCAAATGTACATATTAACTCCTTAATTTTCTAATTATATCAACTAATTCCAAATTCACTACTTGTAATCAATCAAACCAAAACTCAAGGCATAAACATGTCACAATTCACATCATGAACATTTTAATCTTTTTATACCCCAAAATGAGTCAATTGAGTGTATATGCTAACTTGTGATGTTTACAAATATGAATTCGTGTATGAATGCTAATGTTATGTATGTATATGCAATGCTTGATCTAGGGTTCACACTAAACATGTATCAAAAAACAAGATATTATGATTCCCCCTAGGAAATTTCGCCCTCGAAATTCTTACCTAAATGAACAAATAGGTACGAGTACTGTATTTTTATGTTCTCTTTCATTTCCTATATGGCTTCTTTACTTGAATGATTTCTCCAAAGGAATTTCAGCAATGGGATCACTCAGTTTCTGAATTGTTTATTTTGATAGCCAATTATCTTAACTGGTTCTTCAACATAACTCTGATTGTTTGAAACCTCAATCTCTTGAATCAGTATCACATGAGTAGGATCCGACCTATATCTCTTAAGCATACTAATCGTAAGGTTACATAAGCTAAGTTTTAACATTTATTAACCCTAGTAAATCTGCAAGCGCATGGTCATTAGTGTAGTGCCTAAGGTATCAATCCCATAAGAAGGCGAATCTAGTTCTAATATCTAAGGTCATACTAAACTACAATAATTCAAAATAACAACTAATGCAGAAATTATTCAATCAAGCAATCAATTGTGAATATTAAAATGCAGAAATATCAACAAAATAGTAAAATCACACAACCCAATCCGAAATTAATCTAGAAATCACCAAGTGAGAGAAAGGGGATTTTAATTCGAAACTAGCGAAAATCTAGCCAATTATGCAATTATCGAATTAATAGGTCTAGGCAGTCCTAGGGTAGATTACTCTCTCTCGAGTTGTAATCCTTAACCCTAACTAATGATTCCTAAATTAAATTATGGAATTATGATCTCTCGACTCATAATTCACCCACAACCTAAAATAGTTCTAAAATTATCTATTAACTTATTTGGAATCCATGCTCAATCTCTCGTTAAACAAATCTACCGATTTGATCTAATTCTTATATATTAATTTACCTAACTCTCGTTACCCCAAATTGATTATTTTCACTCATTTCACCCTCTCAGTCTATTTCCGAATTATAAAGAACATATATTGAATCACAATTAAATCAATAAAAACACAACCAATCAAACTTTATTAATCTCAAGAATCAAAATCCAAAGGTGAGTATAGATAAACTCAACATTCAATACCACTTATTCTCAATGAATATTTCAATTTCATATAGCAGCAAAATTGAATAAACAAAAAATACTGTCGGGAAAGGATTTGCAGAGGCAGTAATAGCAGGATCATGTCGCTTTTAGCTTCGTATCCATGTCTCTCTTCCTTCGTCTCCTTCCTCATTCTCTTGATTTCTCTCTAGGTTTTCTCTCAGAATTGGCTTATATTAGGGCTCTCTTGCTCGATCCTCTAGGCTGCTACATCTGTCACATATTGTTCTATTTATACTTTGGCAGCCTTAGGTTTAATTTGGGGTCGAAATGGTCCAAAAAGTCTTGCAAAATTTGAGTTTTCGCATCAGCCCAATGCAAGCCACTATCGTGGCCCTACCTGCCACGCCTAAACCATTTTGTCATGATCGTGGCCAAATGTGCACGATCGTGGCCTGAATGGAAGCTCTTTGTCATGACCATAGCCCAATTGCATGATCATGGCCCGCCTACTGTTGGCTCGTCTCTCTCTATTATGATCGTGGCCTATTGTACCATGATCATGGGCTATGCCTTTGGCCTGGAACTCCTCGAATCTTCTCTGTTCTTCATCATTTACCTTGAAACACTAACAAACATATCAAGCTACCTTAAAAATATAACATTTAAGCTCAAAGACTCGTACTAACATGTAAAAACACTTAAACACCTAAACTAACATAATTAACACATAAACACACACTCAACACTCAAATTAACACTAAATAATCAATAAATTGAACCCTAAAACACAATGCATATTACAACTATCACATACTCACATGAAACACATTATGTATCTGAGTCATTTCAAAAGGTAAAACTAACTTACAAGTCAATGGTCCAATCCTCTCGATGATCTAGTACGGACCAACATATCTAGGGTTGAGCTTCCCCTTTTAACCAAATCTCAGCATACCTCGCCAAGATGATACTCTCAGAAATACTTTATCTCTTACCTGATACTCAATATCTCTCTTATGTTGATTCATATAGCTCTTTTTTCTATATTGTGCTGCGTTAATTCTACTACGGATCAATTTCATCTTCTAAACAATATCTTGAATCAATTATAGGCCTTTGATAATTCTTAGACTTTCTTCATCCTAAGATAAAGGCAAACGACACTTTCTACTATACAACGCCTCATAAATAGCCATACTGATAGTATGTGATACTGATTATCATACGCAAATTCAAAGCCACATATTGATCCCATGCTCCTTAAAACTTTAAAAACACAAGCTTCGAGCAGATCCTCAATAGTCTTAATCATCTTCTCACTCTGTTTGTCTGTCTAAGGATGAAATACAGTGCTGAAGTTCAACTTTATACCTAAAGCTATCCGTAAGCTACCCCAAAAGTTTAAGGTAAATCTAGGGTCCCTGTCCGATGTAATGGACACTGGAACACTATGCAATCTCAGTTCTTCATTCAGATATCTCCGAGCTAATTGATCTAGTAAGTTATTCTCTCTTACTAGTAAGAAATGAGTCGACTTGGCCAATCTATCAACAATGACCCAAATGACATCATGTTGCCTCAGAGTCTTCGACAAACCTATTATAAAATCCATTGTGATTCTCCCCCATTTCCAGCCCAGAATAGGAAAAGATTGTAACTTACCAACTGGAGCCTAATGCTCAGCCTTAATCTGCCAGCAAGTCAAACACTTAGCCACGTCCTTAGCCACTTGCTTCTTCATTCCTTGCAACCAAAAATGTTGTTTCAGAGTGTTATACATCTTAGTAGTACCAGGATGTATAGTATAGGCTACTAAGTGTGCTTCCTTCAGATTCTCTTTTCTCAAATTATCCACATCAGGAACAAACAATCATTGTTTCAACCGTAATACATCATCTTTTCATTCAAATTTAGAATCCAAATTCACTTTCAACTTTTCAATTAACTGTACCAATTTTAGATCTTTACTCTGGGCTTCCCTGATCCTCTTATGTAAAACTAATCTTAGCTTCAGTGTAGCTATCAATGTCTCATTCTACCCCAAATTCAGTTCAACATACAATGCTCTTAATTGAGTTAGGTTAGGCGACATCGATGTCTACATCACTCCTATTAGATTTTCTACTCAATGCATCAGCTACCACATTAACTTTACCAAGATGATACTCAATTATGCAATCATAGTCTTTCAACAATTCTATCCATCTTCTATGTCTCATATTCAACTCTTTCTAGCCCAATAGATACTTCAAACTCTTATTATCAGTGAACACCTAAAAAGTTTCTCCATATAGATAGTGTCTCTAAATTTTCAAAGCAAATACTATAACAACAAGCTCTAAATCATGTACCAAATAATTAAACTTGTAAGACCTCAACTGTCTCGATGCATATGCTATCACTCTACCATGCTGCATCAATACACATCCTAAACCCTAGGATGAAGCATTACTGTACACTACATAGCCTTTAGTTCCAAATGGAATAGCTAACATCGGTACTGTAGTCAACCGATGCTTAAGCTCTTTAAAACTTCTCTGACAATTATCATTCTATCTGAAAGGCACATTCTTCCTCAGAAGTTTTGTTAATAGGGCTGAGATCAATGAAAATCCCTCGACAAACCTCCTGTAATATCTAGCTAATCTAAGGAAACTCCGGATCTCATATATATTCCTCGAAGCTTCCCACTTCATCATTGCCTTTACTTTCTTTAGGTCTTCTAGAATGCCCTATCCAAACACTATGTGACCTAAGAATATTACTTGATCAGGCCAAAATTCGCACTCATTGAACTTCGCATGCAACTGAAGAACCAACCTTAAATGCTCTGAATGCTCTTCTCTAGCAAAATGCCATCAACAAACACAATCACAAAACAGTCTAAATAAGGTTGGAATATCTTACTCAGCAGAGCCATAAATGCTGGTGGGACATTAGTCAAGCCAAAAGGCATCACCAAAGACTCAAAGTGCCCATATCTCGTTCTAAATGCACTCTTCGGCACATCAACTTCAGTTATCTTTAACTGATAATACCCTGACCTCAAATCAAGTTTAGTGAATACCTGAGCTCCCTGCAATTGATCAAACAAATCATCTATCCTCAGTAGAGGATACTTTTTCTTTACTGTTACCTGGTTCAACTATCTATAGTCTTTACATAACCTCAGAGTTCCATTTTCTTCTTTATAAAGAAAACTAAAGCTCCCCAAGGTGACACACTGAGTATGATGAAACCCTTTTCCAACAACTCTTGTGACTACAATTCCTTAAGTTATATAGGTGATGTCCTCTATGAAGGAATTTATATAGGAGCAGTACTTGAAACAAGGTCTATGGTAAACTCAGTCTCCCTTTTTAGGATTAAACCTTGTAGTTCTACAGGAAAAAGATCTAGGAATTCTTTAACAATAGGAATATCCTAAATGGTCTATTCTTTCTGAATATTAAATATGTAGGCCAAATAAGCCTCACATCCTCCTCAAATCAATACAAGGCATACATAAATTAAATTAGTCAGGCTGGCACTATTTGACTAACTCCTTGAAATACTACTCTTGGCTAATTAAAGGATTCAAGAACTATTTCTTTAGTGTAACAGTTTATTATGGCCCTATGAGCAGTGAGTCAATCTATGCCTAGAATGAGGTCTATCTCTCATAACTGCAATATGATCAAATTATCTTCTAACTCTGCTTGATTAATCTGAACTATGCACCCTTTACAAATTTCACTAATCACTGTAGTGCTACCTACTAGTGTATTCAGCTCTAAACTATAATTCAATATCTCTCTATTACAATGCATTTTAGATGCCAGATTTGGTGCGATGAATGAGTGTGTAGATCCTGTATCTAGCAATGCAAGTGCTTCAAAATTAAAAAAATTCAACACACCAGCTACCACATCTGGGGAGTTCTGTACCTCCTGTCTGGTAATGGCATAAACCCTGGCCTGAGACTATAGCTGGTTACTCCGCGCGTCATTCATGAAATTAGGCCCTGCTAATTGTGCTCTAGCTCTACCTCTAGCTCTCTGTACTGATCCAGTAACTCTACTTTGTTAGATGGTTATCTTAGACTTTGTTCCCCCACTCATTCCAGGCCATAGTGCCAAAGTCTCAGGACAATCTCTTATCTGATGTTCAACAGAGCCATAATAGAAACAAGCTGCTGATAATCTCTAACACTCCCTACCATGCTTCTTACCAGAATGTTCACAATCAAGCTAAAGATTGTTAGCATTAAATTTCTTAATAATTCATTAAGAGATGTACCTAAATTAGACAAGGAAGCTCTTTGTGTTCCTTATGACCTTGGTTGAAACCCTTGTATTCCTTGTAACCGATTCTTAAAGTAATTATGTTTTCTGTTGCCTCCATAACTAGAGTTGGGATGATCCTTTCGGCCTAGGTTACATGTTTACGAGTACAAGGTTGTATTGGATCAGGAAATTCCCTCCTCTATCATTCACGTACTCTATATTTCCTTCTTGTAATGTAAAACACTCATGAGGCTTCATGCTTGTTGGTCACCCCATAAGACTTCATGCTCAAACACACCACATCGAGCTTCTTAAGACACTTATATGCATCCTCACCTATAAGACCATAAAAGATAGGCAATAAATAGATCAAACCAGATTTTAACCATTATGCATAACATTTCATAATTTTGTTAAACAAGTTACCCTTGAGTTAAATTGGGTGCAGCTAACTCCCTCAAAGTTCTTGAATTTGCCATAATCTCTTATGATTCTAATTCCAATTCTTCTACCAAAGTTGACCTTGCTTCCCTATGCAATCTTCATAATGTTCTCTCGATTTCCAGATTAAGTTGCTTAATTTCTTTATAGAGAGATCTCGTAACTACCATACACCAACACTCACAAACTTTTAGAAGTTAACAAATAATCAAAAAGAAACAAATATGTTCACAAAACACCAACTAAAATAAAATAAAAAAATTAAACTACCACACTCCCTTGCAATGACACCAATATTTGACAATGCGTGTCAAGTGCACTGTAAAATTTACCTAACTCTGCACACTAAAATTCGAAGTTATAGTGAGTTAGGATCAAATCCACAGGAATGTTTGGTTAATTTTCGTTAACAAAATTAATTGATGCAAGGAAAATATAAAAGGGGGTTTTCAAATTTTTGTCAGTTTAGAAAATAAAATAAAAGTAAACTATTGAAATCAAATTAAAATAAGCAATCAAAAATGATTAAAGTGTCAAGTATAAGTAAGGTCTGATTTTAGGGTCAATCTCAGCCTAAACATGATCGAGCATATTCCATCATTCTAATTTCCTTACACCTCTCTTCAAACCATTGATCGAAGACTAATTGAACACTCTACTAATCCCGAATTTCACATAGGTTGTGTTTAACTAAGATATGATTATTAAATTAAACCTAACTACTGAATAACCTGGTATATGATCTCTAGGTTCAATTTGACAGTAACATTTCAAAGTGCAAAATAACCAGCATAAGCAGTAACCTCACATGTTCAAGTTATCTAACCTAAGTTGTGTTGCTCCTAATGATACAAGACCATTAGATGCTACTAACAAACATTAAATGTAACAATTACGAATTACTTTCAACATTATAGCAATAGGTTTGTAATAGAACATTAAAAATAACATATTAAGATCATCTGTACAAAACCGAATATAATTAGCACAAACAGCACAACAATCTGAAAAGATATTACAATGTTAATAGGATGAAATAGCTTAACCATGACTTGGCATCGATATCCCCATTGAACTGACATTGGGAAGTTAGCCTTCCATCTCCATCTTCAAGCTCCAACTATCAGCCATCAATTCCGTTGCCATTGTTGGTGTTGAAGAGTGAAGAAAAATGAAGTGAAAATAAGAGAATTTTTTTTACTACACCTAGCCTTCTCGCACATATGAGTGACCTCTCACGGGTATAAGAAGGCCTCATGTGTATGACTTAACAAGTCCTACCTGTGACTTGCGTCTTACGGATGTGAGAAGTATCACACATAACCTCTCTTATTCATGTATTAAATGTTAGTGGAAAAATGTAGCAAAATGTACAGCTGCCTTATTCATATTTTTATGTCAAGAGAAGCATCACACACAACTGCTCTTGTTCATGTATTAAAAGTTAGTGGAAAAATGTAGAAAAATGGGCAATGGCTTTTTTCATTTTTTCATGCTTTATTTACATTCCAAGTGCAACTATCCACCATCCATCATATTAGATAATTTTATTATCCCTTAAATTGTATGGATGTTGTGAGTTGCTAGAACTCGATGATTTCAGTGAGAGCATGGCAAATGTGATAAGCATGAACCATTAAGAAGCATACTAGCTGGAGGAGAATTATAGTAGCTGTCAAAGTGAGAATGTATAGGAGTTGGAACATTATAGCTTTTGGCATGAGAATGCATAGTGGGAAAAGGTGGCATCACCATGGAAAGGTAGCTAGAAGGGTGAGAATTTAGCTAGCTATCCATAGTGAGAAGCATATATAGGACACTTACAACTGTGAAAATTTTCCAATAATTTGTTCTTCACTTAACATTCTAACTTATCTCTTCTTCTTTTAATCCTCTTCTTCTTCATGCTCAATAAATCAATAAAATATGAAAATTGAGAAGATGGTTTCAATGAACATGCTTTTGGGTCACTTTAGCTCCTTTACTTCAGAGATGTACCTAAAATCAAATATGAGCTAAAGTAAGTATTATAAACATTTTTAAGACATTAATCACAAAGGGTAGAAGATCAAATGAATAAACATTTAAGCACATATCATCTACACTGGGGATTTTGGAAATGGGATTCGTAGGTTCATTTTACATACAGAGTAACAAGTGAAGTGGGTATAGATTAATGAAAAGTAAGTTACATGTTTAGTCAATGAAAAATGTTTGGATTCTTTTTTAATAACTATGCAAACTCTTGTAACTCCCTAATATCATACCATTATTACATTGAAGTTACTTTAAACCATATGAAGAATGGAAGGAAGGTTCCCTTTAAATTCTTCAACTCAATCTTAAATTACACCAATTGTCACAATTAATTGAAAATGGTATAAATATAGCTTATAAGTGTAGCCAAAGCTACAAATGTATTATAATCTTAAAGAAAATAAAGGTTTGGTGTTAAGAATTGTTAAAAGGATAATAAGCACCCTTTAAAGTTCAGTAAAGCAGAAGCACTTAAAAACCTTAACTATGCTTAGGATGCATTAAACAATAATTCCTAAGATTTTATTCTTAAAGCTAAGCAAACTCTCAAGCTCAAGAAAAATTACAATACCTTAGAGGCTTACCACTCTCAATTGAAACAAAATAACTATAATCCAATGGTTGAGAGAAGTAGACAAGCACTCAAAATTCCTCCATAGCCATATCAAAGGGAGAAGGAATAGATCCAAGTTCTATTCTAAGCCAGAGCACACTTTTCTAGCATCATAAGAACAAACAATGAGGTTGGACCACTCTCAGAGGACTTGACTTATTCTCTTACCAGCTCTGTGACTCCCCAACATATTGTACCATTACAGAATAAGCCATTGTTGAGGAAAATTGAAAAAAAATTATATTAGCCTAATTCCCAAATTCCCCAATCCTTCTAATCATGATCAATATAGACCAATATTTTGTTGTAATGTAGTCTACAAGATCATTGCAAATCATTTCTAAAAGATTAGAATTAATACTTCCTAAAATCATCAACCCTAGTCAGGGTGCGTTTGTGAAGGCTAGGAGCATTGGTGACAATATAAGCCTTGCATAAGAGTTGTTTAGGTGTTATATCTCTAACAAAAAAATTAATTTTTTTGCATTGAAGATTAATTTCATAGAGACTTTTGATTTATTTAACTAAGAATTCATTATGAACTCTATGCAAGCATTTCATAATCCTAATAGACATGTTGCTCAGTTCAAGGCCTGTATCACTTTAATGTCTTTCTCAATAGCTGTAAATGGTGAACCATCCTTACTGTTTAAGGCTACAAAGGGTCTTAGGCAAGGCAACCCCCTATCGTTATATCTTTTCACAATAATTATCAAATTTCTATGTAAGATCGCCACCGTTAATATCTTCAGATATTCAAGTTTCATTTTGTATTATAGATGTAAAATTATTCAAGTATCCTAACTATCTTTTACAGATGATCTTCTCATACTATGTAAGGTAGACCAAGACTCTATTAGTACTATAATATCATCACTTAATTCCCTCAAGAATTTCTCAGGTTTAATCCTAACAAAAGCTCCATCTACCTGTTAGATAGCACATGCCTTTATGGTCGACTAATCCCCTCTTATTTGGGACTATAGCAAGGAAAACTCCCTTTTAGGTCCTTAGGAGTTCCCATCTCCACCAAGTACTTATTTGTAAGTGATTTCAATCCTTTACTAAGCTCTATTAAAAGGAGACTTCCCTCCTAGTGTAACAAATTCCTATCATATGGGGGCATAATCCTTTTTTCGGTATGTGTGCTTTACAAACTCCATGTGTATTGGTGCTCTTAGCTTGCACTTCTAGAAGGATAGATAAAACTACTAGGGATTTCATTTATAAATGATCATTCGTAAGAAAAAAAAACTCTAAACATCAAATGGAGTGCACTTTTCTTATCTAATAAGGAAGTAGGTGTAGGGGTTAGCTCATTCAGATTAATGGCTAATTCCCTATTAGTTAAGAGGTTTTGGAAGCTTTGTAATAAGAAGGAAGACTTGTAGGTTAAATAGATCCATTTGGTTCACCTAACAGAAGAAAGTGTGTTGACTATTAATATAGAGCCTACACTTTCTAAAGCAATATAAAAAATAGGACATTCTATCACTAACATAATTGGCAATGGAGGAGCCATTCTTTTCTAGTTTGACAACTAGTTAGCAAGTAGACCACTATTCAAAGTTAGGGAATTCATCTCCTTAACGGTAATTATCCCCACCACTATTAAAGTCAGTGCTTTTCTACAAAATGAAGCTCATAATTGTTCTTTCCACTCTGTACATGCATTCCCTCACATTCCATAAATTCTATATGAATGTAACCCTAAAACCAGGTAGGATGATTGCATTTACTGGTCTTAGGATAGGAGCCAAGTGTTCACTATATGGTCTTGAAAAAAACTAATCAGAGGCCAATCTGTAGAACTATCTTAGTGTAACCTAGTTTTAAACTCGAAGTTATCTCCTTCTCATTCATCTATTATATTTCTAGAAATTTATCAAAAACTAATAATAAAGGATAGGATCAAGTTTACAGTTGATAGTAAAGAGTGTGTCTTTAAATGTCAATTCTCTTCAACACTATAAAATACCTCCGTGGACCATTTCATGTTCATTGTGGTTTTAACAGCTGGAAAAAAAATAGTGGAATGGGCTTCCAACATCAATCTTGAAAGTAAGGTAGACAAAAAACTATTTAGAATTAGATTTGGTTTCATTGCATACCAAATATAGCAAGAGAGGAATAGTAGGTTATTTTTAAGAAACTATAAAGGAAATTGATGTAATCTTCACTAAAGTTCAACTTAACATGAGATTAGTAATGGTTTAAAGGACTACTTTTTGAGATATCCATATCTTTAAAATAAAAATTATCGTTAATGGTGTAATCTTTATGCTACTGTTAAAGTCTAAAGTGTAGACTCTATCTATTATCTCTCGTAAGCTTTCTAAGATTTTCCATATGGTTAACTTTATATGTCCATGTTTAGCCTGGCTAATAGTTATCATATTGTACACTTGCTCTATTTTTATTAAATATGCTTTACGTTTAAAAAATGTTTATAAAATTGTAAAGCATTTAGAATGTATGTAACAATGATAAGTGTGATTTGCATCATGTTTTAGCGCTTATTTGTTATGTATTTAAGTGTAATTTAATTTTTTAACAGGTGTTTAAGTCGAAATTGTGTTGTTTAGTTAATTAATTATGTTTAAGTGTCTTTTATAGGTTAGTATAAGTCTTTGAGCTTAAATATTATGTTTTTGAGGTACCTTGATATGTTTGTCAATGTTTCAAGGTCCACTTCAAAGAACAGAGAAGTGTTGGAGACATTTGAGCAGAAACAATGAACCACGATCATGACTAGATATGGCGATAGATAGGGTTTTGTTTTATGACTCATATCCATATCCATGTTTTATGACTCAATCCATTATCCATTTAAAATCCATTAGTTTTTACGATTTACTACCCATATCCATCGAATTGTTCAAGTTTTTGTATATCTATCGGGTTGTATAGCACATAAAAATATAACTTCTAAATAGATAATAAAAAGAGCAAATCTTTGCGAACGATCTAAATCAAAATTACTTTAATAATAATAAGTGGATATTTTGATTCATATGTCTTTAAAATCTATAAAATTGGAATAAAATAAATCATAATGTCTAGTGCAAAGATAACATATATTTTTCACATTCAAGAAAAGATAGAAATATCCAAAGCTTCAAATTGTCTTTGAGTAAACTCCACATCATTAAAAACTCCATCTCCATATCATTTTCATTATTCTCATTCTATAAGAAAATATAATATGTTAACAAATAGATTCAAATTATAACTTAATTTAATATTTTACGTAAAAACGAACAAATGATGAGAAATAAAATGAATTACCAATTCAATCACTTCACCTAGCTCCTTTTCACTTGCTTCAGCATCATCAAAGATTGAAGCAATCGCATATGAACTTTGTAAAGTGGATTCTATAAGGAAGATTCAATATGAATATAGTTCAAGTAAGAAGTTTTAAATACAAATGTTGCAAATATTAATAAGGAAATATATATTACCTGAATAATCTCCAAGCATCTAATTTTGCAAGCACATCAATGTTTCAACAATACTAGTATGTCTTGAGCGATGTGGACTAAAAACCCTACCACCCATGCTAAATGCACTTTCTGAAGCAACTGTAGAAATAGGTATTGATAAAATATCTCGAGCAATCATCCTCAGTGTTGGATACCTGAATTCTTGCTTTTAGTAAGCCAAAATTTCAAAATAGTTATTTTCAGGCATTTTATCTTCCTCCATATAATAGTCTAGTTTAGATATTAAGTTTACCCTTCTTTTCTTTGATTTCTTACACATAGAAAAATTATTGCTATCTCCACAATTTTCTTGATGTTTTCCAAGATGGGTAGCCTCAAATGAAGATGGTGAAACAACTGAATTAGTACATATTGTAGAGTTCCTTATGTTTATAGCATGTTTGTCTTGATATTCTAACAATAGTTCATAAAGCAAGCTCTTCAGCCTCTCAAACTCAATATTAGCTTTACTTCTATATATGTCACTTAAATAGAACTCAACATAATCTATCTTATTTCTTGGGTCCAAAGTAGAAGCAATAGTTAGTATTCCATTCATATGAAACCAATATTCGTCGTATTTTTCGAACATATTTAGTGCCATAGTTCTAACAATATCACCTTGGGATGACATCCACTTAAATAACTTCAATTTTATTTAACAAACATGTCGAGAGAACAAGTTCGCAGTAGGGTATTTTCTACCCAAAAAAATCGTTGTTACCTTGTAAAATACTCTTAATTTGTCACAAATAATGTTTGCTAACTTCCAATCTTCATCACTAGGCCAAGTAAACTTAAGTCGATTATTTAAACGTTGCAACCTCTTGAAAACACCTTCGTATGGTAAAGCTATCTCAAGCATCAAATAAGTAGAATTCTACCTTGTCTTACAATCAAGAATTAACCTTTTAGAAGATGAAACTTTCAAAAACTTACCTGCATCCATAAACTTCTCTATCCTTTAGGAGTTGATGCCCAAAATAAAATACAATCATGAATTCTTTCTAACCTTTCACCTATGAAATCCAAATAGTTCTTGACAATCAAGTTTAATATATGAGTGATACATTACATATGCAAAAATTTACCATTTAATATAAGAGAATTGGCATTAAGCTTCTCTTATAGAAGGTTCATCATTGCATCATTTGTTTTACAATTATCCATAATCACAGAAGAAATCTTGGTTTATAGGCTAAACTCATAAACACTCCTCTAAAAATTTCAATAGAGTCTTCCTTATATATGGGCATGGCACAAATATAAACCTATAAAATAAAATGATAAGAAATTATTACAACTTGAATACATAACATATAATGTTTCTCTAAGTAATTAATATTTAGAATGTATAAGGGAATTAATTACTAAACATGAAAATTACTATATCTATATATGGTAACCAAGATAAAGATTAAGCAAAGTATTTGCATATAAAATCTTAAGAAAACTTGATATTGTCAATAAGGAAGAAAAGATGTTAAATATAAGAAATTTTATTACTTTAGAATTCAATTCCTTATAACCCAATATCCATCGATGAAGTGTCCGGTCATAACCATGTATCCTTTCTTTTAATTGGAAGTTTTCCACATGTTTGTAATGGTAGCAATCCTAGACCCATGATCCCCCAACATTTTTTTCAAGTTTGATTTTTCACTTAGAAACATTTTTAGGATATCATTTCTCAATGTATTATGAGATATCATCCTGAATTCATTGTTTAAACTCACCATAAACTGTATAAAACCAATGTGATCAACCATAGACAAAGGATACTCATGCATTACAATCATATTAACTAACTCTCTTCTTGAGAATTCCTGCCTAAATTTATAGATTTATAATGTTTTTTTCCCATCAGAATTAGTCCCACTCCCAATTAATAATGTTTTCTGGCCTCCAACAAGCCTTAAATGTTTCTTTAAACAATACCTGATCAAATGCTCACTCCAGTTCATAACCTTAGCAGAAAACTTCCCTCTGCAATGCTTACACTCAACCTATTCAACACCTTTCACAGTCACCAAAGTAAACTCTAGTCACATAGGAGAAGTACGCTTCTTGTTTTTAGTAGCACCACGATCACCAAAGTTCATAGCTACAAGCTTCTATTCATCATGAGGTGGACTAGAGAATTTCTTTACTATATAATTCTCAACTCCTTTATTAATGGTCGCTTAATGATTCTCAGATGTTATCTCTTTTAACTTATAAGTCACAAAGAAAACAACCTAAAACATTTGACATAAGATTGGGTATATAAAAGATTGAAGGTGTAAAGGAAAACGTCACAATTTGAAGGAATTAATTAAGACAATCTACTTTAAAAACTCAAAGGTCACTGATGGAATGACTAAAACGAAGGGACTCCTTTTACCTGGAAAAAGGTGAGGAGTAAAGTAGGGATTTAAAGCTGTTTCTCCTCAGAAAATATTAATATTTGATTATATTTAACCATAAATATTCATGAAAAACTGAAAATATAGTTAATAAAAAATGGGTCGGGTATAAGTAACCATTGGTTCAGGTTATCACCGGACCTATATCCAAATCCATATCCACATCCATTTTTCAGGATCCATTTAAAATCCATTTTTTAGCCTCCATGTCCATTTGTTCAGGTTGGGTGGTGCAGATATTAATTGGGTTGACAACCCACTACCATCCCTAATCGTGGCACAACAAGCCACCATCATGACACCCCACAATTGTGACAGAAGATTATGACACAGCCCACAATCATAACAGAAAGCCCAGATCTAGCCCACGATTATGACATGTAAGGCCATGATCGCCTACGTCGGGAAAACATGTAAACAAGTAAAATTTCAAGTTTTGAGGGATTTTTGGGACCTTTTCAACTCCAACAAAAACCTAGGGCTGCCAAGGTATTTAAAGAACAAGAACAGAGGTGAGGAGCTTTTGCACTAGCCATCAATTGAGAAACACTAGAGAGTTCATTGAGCGATTGAGAAGGACAAGAAGGAAGAAAGACGTAAAGAAGAAGCCTACATGAAGTACTTCCTGAATCAGGAGGTTTCCAGTCGTTGCCTCTGTCATCCATTTCGAGTCTATTTTTAGTTTAATTTCAATTTTTTGATTTTATAGAATTGAGTAAGTCATTAATGATAGAATTGTTTGAATGTTGAAATTGTCTAAACTCACCTTCATGTTATTTATCTTTGATTTAACAAAATTCGATTGCTTGTGTTTTTATTAGATTATTTGTGATTTAAATTCTACTCTTGCATAATTTGGTGATAAACTAAGTGGGTGAACCAAGTGAAAATCATTAAATTGGGTTAATGAGAGTTAGGTAATTTAATAGAATGAGAATTAAATCAAATCTGTAAATTTGCGTTAAGAGAGACTTGCATAGGTTTTCGATAGTTTATGACAACTTTATATCTAGTTTAGGTTTTGGATAGATTGTTAATCAAGAGATTGCAATTCACACAATCTGATTAAGGTTTATGAATTAGCATTAATAATTATAACTCGAGAGAGAGCAATCAACCATAGTACGGTCTAGAACCAGTATAATTCATAATCGTTTAGGTTTTCATTTAAGTTAGATAAATTTTCCCTCTCTCAAATTGTAGTCCTTAAGTTAATTCTTGATTGGTTTTTGCATACGTTATTTGTTTATATTTTCAAATTTAATTCTTAAAATTGATTGTGTGATTGAAATAATCTCCTGTTTTAGTTTTGTTCATTTCGAGTTATTGTGAATTATTTGAGCCTTAAATTTTAGGATTAGATTCACCCTCCTTGTGGGATCAACACCTTAGGTACTACATGAATGACTTGTGCACTTGTAGAATATCGAGGTTTATTATTAAAACTTCATCATATTGGAAACTTGTGATCAAATAGCAATAATTGGACACATATTTATCTCACCAAAATTCAAGACAAAATGAATAACAATATCCTTGTAACCACCTAAACATATAAACAAGTAAATAGAATGGTAAAAAAAACCCTGCCTAGATATATTGGGTTTTAATATTTTAAAACAAAGAATAAGAAATTTTAATAGAAATATTGAATCTCATTAACGTAAAATGAATGAAAAATGATTGCTTAGTTTGTGATGATTGGAATGATGCCACCTTCACTAGAATATGACTATGAAGTGTGCCATAAAGCACTACAGTTGTTAATAATGATCAACACCACAATTTAACACCTTATGTTATTACACTTCAAATTCAATAATTCACTAGTTTCAAATTTAATATCAATTTCATAACAAACTTATATTTGGATAGTTGGATGCATCCCTAACTAAGTAAATCAAAAAGATTACTTCAATAGTTCATCTAACTTATGATCTAGCATTTCTACCTAGGATTCCTATGATTAATCAGTTTCAAGATTAAACAAGAAATAGGTCTAACACAAAACTTGAATAATCATTACGAAAAAAGTCCACTTGTGTATTTCAATATTGAGAAGCTATATATTCCTAAGAAAATGATTTTTTACTACACTATGTAATTGAATGCATCAATATAATAAACGAGTCACCAAACAAGCATTTTGAGGATGTAATTACAAGATAGAATGGAATATTTCTTAAGCAAAACATAAAGTTAATATAAACAAGATCATAAATTTTGTTATTGAAAATCAAAGTAAAGCTAAATTAATAAATATATAAATGAGGATATAATTCCATAATATATCAACCTATAAATCTGGTGAAAAAACATGTTATGAAGTTTTTAAATTTCAATGAAGCAACTAAATATCCTAATATCCACGAGTAACCAAAAGCTCAAAACCTTGACTAATTATTATGTGTCGAAGTATAGAATAGACCTTTTGGGAGATGGAGTGTTTTTTCTTTTGAAAATTATGCTTGTTATACCTCAGTCAAGAAATCCATATTAGTTGCACCAGATAGGCCAAAAATAAGAAGTACTCCTCTCTTTACAAATGAGGTTAATTGGATTGATCCTTATAGCCCTAGTTAATCACTAATTCTTGAAGGAAAAATATCATCAAGTTTCAAATAAGGAGTTTCAACTTTCTCGCAGTGATATGGAATTAAGAAAGCTGCAAATGATAGAAAAGAGCTCAAAACATTCTTTAATATTGATTAATCTTAATGTTATCTATATTTTGATTTATTGTTACATTTTAGTTTAATTTAGTTTTTATTAAATCATGATTCCAATTTTAGATTAGATAATAGAAAAGAGGTTAGCATTAATACTTATAGCCCCTGTGGGGTCAACACTTGATATTCACAGACAAGATACAATAGTTTGATAGATGTCAATCCTTTAGATTAGGGACAAAACCAATAGCAAGATTCACAAATCGTTAAAGCAATTCTATAAACTTTAACCTAAGTAATTCAATTAATAACTTTAAAATTAGTTGTCATTAGACTCATAAGTGAGCTATTAACATACTATAGGAATATCCACAATTCAATAAATTAATAAAACAATTACATAATAAAAGACCAATCAATTAATGGTAATTAAGGGGATTTAAAACCTAGACATTAATTATAGATATCAATAGTTTTTAATTAGTTTCTTGATTCTAAATTCAATCTTACTACCTGTATTATTTTATTTGATTAAGTTTTCTTTTCTTTAATTAAGAAATCAAGTGGCTTCTGTACATAACTTGGAAATTCAGATCATCAAACTTACAATGTTAGTTCTAAAGAAAAAAGAGTTTGACTAGCAACACCAAGACAAATCCTAAAAAACATATAAAGGTAATCACCCTTAAGAGTATAAAGGAAGTGCAAGTTGATAATAAGACTAAAGGTGAGATTGAGAATGATAGAAAGAGTCCAAAGAAAGTTAAAAACATTAAGCATCATTCAAAAGTTAAGGCATTCCAACCTAGAGCATCCTTCGAAAGTTAAGGCATTCCAACCTACCATACTATAACCTACTAAATTAAAGAAAGATTGCTTAGATGAGTAATGTGATAAATTCCTTGAACTTTTTAAGCAACTTCATATTAACTTATATTTTATTGACTCTTTTAGAGATGCCAAAACATGTAAAGCTCTTGAAGCATTTTTTATCTAATAAAAGGAATCTAGAGGAGTTAGCTATACTAAAGATTAGGTGTGGAGTTCTAGATAATGCTATAAAAATAAATTATTCGGGAAGCTTAAAGATCTAGGGAGTTTTACTATCCCTTGTTTAAATGGTAAATTATTAGTAGAAAATGCTATAGCTGATTTAAGGGTTAGTATAAATTTGATGTTTTTATAAATGATAAGTGTGATTTACATCATGTTTTAAGGTCTAGTTTATTATGTATTTAAGTGTTAATTTAATTGTGTTTAGGTGATAATTGTGTTAGTTTATGTGTTTAAGTGTTTTTTGGTTAGTATAAATATTTAGGCTTAAATATTATATTTTTTAGGGATTTTGATGTGTTTGTTAGTGTTTCAGGGTCAACATCGAAGAACGGAGAAGTTTCGATTGTTAGTGTTTCAGGGTCAACATCGAAGAACAGAGAAGTTTTGAAGACTTTTGGGCCAAAACAACAGCCCATAATCATGGCACAATAGGCTACGATCATGACAGAAAGATGGGAGCTAACCCATGATCATGCAATCAGGCCACAGATTGCCACATATATATATATATATATATATATATATATATATATAGAAAAGGTTAGATGTAGGCCTTGATCGTGGCATGCATCCACAATCGTGTGCTGTGGATAGTCTTCTATCACGATCATGGCCTATATGCCACAGATTGCCACAATCGTTATAGAAAATGTTAGATACATGCCATGATCATGGCATGTAGATATGGAAAGAAGCAAAAACATTAAGTTTTGAGTGATTTTTCGACTCGTTTTGACCCCATAAAAACCTTAAGGCTACTAAGGTATTTAAAGAACAAAAAGTACACAGAGAAGGGAGCTTTTGCATTAGCCACAATTTTGAAACCCTAGAGGATTTATCAAGAGATTGAGAAAGGATCAAAGGAAGAAAGACATTGAGAAGAAGCCTATGCAAAGTACTTCCCAGAACAAGAGCTTTCCCAACATTGCTACCTCCATCATCCATTCCGAGTCTATTTTGGGTGTACTTTCAATTTTTATAATTGTATAGAATTTATGATAACCATTAATAATAGATTTGTTGAATGTTGAGGATTGTCTAAGCTAACCTTCGGGATATTTTATGTTTGATATTAATGAAATTTGATTGTTGTGTTTGGATTTCTCGTGGTTTAAATTCTACACTTACATAATTCGGTAATAATCGAGAGGGTGAAAATCATTAAAATAGACTTGGGTAAGGCTAACTCCTGGCTGCATCAAAAACGTCCAACAAAACTTTAGCATCAGCCCCTATGATAAAAAAAAACTCCTCAAATATGTTCAAAATGCTTCATTCTCATCACATCTAGCAATCGCTAACCAAAATATATAAAAACAAGTAAAAGCTCACATTTAAGCACAATAAATCACCAGATAAGCATAGAATTAGGAACTAAAACATGCTAGATTTACAAACTATCAAATCTCCCCACACTTATCACATGCTTGTCCTCAAGCATGACTTAAAACTCAAAATCAAATCCATATAGGAGACCACAACTTCACAATGAATCTCAATCCAGCATATGCAAAAACCTCAAACAACTCAACATTGCAATTGGAAACCAAACTATCAATATCATTTCATCATCATGAACTCAATCGAAAAAGGTTACACTAAGAATTCTTAAAATACACACGCACACATATTAAAAGTTTGAATCGACAGGCATTTTATCGAGCAATTAACAAAGCGTATAAAACACATTTTCATAGCTTCAATAAAAGGAAACAATGAACAACCATATGCTCTCCTCTAAATTCCCTCTCCACTAATGTAGATCAAGTCTCAACAAAAGATCAAAAGGTCTTTTCATGGGTTAGGCTAGTGTGTGAGTTCCAAAAGAAATGAGATAACGTAAGGATAAGAAACATGAGAAAATAACTCCTTAGCGAGTAATTTCAATAGAGCAATGCACAATTATCTATTTTAAATGCCCAAATGATGACATATGCATTGAAAAAGAACAACAACAAGAACTATCATAATTTATAACTTTTCTTTTTTTCTTTCTATATTTCTGATTTTTTTCTATTTTTTGATTTTTTCCTTTTTTTCACTTTTTCTTTTTTTCTTAACTAAAGAATGCCTAAAAATCTATTTACAACAAAACTTAAACCCAAGGAAAATATAAATACAAACATAGGTTGAAGGGATAATTTATTCCAAAAACTAACATTAAAAATATTACACAAAATGCAATTGCGTCAAATATTAACTATCAACATGTGCATATGCTCGACAAAAATTAAAAAGACTATTTCTCGTTTAAGGGTGGTAGGCAAAGAGCTTTTTGGGTTATACGGTTATATTAGGGGCTATGAAAAGAATTTTAGAGTACGCATTTAGCATACTTCTTAGGTTAGAAGGGGGAAAGAATGATAACGTAAAGGTAGGAAAAACACATAAGGGAATAACAAATCGACCAAAAAAATGCCTAAATCATGTCCAAGGTTGAGACTCGCCTAGGATTTCACCTCAAGGGAATGTAGAAAAGAGTTCTAGTATTCAGAAGCTATCCTAAACTTTGACTTCGAAAATTGCTCTTAAAAACACATATCGAAAGAAACTAAGTTTTGAAAATCATTTTGTGAATTCAAAGTGTAAACAATTTAAATTAAGACTCATGAGTGCAATGACGGTCAATTTCAAGTTATAGTTTCCGCTCACTAAGTCTTATCGTCTAAGGTTCTCACAACGGTCAAACCAAGTAACAATAGCAAAGTCCTCCTCTCTAGACTTCCTAGGAGTTTCAATTCATGTTTAAAGACACAAATAGCCCAATGAGTAATCCCAAATCCCAAATTCATATCATCAAATTTTCAAAAATTTTACTCAATATATCATGGGGTAAGTGATAAACATAAACTCTAGAAGCATTTTCTTTCAAAAACAATCAAAATGGTCAAATTCCACTAGAAAATAACCACATGGCAGTAATTAAAACTTAAAAATTTCAGCATATATGCCATAATTATGAATGCAAAAATTGACCAAGAAAGAGCATAACACCCAAAAATAAAACAATGGAAGCAATATATAATCATATTAAGCACAGAAATTCAACAAATATAGCACTCCCAATTATCAGACACCTCCCCCCACTTACTTCTCACATTGTCCCCAATGTGGACAAATCACAATCGAACACAAAGGGAGAGTCTCAAGAATCAACAAAAACAATTTAAAGGAAAGTGTCAAAGAGATAGGAATACTACCCTGTTTGTATCGAAACTTGCTCATGAACTTCCTCTCCTAAGCAACCTGAAGTTGTTGTTTGATGCAGCTGTGATGGAACCTAAGGATGCAGCGGCTCCTTTTTCCAAATGATGAAGCAACGATGATGGTGAAGTGAAAGGACTGGCGATTAAAGGTAGTTGAGGTGTGTGGCAACGGGAATAGGGTGGAGATGGTGATGATTTCAGAGTTAGTTGCAAGAAGGGGGTTTGAGCTTTCAAGTTTAGAACAAATTACGATTTGAGGATTGAGATTTTAATCTTCAAACTAAAAATTAAAACAATAGGGAAGGGTAGTAACTGATTCATGGTGGACAGTGGTTACTGAGGGAAGGTGTAAGAAGGTGACGACGTTGGTGGTTTCTGACAATGATGAAGTCGCAATAAGGAGAGGTAAGGTGGTGTTGGTAGAATTGAAGGAGCAGGGGGGGTTAACGGCGGTGGACGGCGGTGGTTTTGGGCTGAAGGAGGTGGTGGGTCCAGATGGTGGCTATGGTAGCTGCAGAAGAGGCTGTGGCACTGATGAAGGTTATTTACCTAGAAATTTTCACATACTCAAAGAGCAAGATGACTCTAAAAAAATAAAATAAAAAGAAACAGAACAAGAGAGATAGAGTTAGGCTTGGGCAAGCATAACTGGTCTGCTTCACAGCGAGCATAATATTTTCACGTCTTTAGCTAGACGTTGCAAAACTCTGTCAAAATATGGCATCCTCCCATATAGTGTATCGTATGATATGAAAACAAGATCTTTATGAACATTACCCTCAAGATTGGTTAGTTTCAGAAGTATCCTGCACATAAAATCAACAACATTAAGTTCAAAATAATTGGCTTGGGAAAATTTAAAATTAAGCTCCCTAAGAAGATAGTATGAGGATGGTGTTGTTGATTTCAAGAAGGGATCGTCATATGGTGAATTTAGAATTACACGTTCATCAATCTCTTGTTTCACCATCGATTCACATTCTTCTTCTTGGTTTAGTTCCTCATTCAACAACTCTAGTTCGGATTCATCTTCATCTCCTTCAACTTCTTTTTCTTCAACTTCAACTTCACTTTCTTCCTTGTCAATTTGCACTTCCTATTTAGCTTCATCTTCACTTTCATCCATGTCGACTTGTACATAACTTTCAGATTGGTCTCCACCTTCATCCCCATCAACTTGACACTCAAATCTGTCCATGTCAGGA
>JAOSBN010000009.1:9117418-9178929 GCA_027563595.1 Erythroxylum suave
AATTAATTACATTATATTTAATTAAAATATTATAATTCATTAATTAAAATATAGCTATTCATTAATTAAAATATTGTAATTAATTAATTAATTCAAATATTGTAATTAATTATTTAATTAAAATATTGTAATTAATTAATTAATTAATTAAAATTTTGCATTTAATTAATTAATTAAAATTTTTATTTAATTAATTAATTAATTAAAATTTTGTAATTAATCAATTAAAATTTTTTAATTAATTTATTTATTAAAATTTTGTAATTAATTAATTAATTACAATATAATTAATTAAATTATTATTATTAATTAATTAATTAATTAAATTATATTTAATTAAAATATTATTATGCATTAATTAAAATATTTTAATTAATTAATTAATTAAAATATTGTAATTGATTAATTAATTAAAATATAATTAATTAAAATATTATGATTATTTAATTACATTACATTATATTTAATTAAAATATTATTATTAATTAATTAAATATTATTATTAATTAATTACAATATTATTAATTAAATTATTATTATTACTTAATTAATTACATAATATTTTATTAAAATATTATTATTCATTAATTAAAATATAACTATTAATTAATTAAAATATAATTATTAATTAATTAAAATATTGTATTTAATTAATTAATTACAATATAATTAATTAAATTATTATGATTATTTAATTACATTACATTATATTTAATTAAATCTTATTATTCATTAATTAAAATATTATATTTAATTAATTAATTACAATATAATTAATTAAATTACTATTATTACTTAATTACATTATATTTAATTGAAATATAACTATTCATTAATTAAAATATTGTAATTAATTAAAATATAATTATTAATTAATTAAATTATTATAATTAATTAATTAATTACAATATAATTAATTAAATTATTATAATTATTTAATTACATTACATTATATTTAATTAAATTTTGTTTTGTTTTAGGTTTTGAAGGTAGGGCATTTCTAACATTTCACCTATGCCTTTTGGTTCTGTCTCCGTCTCTGCATTCTTGTCCTTTGGTTTTGAAATGAACAAAAATTTTGTATCTCTATCATCCAAAGTCAAGACAGAAATTGATGGAGACAGCAAGCAAACAGGTCGGAGACAGGATTTTTCTGTCCCTATCATCTGTCCCCACCTATGGGAACAGCAACCAAACGTTACGTTAGTCTAAGGCGTTTTAGGTAGCTTTAAGTTTTTTCTATTCTTCCCATTCTTTAGGTCTGTGTTCGTGCTCTTACATAAACACAAGAGTTACAAGGAGTTTGATTCGCATAGCTGAAATTGTAGAGCTTGACATCACTCATTTAAAATGTTCAATTAGAAGAGCTCGGAGTGAAGAAGAAGAAGAAACCCCAAAAGCAACAATGGCTGAGGAGTTTTAGTAAGAGTTGGATCAAGAAGTGAACTAAGGGCATCAATTGAGAACCCTTATAGACTTCATGAGACCAGGTTTCAATGCAACTAATCAAGTTGTAGTTAGGCCACCCATGCAAGTAGCTTCCTTTGAAATCAAACCAGCTCTCCTAAACATGCTTCAATAAAATGTGCAATTTTTTGGATTATTGAATGAAGATCAAATAAACACATTGTCAATTTCTTTAAAAGCTACAAGAATTAAACTCTTCCCTTTTACATTAAGGGATAAAGCAAAAGCTTGGTACCATTCCCTCAACCCAAATAATGTCACCACTTAGGACCAATTAGTTCGTGCTTTCTTAGATAAGTACTTTCTCCTTACCAAGACTACAAAGATTATCAAAGAGATCACAAACTTTCAGTAGGGTAAGGGGGAATCAATTTATGAAGTGTAGGAAGGATGCAAAGATTTATAAATAAAATGTCCACACCATGACCTACCAAAAGAATTTCTTTTACAAACATTCTATAACGGAGTAACCCCATATACGAGAGGCATAATTAATACGACTTTAGGAGGATCACTTATAAGGAAGATGGTAGATGAAGCGGAAGAGCTATTAGAAGAAATGACGAGTAATAGTTGTTTATGGAAGAACGAGCAGAGTAGACAACCCACAAATCTCTCTAAGCAAAAAGAAAGGGCATTTGTCGATCAAATGATAGAAAAGCAGGCTAAAATTGATAATTTAACTCGACATTTAAACAACATGAAGGCTTCATCCTCAAAAATAGTAAAACTTGATCAGTTGAATTGTAAGCTCTATAGGCAAATGGATCATGATGCAGTCAATTGCTTTTTGATGAAAGATAATGGATCAAAGTAAGTAAACTACAAGGGAACCTAATACGGTCGAGGAGGGGGAAACAATCACTACTCCAATACATACAACCCTAGGTGGAAAAATCATCCAAACTTCTCTTGGTCAAACAATGCTGAAAGGCAGTTCATACCTTAAAGACCACCAGGGTTCTAGCAAAACAAATTAAGTTTGATGGAATCCAAACTGGAAAAAATCATAGACAAGCTTGGAACAGTAGACGATGCACAAAAGATTCTGGAAGGTAGATTCGAACAAGTAACAAAGAATCATACCTCTTCTATCCATAATCTAGAGGTCTAAGTAACTCAATTGTCAAATGCCTTCTCTACCCGAAATTTGGGAATTTTTCCTAACACTTCGGGAACAAAACTGAGGGAGAAATTAAAAGCTATTACACTTCAAAATGGAAAGGAACTTGAACCACCCACAAAGACAGTAAAGGAGCCCTTTCCTCCTATTAAGAAAGATCAAGAAATGGAGAAAGAAGCGAATATAAGCAAATACCCTCCTTATATCGCCCCTCCACCATATCAACCCAAGATTCCCTTTCCTCAATGATCACAAAAGAAGAAGCTGGATGTGCAATTTGCAAAATTGGTTAAGAAATTAAAGAAGTTTTGTATAAATCTCTCATTTGTAGAGCTTTGGAACACGTGCCTAAATATACAAAAAAAATTTAGGACATATTATCAAAGAAGCGTACTTAAGAACATAAACATATGGTAGCTCTAACTGGCACTTACAGTTCCATAATCACTAGCCAAATGCCATCTAAATTGAAAGATCCAGGGGGTTTCATAATACCCTATGTGGTTAGTGAATTTGAATTCACAAAGTGCTTGTGTGACTTAGGAGCAAGTATTAATCTTAAGCCTTTATTGATATTCAGGAAGTTGAGGTTGGGTGAGGTCAAGCCAACATCAATGTTAATTCAGCTAGCTGATCAATCTATTAAAAGAATGTTTGGAAAAGTGAAGATGCTTTGATGCAAGTGGACAAGTTCATTATTCCTATAGATTTTGTGGTTTTCGATTTTGAACAAGATAAGAAATGTCCACTAATCATTGGTCGATGGTCTATGAATACGAAGAAAGCTATAATTGACGTTCACAAATAGAAATTAACATTTCTAATAGGTAAAGATCAAATCGAGTTCAATATGAATAAAGCTTTAAAGAATCCAATAGCAAGTAGCGGGTGCATAAAGGTTAACATTATGGATCAAAATTTGAAAGAACAGCTAGAGAGTTGCATCGCATAAGTACAGCTAGTGGAAGAAGAGACAAATAATGGATAAGAGAAACTTGAGTCTAAATGAGATGAGGAGATGGAGGAGTCAGATTTTCAAATGCATCAAGATAAATTAGTCCTGATCGAAGCACCCATACCACCAACTATAGAAAAACCACCCATATTAGAACTTAAACCTTTACCTACACGTCTTAGATATACTTTTATAGGTAAAGGTCAAACGTTACTGATAATCATCTACAATCTGAATGAGAAACAAAAAAGTAAGGTGGTAGCAATTGTTAGAAAGTGAACGAAGGCCATCAAATGGCAGATTTGTGATATTCGAGGTATGAGCCCAAATGTTTTCATGCATGAAATAAACCTCGAGGAAGGATGTAAAATAGTAAGGGAGCGTCAACAAAGGTTGAACCCTAACATAAAGGAAGTGGTCAAGAAGGAAATAATCAAACTCTTAAATGTAGGGATAATTTATCCCTTCTCCGATAATGAATGGGTCAACCCAGTACAATGTGTGCCTAAAAAGTGTGGAATGACAAAAATAGATAGTGAGATTGGAGAAGTAATTTCAACAAAAATGGTCATAAGATGGAGATTGTGCATAGATTATCGCAAACTCAACTCAATGACTAAAAAATTTCACTTTCTTCTCCCGTTTATAAATCAGACGATAGAAAAGGTGGTTGGTCATTCATTTTATTGCTTCTTAGATGGATATTCGAACACAATCAGATTTTCATCTACCTTAATGATCAAGAAAATACCATATTCACCTGCCCTTATGGTACCTTCACATACAGACAGATGCCTTTTAGAATATAAAATGCCCATGCTACATTTCAAATATATATAATGTCTATCTTCACCGATATGATCAAAGATATAATAGAGGTGTTCATGGATGATTTTCCAGTTAACCAATTTGGATAGAGTGCTTCAAAAAGGTGAAGAGTCACATTTAGTACTGAATTAGGAGAAATGTCATTTTATGGTGCAAGAGGGGATGGGGCTAGGTTATAAAATCTCACACCAAGGATTTGAAGTGGACAGAGCAAAAAACAAAAGTTATAGAGAAACTCCCATTACCAAATAATGTAAAAGGTGTACAAGGATTTTCGGGTTATGCAGGATTTTACCATCAATTTATCAAAGACTTCTCGCAAATTACAAGACCTTTAACAAACTTGTTAGTCAAGGATGTGCCATTTCGGTTTGATGAAAAGTGTATGTCTACCTTCAACAAACTAAAGGAGGCACTAACATCAACACCAATCATGTCACCATTGGATTGGACACTTCCATTTGAAGTTATGTGCAATGCAAGCGACCAAGCTATAGGTTGTCTATTAGACCAACGTAAAGATAAAAGATTGTATATGATCTACTATACCAATAAGACCCTTGTAGGACCTCAGTTTAATTACACTACCACAGAGAAGGAATTACTCATAGTAGTGTACGCATGTGATAAATTTTGACCATACCTCCCGGGATCACGAGTAATCGTATTCACCGATCACACGATGTTAAAGTATCTTTTTAACAAAAAGCATTCTAAACCAAGGCTCATTCAATGGGTGCTACTCTTACAAGAATTTGATATAAAAGTGAGAGATAAAAAGGGAGTGGAAAATATGGTTGTAGAATACTTATCAAGATTGAAAATAGGGAAATGCAAGCCAAGCGAAGATATTAATGAGAATTTCCCTAATGTTGCTCAAAATTCAGGCTACACCATGGTTTGTTGATATCGCAAATTATGTTACCAATGGAAAGCTTCCTTCTTATTTATCTTATTAACAAATAAAGAGATTTCTACATAAGTGTAACCGATATCTATGGGATGAGCCAATTTTATATAGAGCACGCACGGACAGGTTATGCGACGATGTGTTCTAGATGAAGAAATGTTGGATATCTTAAAGCAATGTCATGAGGGTTAAAATGCTGGTCATTATGGAGCTAAAAAATAGCAACTTGGATACTCGAGAGTGGATTTTATTAGCCATAATTGTTTAAGGATGTTCAAACTTTCATGGCTTAATGCGATAGATCTCAGAAAGTAGGTAACATCTCTAAAAGAAATGAGATTCCCTTATCCTACACTTTAGAAGTAGAAATCTTCAATAGATGGGGCATCATCTTTATAGGTCCTTTCCCATCCTTAATAGGGAACATGTATATTTTAGTGGGGGTGGATTATATCTCACGTTGGGCTGAAGGAGTGGCATCCCTAACTTATAATGGAAAAGTTGTGAAAAAATTGATCAAACGGTTATTCAATCGGTTTGCAGGGCCACTTACGATAATAAGTGATGGAGGAACACATTTCTATAACAGATCTTTCGATGCCCTCCTAAAAAAATATGGAGTGCACCATCGCGTTACCACACTATATCATCCACAGACTAGTGGCCAAGTGGAAGTTGTTAAGCAAGAGCTGAAGAAAATTTTAGAAAAAAAGGGTGAACAGTTCTAGAAAGGATTGGGCAATAAAGCTAGATGATGCCTTATGGAATTATGGGACTGCTTCCAAGACACCTATCAGAACTTATAAGCTTGTATACAAAAAAGCTTGTCATTTGCCAGTTGAACTAGAGCATAGGGCGTACTGGGCGATAAAAGCATTAAATTTTGAATGGAAGCAAGCAGGCGAAAAACAACTTTTGCAACTAGATGAACTTAAAGAGTTTCATTACAATACGTGCGAAAAATCCAGATGGTATAAGGAAAAGGTAAAGTCATTTAAGTTTTCGATCATGGAGCCCTCAAATTCGAAAATGCTAACAAAGAAACTTTTAAAGTCAACAGGCATCATTGAAACTATATCTCAAAGGAGTAAGTACCAAGGACATGGAAGTGATTTTCTTTTGTTTAAACAATTAAAGATGCCTCCAAAGATGCAAGGTCAAGCTAATGACCATAAATTAGTACATTCAGTAGTTCGATTGAAATTATTGTTAAAGTTTTTTGAATTTTAAATAAAAATTTAATAATTTGAATTGATCTAGGATCACTAATTCTCTCACTCTCTTTAAGCAATTCCAAGTTATGATAACAATCTGGGGCATCCAGTAGATTTGTTCTCAGTCCCTCACCATCATGACCTGCATCCCCGTAAGGTTTTATTTCTAACCATTTTCTTTTAAATTTAATCTTTATTTATTTTTTATTTTATTTTATGTTACTTCCTTCTTTATGTGTTTGTTTGTCTCTTTCTCACATTAAGGACAATGTCTTGTTCAAATGTGGGGAGCGTTGCGTGTTTTTCTTTGAGTGTGAATTTTGCATATTATTATGTTAGTGTGTTTAGGTTACATATTGTGAATTCTGTGAATGTATCGATAGCTTAGATGGAATGAAATTGATTTAATTTTGAACATAATCTATTAGGTTGTGAAGAGTCATTAGCTCACAAAATTGATAGGTGTGAAATGAACTATATCTTAGGGTGTAGTTTGATATGTATTTAGCTGCTTATTCGATTGTTTAGTATATGATTAGTGTAGAATATTTTAGTTTGTGATTTATTTGCGTTTTAAGTATTTTATGGGGTAACAATCCTTTGAGCTTAAATATGATGTTTTTGAGGTACCTTAATGTGTATGGTAATATTTTAGGGTAGAGAGCGAAGAACGGAGAACTTTCGAAGCAAATTGGGGCCAATTGCATGGTCCACGATTGTGGCCTTCGTGGCCTACCTCGGGTAGATGCGTAGCCACTTTTAAACTTCGCATTTTGAGGGATTATTTGGATCTTTAGAACCTTGAAAAAATCTTAGTTCAACTCTAAACACAAAAGAACATAAATAAAACAATAAGAACAAAAAGGAGCTTTACATTCTGCCACTCTTGGAAACCCTAAATGGAGAGAAACAGAAAAGGGAGAGAGAAGAAGGAGAGGAAGAAGGAGAAAGAAGAAGTGGATCCTAACGCTGCTATTCCCCGGATCAAGTCGTATCCCAATGCCGCTACCTTCCCTATTTGTCCAACCTAAGTTCCACTTTGTCTTTCTTTCCTTTTTCATTTAAATGTATAAAGTTGAGACGGATTGTATGGAAATAGATTTTGGGTTGTTGATAATGTTCTGAACTCTCCTTCAGGATTACTTTGAGTTAATGTTGATTTAGTTATTTTTGTGTTTATTGTTTTGGGTGTTGTGATTGATTAATGTAATTTCATGTTTTGGTAACAAACTAATAGGGTGAGTCGAATAAAAAGGATTAGAACAGATTAATGAGAGTTAGGAAATCTAATTGACCACTTAATCAATTTATTCAGTAATTTAATAAAGAAAGATCCTATGGGAGACCCAATTGTTTATTAGAGAGCTTTAGAACTAATTATAATTGTAGGTAATTTGTGAATTGAGGGATTGCAAGTTCCATAATTCAATTAGGGTTTTGTGATTTAGGGTTTAATGGTTATAACTCAAGAGAGAGTAATCAACCTTACGATCGTCTAGAACCAACACCCTGTAAACACATAAATGGCTATATTAGCATTAATGATATGTAAAATTCCCTCTCTCATAACTTGATTAACTCTCTTGATTGATTTCCATTGTGACTTATGTAACTGTTCAGTTTAATTCTGTTTATTGAAATTCCCACTTTTACAATTCTTGAATCAATTTCTTATATTTACTTTCCATGTTCACTTATTTATTTTTTATTTCTTTTTCTTCTTTTCTTTGAGTCTTAGATGACCTAGGATTAGGTTAGTACCCTCCTCATGGGATCGACAGAAATTAGTTATCTGGATTCTTTGGATAAGATATACAAGTTAATTAAGATTTAGTGTTAGTTTATCACCCTATAAGTTGTCACATTCATTCATAATTTTAGGTATTTCGACTAATTAGCTTAACTAATATTGTTTTATGAAAATGAGTAACTAAATCAACAAGGTAGGCACTAAATAAAAAATATTATTTATAAATTTTATATAAATAATTATTCCGTTGGCCTTCGGGTTATGAATAGAGCTAGTAGCCAGTTGAGAACACGAGGTAGCCGAGTAACTGGGTTGACATGCATCACAAATGTGTGCCTTCACATCAAAAGGGTATAACGATGTTCCAACCAAGCAACTTAATAAGAATATGACTAAGTTGAGTAACTGGATCGACATTCATCACCAATGTTTGCCTCTGTGTAAAAAAACTAGATCTATGTCCACAAAAAGTAAGAGAAAATGTTTTCTAGTAAAAACATACCGAACTTGTAAGTAGCCAAACTTTTCATGAAAATGTACCTAAGATTAATTACAAAGTTTGATGACCCAATAATTATTAATGTGTGCGTATAAAAGGCTCAGATGTGAGCCACAATTGTGGCTTGCAAGATAATGGTCATGGCCTGCGTCAGGTAGATGCGAAGACGCTCATGAACTTTATTTTTCAAGGAAATTTTTGGACCTTTCAAGCCCCTAAAAAATCCTAGGGTTACCTAAAACACAAAAGAGTATAAATAGAACATAAATAGGTAGAGAAAAGAAAGCTTCCAAGTAGCCACCATTGAAACCCTAAAGTGAGAATACCGAGAGAGAGAGAGAAGAAGAAGGAAGAGGAAAAAGAGGAAGACGAAGTTGACTAGACGAGCTTCCCAGATCAGGATGTTTTCTGAATCACTACCTTCCATCGTCTATTCTAAATTATATTTCCTTTTTGTTTCGATTTTATTTATGTATAGAATTGAGATGGATAGTATGATGATAAGATTTGGAATATTGATAATGTTATAAACTCTCCTTCAAGATTTTATTTTGATTTAATAATAATCTAGTCAATTGTGTTTATTGAATGAATATTGTGATTTAATTATATTCTAGCATAATTCGATAATAAACTGAGAGGGTGAATTGAATGAAATATGATTAAATTGGATTAATGAGAGTTAGGCGATTTAATAGAAATCGTGATAAATCATATTGGTAATTTTACAAAGAGAGATCCCGTGTGATGCTCTAATATTTTATTAGAGTACTTTAGATCTAATTACATTTTGGATAATTTTTTAATTGAGGGATTGCAAATTCTATAATCTGATTAGAGTTTAATGATTTTAATTCAAGAGAGAGTAATCAGGCCTAGGATAGTCTAAAACTGACACTCCATTGACATATAATTAGCTAAGTTAGCATTAATGATAAGTAAAATCCCCTTCCTAATAAATTGGTAAATTCCTTATGTTGATTTCCATTGGGTGTGCTTATTGCTCAATTGTTAATTCCTTTATGTCTAATTTATGATTTAAGTGGTTGAATTCAATTCTCATGATTACTTTCTGTTGCATTGTTTATTTTCAGTTCATATCTTTTCAGCCTTAGATTTTAGGATTAGATTAGTCTCCCTCCTCGTGGGATCGATACCTCTTATACTACAGTTGTGACCAGTGGGCTTATGGTATTTGAGGGCTTATAAATTTTAAAGCTTGAATGACACGATCAAAATGGTCATTCTCAACTGTTATTCTGGATCAAAGCTTGAGTGTAAGATTGCAAAGAAGTTTAGTAGATAAACCATATGCTTTTCTGCTTGATGTGAAACATATGAACCTACCTTACCCATAGGCTTTCGTTGTCACAACATATCCTCCAAAGTTGTTTTGCTAACAAAATTTTGCTCATTCTACTAGCTAAATTGAATCCCAACCCTTCATATTGCTTAGGAATACATATAATACTCCATTTAACTTTAGATAATCTTCCCCCTACTAGAATTATGTCCATGCCAGATAAAGTCTCTAATAATTCTATTAATTTTCTTCAGAACTCCCCTAGGAATAGCTAGATGTGATAACTAATAGATATGGTGATGACCAATTATTCTCTACCTCAATATGACAAGAATCTAATCTTATATTGAGAGAGTCTCCTATTGAATTTTTCTATGAGAGGTCTACATTCAGTTTCCTTAAGTTTTTTTACAGAGATTGGAACTCCTAAGTAAGTGAGAGTCAGTTGATGTATACTAAGTCCAGCATCTGCTATCACAGTCATCAAACTTTCACAACTTTGTTTAGAAAATTAAGCAACACTCTTTTTTGGGTTAAATTTAAGCCCAGATACTTATTGAAGTATCTATAATGCCTTCAAAAGAGTCCTAATAGAGATCGGATCACTGGAATATAACATGAGTAAATCATCTGCAAAAGAGAGTTAAGTAATCCCCAGACCACTGCATCTGTAACAGAATTTAAAATTTATGTTTTCCTCTATACAAATTTGAGTGAGTGGATCATCTTGTCTAATTCCTCTAGCAACAATATAAAGTTGAGAAGGTTCCCTATTTATCAATACTGAGTAAGAAAAAAATGTTATATAAGATTGAATCCATTTGATGAACTCATATGGATAACTAAAAGCCTACAGAGAGTTAACAAGAAAACTTCATCAAATGGTATCATAAGATTTAGTGAAATCAATCTTGAGTGCATAACTCCTGATTTGCTCCTTTGAATAGTAGTCTTTGAATAATTACTGAGCTAATAAGGTGTCGTCACCTATGCTTCTTCTTGGGATATGAGCACCCTAACTTGGATTGATAAAACTAGGTAAGGTAACTTTTAACCTATTGGAAAGAATTTTCCAATAATCTTGTATATTACATTACAACATGCAATAGGCCTGTAATCATTTAAGCATTTAGGATTAGGGATTTTAGGTACCAAGACTAAATTAGTCATTCGTTTCAATGAGTAATCTGCCACTTCTAAAAATTTTCTGGACAACCTTTACTAATGGACTTTGTAAGACAGTACATTTATCCTAAAAGAACCTTGCATTACATCCATCTGGTCTTAGTGCCTTGTTAAGGTGGAAAGAGAACACTATTTCCCTTATCTACTCAGAGGTAACTCCTTTAACATTTCAAAATGTTGAACATAGGTTATGGAACCTGTCAATGTATCAAGCAAGATGTTAGGATTATGAGCTTAGTATGTAGTTACCCCATTTATCAGTTTGAATTATCTTTTTGTGAACTTTTTCAACTCTTCTTGATCTTAAATCATTATGCCATTATCATCAAGGGATATTATATTGTTTCTCTTTCTTTTTCCTTGAATCACATTATAGAAATATTTGTTATTTCCATTTCCTTTTTACATCCATTAGACTCTTGATTTCTATTTTAGTTGAAAATTTTATGCCTCTAGTGCTTATAAGTGTGAGTTGATCTCATATTTTTCTTTCTCAATAAGCCTATGATCTGAGGGATTAGCCATTAGTAGTTTCTGGGTGAAAATAAGTTCCTTCATAGCGTGCAACTTTTCTATCTTCATAGGATCGTAAGTCTCCTTGGGGAGTTTAACACAATCAACCTAAATAGCTTTCATTAATTGCTCATATTGGAATGCTTTAGTGCCTTAAAATTGTTTGTTAATGGAATTTACCATAACTGAGTCAAGTTGGGAATGCTTTAACAAGGAATTAAAGAACCTTAATGGAGATTTCCATGGTCTTGCTTTGTTGTTGACAAAAACATTAATAAAAGTTTCATATGAGATAAGAGGTTCTCCAAACTCTACATAACTTCCATGCATTTTAATGAGCCAATGATTATTGACTAAGCATCTATCTAATTTTGTATATATTAACCCATTGTCTTTCTAGTGATTACTCCATATAAAGATAGGTCCTTGAAATTTGAGATCAATCAACCTACGCTTAATAGTTATCTGTATTAGTTCTTTAGTATCAGCATGAGTAATTTTCCTTCTTCCATTAGGCTTAGATGAAGTCAATAAGCAATTGAAGCCTCCTACTAGCATCTAAGGGCTTGATATACTAAAGTTAATGGCTTGTAAGTCCCTCCATAATGCTGCCCTTTAAGATTCCCAATTTGCTGCATAAATAAATATAATAGCGACTGGGCTCATGTCAGCTTCAATAATGAACTAACAATGAAATAATTGATTAATGTAAAACCATTTTGTTAGGATCAAGTGATTCAGATTAAGAGCCACTAAGATCCTACCATTTGGATGTTTAGAATGATTGATAAGAGCTTATCATTTAGTTGTAACCCTTTAGAAAAACATCTTCTTTTATTTTGGTTTCCATCAAACCAACAAAAATTGGTTGCTTAGAAACTAAGTAGTCCTTTAAGGCTAACTGTTTATTAAGGCAATTCAATGCCCTCATATTCCATATTGGTTTTCCTCTCATATTTATTCTTACTAGATCCTCATTCTAGCCATTGATCAAGTTCCTACTTATTTCCATTTACCTCACATCTAATGCCAACTGTTTCATTCCCATTTAATACATTTGGCTCATCATTGATCTTTTTTTCTTCTTATGTATTTTTCATCTCAATAAACAGCTAAGATTTTGTGTCATTCTTAACTTCCTTACTCATTTGATAAAGTATACATCGGTTATAACCATAAGAAAATGTTGCTGGTCATGTGTCACCATAATTGTCCCTTCTTCTATTTCTGAATTTTCACACAGGTAAGTAGCATGACCATTTGCATGATTCTCATCACTATGTTCAGATATATGTTGCTCGTCTAGGGTTATAGTAATTACTTGCACTTTACTAACATGCATAAGGATTTGTTAACAACTAGCTACATCCTTATTTTCCTATGGACCATTAACTTTTTAGGCATTACTTGGAGTCTTCGGACCATGTTTATGCTTTCTTCTTCCTTATGAATTTGCTTAAGAACCCATACCTTAGTTTTTTCCTTAATATGAGGTTTCCAGGGATAAGATAACATGACTTTATCTTTGATAGTGAGTAAATCTAGCATGTTTTAGTTCCTAATTGTGTGCTTATTTGGTCCTTTATCGTGCTTAAATGTGAGCTTTTACTTGCTTTAATATATTTTGGTTATGGATTGTTAGATGTGTTGAAGATGAAGCAATTGGAGCATATTTGAGAGGCTTTTGATCAAATGAATTGCTGCTGAAGTTTTTCTTGGATTTCTTACAACGCTGCTAGACTTAGCCTTGGGCAAGGCTAATGGCAAGATAGACTGCTGCGGGCTACACTTAATTGGGTGATTGGACCCATGAGTTTTAATGACATTTTGGGCTTAAATTACAACCTAGGAAGAAGAATTAATTAGTTTTTATTGGGCTCTTTTGTTATATTATTAGTGGCCCTAATTTTAATTACTATATAAGTGTGTTTTAGGTCTTTTGTAAGGCATTCTTGGTTAGCCTCCTCCCTAATAAGTTTTTAGGGTTTTATTTCAGTTTTCTCCATAACCATTAGAGGCTAAACTCTTTCTTTCAGCCAAGGTTTATTATTAGAACGTATCTTAATAATCCATTAATACGTAAAGATTGGTTAGAGGGACGTTCCCTTTGACTATAACTTGTCTATAATATGAAATTATAAAGTTATCTTAGAATCAATGATCAAACATAAGAATTTCTTACTGAGAATTCTACCTTTGGCTGTGTTCGTTTTCTATTGATTTGATTTTAGTTTACTGTGCATTTTTTTGTTTTATTTATTTTTGTTCAATTCAACCCCCCCCCCCCTTTTCTATTCTAGCACTTTAGAAATAAGCTTGACCAGTCTCTATGGGATCGACCTCGCTCATCACTAATACAAATCTTTTAGAGTAGGTAATTTATTTTTGGTGGTTTCGACACCCATCAATCTTCGATTAATTCACCATCACTGTTATATCTCATGATTGGTATACACTACGGCATGAGTTTTCATGCTCAATCTCAATACACACTCTATCATACCTTACCCTTTTAATATATGTAGTATTCTTATCCACTTTTAGAGGATTGAAAATGTAACTTGCTAAGTAACTCAGCCCCTCTAAGGACCAATATTCAAGGGGTACCTTGTGCATGTTAACTCAAATTGGTATTAGTTTTGATCTCAGATCTATCTAACTTAATCCTAATTTTACACTTGCGTAAAAAAATTGGTTTACCTTGTATGTTCCAAGAAACCATGTCTAACACCTTGTTTGTCATTTCCTTAGGTGAAAAACGAAATGAAAAGGTGGCATGTAGTCACATTTTTTTCCAGCTCACTTCAGCCCATCTTTGCATTGTTGGGTACGCCATTCATTTGTTCAAGTAATACCCTACCAAGGATGCTTTCCACTTGACAGCTCCTTACTATAACACCATTTTAGGTAGAGTCACGGGACAATCACTAACTCTAGCTACAAATGCAGTCTTCCAAAGATATTTGAATCTCCAACAATATGGCTTCAAGTAAGTCTCTTGGTTTTTTATAAGGAACATGACAATGCTTGGGGTATAGGAGGGTTCAAAGGAGGAGCATGAGAGAATGGAAATGGGTATAACTCCTCAGATGTTAAAGGGGAGGTCAGGGTTGGTATCGGATCCGGTGAAGGCATGTTTACCATCAATGGTAAACTGCTAGTTCTTAGTTGTAATGTTATTTACGTGGGCTTCTAAAAAAATAAATAAAAAAATAGGTGTAAGAGGATTAAAAGCAAGAAAATCTCATGAATTTGAAGGTGAAGGTGAAGGTGAAGGTGAAGGTGAAAATGAGTATGTTTGGACGAAGGCAGAAGGAGAGTGTGACAATTAGGTGTAGAAATTTATTGTATAAGGCTATGCTTCAGAAAACCCAAGAGGAAACCATGACTATGAGAACAAGTAGGTGCAATGAATAGTGAGTAGATCTGGTGACGAAGAAGGTGAAGATGAGATTGTTTAGTGATTAGCCTAAACCGTAATATTCAATATTAAATAACCACCAGTGCACGACATAACTGTAGCTAGTACCGACAAGTATAGGTCAATCACACGAAGACTATGAATACTAATAATCACCCTTCCCCTATTATCTAGCCTAAGGATTCATTTTAGATTTTTTAATGGAAAGAAACTAAAACTAAAAGTAAAACAAATAGAATAAAATAAAATAGGAAATAATAATGAACATAAAGATAGTGGAATTCACTTATAAAACTATCGTTAATAGAAATTAGTATCTAGGCTCGAAGCCCCCTAAAACCTTAGCATATTGATCTTTTATCATGCAATTATTTGTTGATGTATTGGACTGTGAAGACTCATAAGGTATGCTAGTAGCTGACATTAAGTCTGCTAATAACTCATCCTATGGTCTTTAACAGAATTACTCAGGTTAAATCTTATAGGATTGTGTTACCAATGTATGAGTCCTTTTATTAGATTTGACAGTAATCTGGAGGATTTATGTCATCTTATCTTTAGGGTTGCAATCAACTCCTTATAATTACTATAGATCTATTCACTCTAGGATTTCTTAATCTCTATGTAGGAAAAAATGCGTAATTAGATCATAATATATCAAATAACCAATCACATTAATAAAATAATCAAATCTTGTCAAAGGATTAACATAAGGTTCATCTAACCCAAATACTAATTGGACATTTAGTTACATATAATCAAATACAAAATCAAACATACATTGAAAGAAAAACAAATAGAAAACAACAGGTTTATAATTCTAAATCTGTCTAAATGTCTTCTATTGGATGTTCTTGTAATGTAGAGGCTTGACCTTGTATTATGATGGATCTTTCAATGAAATCTTTGTGTTTTCCACTTCTCTGGACCAAATTTCAGCTAGAGAATGACTCCACGTTTAGAAATTTCCTCCCAAAAGTTTCCTCTCTTCAATTAGCTCTTAAATGTCAAATTTATAAGAAAACCTATAATTTTGGGTTATGCATGCTCGTGTGCACATTAGAAATCGCCTCCCAAAAGTTTCCTCTCTTTAACTAGCTCTTAAACATCAAATTTATAAGAAAACCTATAATTCTGGGTTATGCATGTTAATATGCACATCTGTGCACATGAGCGTGCATAATCGAGGTACGTCGGTTATCGCAAAAGTGCATGGGCAAACAAAAGTGCATGGCTATGTATATCTTCCAAATTGTTATTTTTTTAGTTTTAGTCGCATTTTCGCTCCAAATTCCACTCCTTTACATCCATGAAGGCAATTATCACCTATATACGCACTTTAAGCATAATAAGTACCAAATATACAATAAAAGTGTTGGACCTCAAAATTTTTCTTAGAATTTATTCTATTAAATTAGCAAACATAAGCAGAAAGTAGAATTTTTTAATTTAGAAATTTTTGGAGTTAGTTATGAATATATTTTATTTATATGTATTTGCATGGATTAAATAGAAATTCTAAAGTTAAGTTAAGGAGAGAGTTAGTATTAAGTTAAATGTGAAGGGTAAGTTAGGAAAGACAAAAGTTATCTTAATTGATAAGAAAAGAAGAGTGCATGAGAGTCATATAGAAGTTAGAAAGAAAAAGAAAGAAAGTCGTAGAAGAAACTAGAAGAAGAGAAGCAGAAAATTGAAACAAAAAAGAAGACGAAGGAAAGAAAGAAAAAGAGAAAGGGAAGAAGGAAAAACGAGTCAGCTGAGTTTTTAGGTAACTTCAATCTATTCTTCTTGTTTTGATAGAAGAAGGAAGTAGAGAAAATAGTTTTTATGTGCTAAAAATGAAGAGAGAAACAAGAGAAACAAGAAATTCATTTTCTTAGATTTTTATGGATTTCCAACTAGAAGTTTAGTTATTCTAGCTTAGATAAACCAAGAGTAAATTAAGTCTAAGCTTATTTTTGGATATTAGAGCTTTATGGAAGTTTTATTCATATAGTAGTTTAAATGAAAATTTGTTTGCTTGAAGGGAATCAAGAAAATCGAAGGAAAGAGCAAAAGGAGAGAGATATTATTGAATTGGTGGGTAATATGATTATAGTTATTGTGACGATGGGTTGATACATTTGATTGTATGTATGCTTATTCGTTAGACTTTGAATCATTGTGAATGTGAGAAAAATGTACTGTGATATGTCATTTGTTATGTCTTGAAAGATTTTGTTGCATTTTGAATTGACGAAAAATAGAAGTACAAGAAGCATGAAAGAATGAATATGTTATGAAATGTGTGAGCATCGAAAATTTTGTTTGTGTGAGCAAGAGAGATACCATTTCGTTCGTCACGTGCACATTGACCTAAGGCCTTCTCCCGGTTGCCTGCTTATGCCATGTGAGCTCTAAAAGATGGACTCATTTTGTTCATGGTGTAAACTTCGGTTTCACCATTTCATTCTATAGGATTCTCTCAAGCCATTATGTTTGTGCATTGTATCTTCATTGTTGAGCATGGAGCATAATGGAATGTTATGTTTTGATGATTGAATGATTTTATGATCTGATTTGTGGATAATGTGATTTGCTAAGACTAAATTGCAATATATATGTATATTTATGCTTGATTGTATGTGTGGCCCATTACCGATGACTATAAACGTATTAGCCAATGTGCTTCGCAGCTCAACCCATTATTTTTCACTCCTCAGGTGAAGACAAAGCAAATCATTGAACCTTGCAAACTTCAACAAACTCCAAGAATTACTATTTTTTGTAACTAAGTTAGTCCGAATACCTTAGGTAGTTTTGCAAGCATTCATGTTGTATTTTTGGATTATGCTACTTTTTTTTACTCTTAATATGTAATTAAAGTTATGTATAAACTAGGTAAAACTTTGTTTGTTTGAGAAATGAGAGTAAGAGTTGAAGAATTTCTCTTTTGTATATGTGCAAATTTGTCTTCTATGTTAAGTTGACATTTAAAATTGTGAGTTGTTTAATGGCTTTTGGATAGATTTTTCTTAATTAAATTGTTATGTTGGGAGTCTGTTATGTTAGGAGTCTTATATGTATGGGTTGTGTTTGTTGGATTCGGGTCTATTGGTTTTTGTGAGAATGTCAATTAGACAGTAGAGGAATAAGGGGACAGAAATTGTATTCTAACTTCAACGAATAAACTATACTGATATAGGCATAATTTAACAAAGTCATCTTCATGAAAGTTGTAGATCATTCTCTTAGCTTTACAATGGTATAAAGTTTGTGATTTTTGGACTTCATAAGAAAAAGATATGGCCTTTACAAGATAGCATCATTGGTGTTGGAAGAAGTTGTAGCACCATTTTTTGATAGAAAATTGTGTTCTGTTCTTAAACGATTAAACTGTATTAATATAGGTCGAATTAGACAAAGTTTCCTTCATATAAGTTATAGCTTATCCTCTTAACTTTCCAACGACATAAATTCTGTAATTTTTTGATATCATAGTTGAAAGTTATGAAGATTATAAGTGGGAGTGGCAGAGTTGGAATTGCACGATTGTGCACAAGCATGATCGCGACCACCGCACTATTCATGCAATTGCACAATTATGCATAACCACAATCGTGCAAAAGCTGGTTTTCTTTAAAACTCGCGATCATGCACAAGCACAACTGCAACTTTTGGGATGCACAGCTGTGCTCACTCTCTTACACAGCCGTGCACATTAAACACGGTTATGCATAAAGTGCACGGTCGTGCAATCTAAAGCACCCCATTCAATTTTTTATTTTTTAATTGTTTTACTTCCGACTGTGACTTCTTTTATTATTAGGTGTTATTATTTATTTATTTTTACTCCCAACCATGACTTATGTTTATTTTATTTTTTATTTTTATTTTCCAAAATCCCCTAATTTTAGCATTTTGTCACCACGAAACAAGAACCGAGACTCGGGCCTAACAAAAAGTGTTAAATATCAAACAAAATACATCAGATATAGGTATCAAAATATAGTCAAACATTCATCTATCAAGCATCCCCACAATTAAGTTTTTGCTCATTCTCAAGTAAACCATAATCAAAAATATAAATTTTATAGCATCAATCCATCATCAATCTTAACCTGTCCATTTTTCCTATACATCATTATATCTTTTTGAATCAAATTAACATGCAATATGAATCAAGTTGTCCTAAAATTAATTTTGCTATGTAATATTAATAATAATCACATCAACGATCGCATTGAAATTAAAAGCATATCTCTTTACACTCTCATCAAGATTTCAATCAATGCACTCAAGTGTGTAGGGTGAAAAATATCAAAACTCTTATTCAATGCATAGTAGAACTCTTACCATATGCTTGCAAGAAAATCACATCTCCACCTATATGTATAAACTAGAAACAAAAATACAAAGGTCTTTCTAAAGGTTGTAATGAGGCTTAAGTAAGGTTTAAATGGGTTGATTAAAATGTTAAAAGTGACGGAAATTTACTCACGGAAACATTTCAAGACTTGTTACAAATACACATAGGTCCTTTCAATGCAACTTTAATGATACCATAAACTTATTCTTTTTTTTGGTTTTTTTCTTCTTTTTTCCCCTTTGTTTATTTCTTTTTTAATTTTATTCTTTCTCTAATTTTTTTAACATTCCAATTAATACCACAGTTTAACAAATATTGGACCTTTCATAAATTTCAAGTCTCAAATAAGTAAATAATGAAAATAACCATAAGATTTCAAAACAATAAAATGGTCTTCAAAGAAAAATAGGATAAAGGTATATAATTTGGGTTTAATCAATGAAAAAGGAAAAGGCTTAACTTGGTTTTTCCTAATGTCAAGGAAAAGGCTTAACTTGGTTTTTCCTAAAGTCAATTTTAAGGGTATGGTAATGTTAAAGAAAAAGGCTTAGGCAAGTTAGTTAATCTAATTGCCTTTATCATGTTAATGCTTTTAATTTAACAAATATGGTCTCACCATGTATAATAAAGCAAGTTCTAGAATTATCCTACTATACAATGATAACACACACATGAAAGAATAAAAAGAGTTTTAAAATTGGGAATTTGCTTTTTAGGCTAAAAAGCTCATTAAAAATGGGTTTATGTGTAAATAATATGCATTTTCATTCAACTTGAATATTTCAATGATTACAAAAAATATGACTTGGAAAACTAATTTCATTATAAACATCATCCTTTTGCACACCAATTCAAATCAATATTCAACAAAGAAATATAGTATTCATGGACAGATTCAACCAATTCAAGATATCAATAAATAAAACTTATAATCAGGATTAGAATCAACATGAAGAAATCAGTTAAAGATTCATTAAACCTATCCCACACATAAAATTAGATATTGCTCCCAATGCACACAATATATAAGCATCTAGAAAATTTGAGAGGGTTTAGTGTTACTTTCCTTATTGTGATAATTTTCTGATTCTAATCTATCCAATACAAAACTAACATCCTTGCAAAATATTAAAGAAAAGGATAAAAAGAAACAAAATGAATAACATAACAAAAATAATATCCTATACTAAAACGAAAACAAATAAAAGATAATATCAAAAGTGAAAGAAAATTGAAACTAACTCATAGGTTGCCTCCCATGTAGTGCTTCTTTAACGTCATTAGCTCGACATGTCCTACACATTTAATGTCATCCTAGATCAATAACCAGCGGCTTGCTTATACCCTTATCTCCATAAGTCCGTTTCATAACCTATAAGCAAGCCACTTAATGCAAGATAATCAAAAGGATATAATTTATTAGATTAATAAAACCCATAGACTACATTAAAGCCCTTTTTAATGACAAACTGATAACAATTTAGGGAATAACAAAACTCCCTATATCATCGACTAGCTCAAACAGTTTGTCTTTGAAGAAGTGGAAACCCTCTGTACATAAGGTCACTACCAACATCTCATCAGTAGTTTCCTTACTTAATTCCTCCACCAGTTCTTCCTTAATCACCTCCATTTGCTCTTCTTTTTCTTTTTGGATAGAGGTTTTTGGCTCATCTTCTTTAACCACCTTCTGCTGCTCCTCTACTTTCTCTTCTTAGATGGAGATTTCTTCTATGTCTAAAAGCTACTCTTGTAATGTCAATCCAATCATGAAGCCAATCCTTACCTTTTCTTCTCTCTTGAATTTGTGTAGCTCAACTTTCATGTCAAAAAGGGGTTCCATTAGTCTATATGTAGTACTTGCTTGCTCTTCCTCTTTTTCTTCTAAGAGCTTGTCTTCACTACTAAGGGTGATTGCCATTCCAAATTCACTAGGATTTGTTTCATTAAGACTAGGCAAGCTCCCTAGTTGTTCGTTATACAATATCTCTACCAACTGATTGGTTTGATTCACTATGCTCTATATACAAGTCGTTATTTCCTGATGCCTTATGTTTGATTCATAAATAGACTTAATTAATATATTTTTCAAAGTAGCAGTTACCTCTTTGCCTCTTTGCCTTCTTCACTCTGAGATTGTTGGAAGCTCAGATTATACTCACCATATGTAAGTGAAGGAAGGCTTTTATTGAATTTACATTAACTAGCTACTCTCTTGGCATGGCATTCTATTAGTTTGTCTGTACCACTTTCTTGTTCCTCTATAAGCTCTTTTTGAAATTTCCCTTCATTCATGAAGCTAACTCTTATCTTTTCTTCGCTTTTAAATTTGTGTCGGTTAGCTTTCATTTTAGCAATGGCTTCTACAAATTTATCTTCCATATTGGGTTCATTATATGGGGATGCTTGGTACTGTAAATATCTAGCTAAAGCATAATTGTTTCATCAAAAGTAATACAAAAATCAAAATTAAAATAAAATAAAATAAAATAAAAACAAAGATAAAAACAAAATAAAATGAAAATGGCTAGAGTAATAACATTCAGGCTTTCCCAATATCAAAGCCCTTGGCAACAATGCTAAAAACTTAATTGAACTAAAGTGTAATAGTCAATATTAAATAACCGCAAGTGTACGGCGTAGCTACCGCTAGTACAGACAAGTACAAGTTAATTCTACAAAGATTATGAATACCAGTAATCACCCTTCCCCTATTATCTAGCCTAAGGATTGATTTTAAATTTTTAATGGAAATAAATTAAATCTAAAATAAATAAAATAAAATAGGAAACAATAATGAGCATAGAGATAGTGGAATTCACTTAGAAAACTATTGTTATTAGAAATTGGTATTTAAGCTCGAATCCCCCTAAAACCTTAACAAATCAATCCTTTATCATGCAATTGTAAGTTGATGTATTGGACTGTGGAGACTCCTATGGTATGCTAGTAGCTAACCTTGAGTCTACAAAAAACTAATCCTAAGTCTCTAACCGAATTACTTAGATTAAATCTTATAGGATTTCATTACTGACTTATGAATCCCTCTATTAGGTTTGACTATAATCTGAAGGATTTATGTCATCTTATCTCTAAGGTTGTAATCAACTCCTTTTAATTATGTTAGATCTATTCACACTAGGATTTCTCAATCTCTATGTATGAAATCAGATTATGATCTAATATCTCGGGTTATAAAAACATAAATAAAATGCATAATCATATCACAATATATCAAATAACCAATAGCGTTAATAAAAGAATCAAATCATGTCAAAGTTTTAACATAAGGTTTATCTAACCTAAATACTAACAGGATGTTTAGTTACATATAATCAAATACAAAATCAAACATAAATTGAAAGAAAAAAATAGAAAACAATGGGTTCCTAATTTTAAATCTCCCTGAATGTCTTCTATCAAATGTTTTTGTAGAGGCTTGATCTTGTGTGCTGTGGATCTTTCGATAAAATCTTTATGTTTCCCGCTTTTCTATATCATAATGGCACTTACATAATGAATTCTTGTCTAGAAATCACCTCCCAAAATTTTGGGTTATACACGCTCGTGTGCATGCCCTGGCACATGAGCGTATATAATCGAGGTACATCGGATATCACAAAAGTGCACGATTGTGCATTTCCTCAAGAATTTTTTTAGTTTTAGCTACATTTTTGCCCGAATTCCTATCCTTTACATTCATTAAGGCAATTATCACTTGTAATATACTTGAAGCATATTAAGTACCAAATATACAATAAAAGTATTAAATATTAAGCAAAATACATCAAATATGGATGTCAAAATATAATCAAATATTCATCTATCATTTAGGCAGTGGCAAATGAAGAGTAGATGGGAGAGTGTGAACTAGAGCAGAAATTCACTGCATGAGGTCATGCTTCACAAAAACTGAGAGGTAGAGAGAAGGCAAAGAAAGCACCGATTCTATCTAAACAAGTAAATATGTTTGTTAAAAAATGAATATTTAAAAATGTTATAACATACTTTGTAATCCTAAATTCATTTTCATAAAAAGTTATTATATGTCCATTTATATGAAAAAAAGTGTTTTTTACTCATTAATTTTCTAAAGAAGCCTACTGTTATGTCTTAAGTTCATTTTTTAAATATAGTCTTTAATGTTCTAAATCACTCATTTTTTAGCAAATTATCTCAACTTTAGTCAGAAATCCATATTTTTTTACTAAACTACAATTATGACATAATTTTTTTACTTCGTTCTTGATTGAACTTATATCTTATGGTATGTATATTGATTTAGTTATAAGGGCTAAACTAGTTAATATCTCTTAGATTGATATTTGTCTAAGTGAATATGTTTTTTAATGGATGAACAAAAGCTAAGTATGGGGGAAATGGATAAGTATACAAATTATGACTCTTTCAACTCCTAATGTTTATTCCTATACACCTATTTTATGCCTAAATATAATCACTATTTTTAGATTTTAATTTAGGGTGTAAATGGTGGTATTAAGGGAAATTTGGAAATTTTTGGACAATTTCTATAATGAAACTCAATTTCTACATAAATTTCACATTTGATTTTTGTTCAAAATGATTGAAGATGCTATAAAACCCTAGAAATATTTATAAAACTTATACTTTTTAGTTTTGATGGATTTTGGATTAACATGGTCTCAAAGAAAACCATCTGTCAAGTTATATTCCTTGTAGGACATAAAATGATGGTGAGAAGGTTAAACATAGCCTAACATATGGTTGTATGTAAAGGTGTATTCTATATTGAAATATTGGGGCCAAATAATTGACCTCATAAATTGTTAGGGTGAAGCTCATTAGCATTGGCAATTTTTCTCGAGCTCAACTTGGAAGCACCTTATATATATAAGTGCTTTTTTGATAATGCAAGCAATAAGACCTCTTAGCAATTCTATTATTTACTATTACTTTAAAGTCCTCTTTCAGAACTAGCAATCAAACAATTATTCCTCATCACGTTTGACTTCATTCTTATACTACAAAAGCCCTTATGTGTGCTTGAACTTGGTTAGGTGATGAAGATATTTAGGGTAAACTCTATTATTTATGATAGAGTTTACCCTAAATAATTTATTTGCCTTAATAATTTAAACAATCATATATTATATTTTCTTTTTAATATTGATTTACAGATATAGAGACAAGTCTTCTAACTGAAAATTTCTTTCAAAAATGATTCGATGATGAATGTATATTTAATTGTTAAATATCATGTTGTAAATATTCATTTAATATAATTTTTGCATAATCGAGTATAATTTACATAATAATATTTGTAAATATTGATGAAGTGGTACAAACTATTAACAATCTTGATTATAATGATTAGCTAGTCTCTTTCCTCTACTATGAGTTTGTTTTCTCTAATCTTCATTTCTCGATTTACTATTTTTTCTATTTGATTGCTCTAATTTTTTACAATTGATGATATGTTTTTAATTATGTGGTTTTATACTGGTTAACAAAGAAAACTCTATATTGTTGTCTTTGACCATTAGCACAACTTCGATCTCCAGCTTAATTGATAATTCTTTTTGATATTCCATTTGGATAATAATAAAACTATGATACTCTTTTATTTTTAAATTAAAATGATTTTCATAATAGTACTGTGATATTTGTCGAATAGGAAAACTTGAATTGATATTATTCTTTCATGTTTTGTATGGTCCAAAACCCATATTATTGTTAGACTTAGATAAAAGAATAATGTTTGGTAACAGAAAAAGACATGATAGTTTAAACCAACATTAATTTTTTTTAAAATTAAGAAAAAAAATTTAATTAATTTTTTTGTCAAATGCAATATTAAGTTTAGGTTTGTAATTGTCCCTCTTACCAAACACCCTTCATTCTTCAATTGTCAAAATCAAAACTTTATCCTAGTTATAGAAGTTAACCTTATAAACAAACAAATCTCATTCTAAACTTACGATAAGTTTCACTACTTGTTTTGGGTAAAATTAACTTATCCTTATTTCTGAATATAAGGAACATAAAGTTTAGGTTTAACTTATCCCTCTTGCCAAACACCCATTCTTTAACATTTTGAAAAGTTTAGCTTCCTTTTAGGAAACATGACTTTGGCACCATTCAACAGTTTATGCATTTCCAAACGTCATCCTCTCTACCACTAGCAAAATGTTGTTGATGAATGCATTAATGAGAAGCAAAAGCCATAGGTGGTGGTAGAATGATGGAGCAATTCTACCAGTCATACCTAATGCTAGATCAACAACGTCGATAATAACTCACCAACAATGTCCCTCTCCAATCTTTACTAGTAGTCGCTAGTGATGAGACTCCAAATGTAGTTGTTTGAACAAGGCATTGTCAATATCCCCACTACTAGTAACTATTAATAATTGTGAAAATATGTCAGCCATGGATATTCACACAACAAATATTGTTCTTTTTGCTAAAAGTATATAAAATTTGTATATGGTTTACTCTCTTCTAGATTTTTTGTGTTTTTAAAACCAAGTTCATAATACACATAAACAAATAACCATGAGCAAAAAAATAATGATGTTAGCTAATGATGGGGATTTCAAAATGGTGGCTTCAATTAATATAGTGGTTTTGGGTGAAGTTTTGCCAAATTAATGTTTAGTTTAGACTCCTTTTCATAAATAGAGACCCATTAGAATTAAAAACAAAAGCAAAATAGAACATTGAAGATAAAACAAAGAACTCATGATGGGACTCACTTTTGTTTCTCAAGTAGAGAAAAAAGAGACAAAGCATAATAATCTAACATTTGAATATAATCTTGAGATTAGGATTCGTTTTTTAAATTTCAAGGATAAAACACAATCAACTCTTACGCAAAGTGCCAAAACCAAATGAAAAACTTTTAAAGGTGGTTAGCGAAATAGTTTTTTTTTTAAGTTCTAAAGAACACAATAAACGTATAGTTTTATGGGTAAAGAAATAGACCTCCCAAATAGTTTAACAATTCTGAGAAAAAATTCTCAATCTATAAAATTCTTGAACAAACTCCTACTATTTTCTAGAAAAATCACTTTTCTTGTACTTGTGTTAAAAATAATGACAAAATACATAGAGTATGAACATCAAACATGGACTAATCAAATACTACTAATATTGTTAATTCAACTCTTAAACCTAATTTGAACCAATTAAATTTAAGCTAAATTAATAATTTAAGATAGTTATTAGTTTGAACCAAATAAAATTAGTTTGATTTAAGTATAAGATTTGAGTTAAAACATTATGTAAATAGCATTTGATTGGTATAAGTATGATGTTTATGATGCGTGTATTTCATTGTTATTTGTTAACCAAAGTCTAAGTGAAGGTTTTTTTAAAAAATTTGAAGACCAAAAGGAGTTTTTTCGAGAATCTAAAATTAGGAGATTTTTCTAAAAGTTTTTAAACTATTGTATAGGTTTATGTCCTTTGTTATAATTTTAATCATTCAAAGAACAACAAAGATTTTATGTTACCAAAGACAACAGATAAATTTTCAACCAAAAAAAAAGAGATAATCAAGTATGTTTAACATTAAATAAATCGATAAAACTTGTAATTATTATAATGCAAATAAAATTATACTCTAATATTAATGTTGAATTCAAAGACAAATAATACGATAGAATTCAAATATACTTATAATACTTATAATTAATAAAATGGTTAATTTGTTAAAACCCTTTTTTGGATTTGATAAACTATCACATTAGTTCATCATTTTTTTAAAACTATCAAATGACACCTTGTATGTTCTAGTTAATGTATCTTTTGTCCCCTGATTAGCAATTTGATCGATTCAATACATAACTTCGAAATTATTCTCTAAAAATTGAATTAAAGAGATTTGTTCAAACATCAACCAAAATCGAAGCATCTGAACTTGACGCATGCTACCACTCCGGAGCCACAAAACAAAAGGGTAAGAAAGGTTAAAAAATGAAAATGGGTAAATCAGCAGGTCTGCGTGGCAGCTTTCCACCGGTTAACTGTAGAAAGCACTGAGCTGCATGTGTGAAGGCAGCAACAACATTCTCTTTTAAACTAACCATCATGAGTCCAGTCCACTACAGGATCTTCCAAACTCATTGGAGAATAAATATCACTTTTAACAGAGGGAAGGGTGAAGAAGCAACAAGAAGAGCTTCTAGAGAGAGAAAGAGAGGACAAATTGTACTTTTCATTGAAGAAAGGAAAATCTAATATTAATCAGTCCATCTATCCTTCCATAAGAAAAGGAAAAAGTTAGAGAACAAGAAACAGTTTTAATGTCGCCTCTTTCTATTGAGCTGAGTGTTTGCTGCTGGCTTTCTTTTGCTTGTTCAATTTATTTACACTGATGGGTAAGTAAAGCCCCCCAAATCCCACAACTTTCTTTTGGTTTTATTTGTATGTAGGGTTGGTGCACTCTTTTACTCACCCACCTTGGCCTTTGAGTCATTCTGCGTGAGAGAGAGAGAGGGACAGGGAGAGGTGCTTTAATAATTTGGGTCTAGTGGCTGGCTGTTCTTCTTTATTTCCTTCCCAAAAGCAAGAAGACTATGTGATGGGCTTTCATAAGATGAAGTGAACATCTGTTGCGGGTTTTGCTTACCCTTTGACTTCTATTTTATCAGCATCATCTATGGGCAATGCTAGTGGGAAGAGTGATGGTGATGGGACCTCTGAAATGAAAGATGAAGAGGGTTATGAGCAGGAGTTTATGGGGTTAATAGGGCATGGTTGTGATGAGAATGTTGGATATGCACAGGGATCATATGCAGAGGCAGAGTCTATGCTTGCCTTCCCTCCACTTAACGTAAGATTATACCAAAACCCTCGTCTCATCTTTAGTCCGCAGGTTCCATAATTCTTTCCCCCTTTTTTGGAACAGATTTACTTTTTTTTTCCTCATGAAATGAAAGTAGCTAAGCAAGTCGAGAAAAACAAGTTCCTAAACTCTTATGTGTGTGTGTGGCCCGAGCACTTGCTGGTAGGCGTTTGGAGGGAGCTGACGGAAGTTTGAAATGCCATTCTTCAATGAATGTTCTTCACTCTTGCTTTTCTTGTGTTTGTGTTTTAGACAGGTTCCACCATTCAGGTTCAGTGTTTTTTGGTTAACAGAAAACTTGTACATCCAAAATTGTGGTGCTAAATCTATCTTTGCACGTATTTATTTTGGTCTGATATTTAAAAGGGTCTTTCCAGTATAACGTCCTAAATCTTTTCCCCAGTTCCTATGAATATCGCCCGGTAGCTCACTGAACTCTCCATGTGAGAAGAACAGTCCTTCTTTGGCATTCAGATCGATGGTTGCAATTTGTAGAAGATATTTGTTAATTAATAAGAGAATAGAAGTGCTTATAAACAAAAGGGTTTCTGTGTTCTCGACCGAATTTGGCACGGACAAGTACAAATTTTAAAGTTTCCGTTTTGTACGAGTACCTGTGACTGATCTGTATTACCATTTCCAGTTCACCATGGTTTCTTCGACAAGATCAAGTGAACTGATGCAAGTGCACAACTATGTTCTCTCACATTCTACAACAGATAACATGGATTTCTTTGGCGAGAGACCAATACCTGTATTGATTACATGGAGCTATGGGGGCAGTGAAGTTGCTGTCACTGGATCATGGGACAACTGGGAGAGAAGGTAATGCAATTCATTGTTCACCTATTCCTTTCTGTTGAGAGATAGCACTTCTTCCTATTCGCAACCTAAAACATGTAAGACTTAAAATTCTTCCAATCAGGGAACAATTGCAGAGATCAGGTAACGATTTGGTTCTCATCAAGATGCTCCCTTCTGGAGTTTACCACTATGGCTTCATTGTGGATGAACACTTGAGATATGCTCCGGAATTGCCATGGGAATGTGATCATTCGGGGACAGCTTACAACATTTTGGATGTGCAGGTACTGTCTTCATCTCGTTTTATGCTGCTAGATATACTGATTTCATTATGCATTATTGTATGTTCAGTTGAAAGCTGAAAGCTAGAATAAGAATTTTGAATTCTATAGTTGTAGATCGAGTGTTGTAATTGCAGTAAGTTTTAAATATGGATATGCTGTACTGTACAGGAACATGTTTCAGAATTTCAAGATAGCCTCGCTGAGTTTCAGCCTCCTTCTTCCCCATTATCAAGCTACAACAATGAACCCTTAACGGATGATGATTTTAGTAAACCTCCTCCTGACATGCCTCCGCAACTTCAGTTAATATCTCCTCAACTTCAGTTAACAATGCCCCACGAATCACCAGCAACGCCTCGTATTGAAACGCTTAATCATCTATATATTCACAAAACAGACGACTCAAATAGAAGTAGTTCGAGCTCCGATCATTCACCTGTTGCTCTTGCGTCAACTTACAGGTTTCTCCAGAAGTATGTGACAGTAGTTCTATACAAGCCGAAACGGGAGTGAAAAGGTAATAGAAATATCTAGTAATCTAGCTAGATTGTTAAATGATTTGATATGACAATGTCAAGATCAAGCTCATGGGATATTGAAAGTGCAGAATATTAAAGAATTAGCACAAGGATAAAAAAGAGTTGAATTCTTTGATCGATTCCACAGAGTTGTTCAATTGCTATTCGTTTTGGACATTACGTTTATGATCTCTGCGAGTTTATGTTCTTAATATATTTCAAACATGATATTGAAATTGAAGACATATAGAGATTGTTGATGGGACTTGTTTTCGGGCTGTAAACATGGTCTTGTTCTGGATATCTGGTAGGCTTTGTTGTTACTTTGGCATCTCCAAGCTATGACAGGATTCATCATCTTGGCAATGTCAACAACTTGGTTAATCTGAAATCTTGAAATATTTAAAGTCCAGTATTACTTCATATCCTATACACCTACCATATCAAAATTATGCTCATCTACCACTGGTTGCTTTGAGAGATAAAGATAGCTCAATCACAAGAGAAGCTGCCTGTGTTTGTCAGAAAGCACAATTGAAGGCTTTTGGCAATATTTTCACTGAATTGCAGAAATCATGAAGTTAAAATATAAGGACGGGATAAGTTTGGATTGTAACATACTAAACATGTAATAATATGCTGCAGCACTATCATCGGACAGGAACCTTAATCCATCCATTGGCAAAAGCAATGGCTAAGATTACAAAAGGTGTTGACATGCCAAAAATAATGATGTAAGGAATGGGTGTCTTCATGGGATTCTCTCCTTCCCTTTCTCCAGCTGTTTGCCAATACCTGGATTATAGCAGCATCCTCTATGTTATTCACTGATTTGCAGGAAATAATGATGGAACCAAACGTTCTAGTGCTTGTACTAGGGTCATGGAACAGGAATCAAATTACCTCCAATTCTAATTGAATCAAATGCAAGGTAGGGGAATTGCATAAATTACGTGAATAGACAAAGTCAAGAACTAATATAACCCGTAGGCTTACTGTTCTGGTTCTTCTTCTTTGGTTATAAATTTCCTTTTTCCCTTGGGCTTGAGTTCTCCATTCCCTCTCCCTAAAACCACCAAAAACCGTCTTCTTTCAGCTAACAATTATCTCATAGTCATTACGAATAAACAAGCACTGAACTTGGAATAGCCATATTTAACCATCATGGAGAAAGACAAAAAGCATATACAATAAGCTCACCTAAGTTTGCATGGATTTTGAATAGATGAATCCTCTTCTTTGATTTACAGACACAGCGAGTTAAGGGAGACAAGGATGATAATGATGATTTGGGTAGAATGGAAATTTGGGTAATGAGGGAAGAAGAGAGAGATGCACTGGTTGCCATTTTCGCAGAAGTTGTGAGCTCTGATTACATTTTTCTTGAATATCGACAAATATATGCAGTATCATCTCGTGAGTACACGAATGAAGCAGTGTCAGCAACATTTCCAGTTCCAACTTCCAAACACTAACCTTATCCTCTTGAAGCCCGCGTCTGTTTGTCACACACGTGGTTTTAATTTATCCCTTCAAAGGTTTACCCATCTGACGACGTTCAAAAATTCCCACATAAATTTTTTAAATATATATATATATATATATATATAATTCATGACTAATAAATTTAATAATTGAAATTAAAATTGAATATAACATAGAAATTAATATATTTAAATAAATTAAAAATTAGTGATACATGAAATTATTTTTATTATTTTAATTTTTAAATTTGTTTTAAATAAGATATCTGATGACTATTAATAGATATTCTTAATTTATTTGTTGATAAAAACACATTTTTAATAAATTATCTTTTCAAGTTCACTATAATCAAGATCAAGTAATAATGCTTATTTTTTGATAGTTCACTATAATCAAGATCAAGTGATAATTCTTATTTTTTGATCAAAAAATCAATATTAATATAACCATTATTAATTAGATTATATGTTCCCTTTTTATTGAGCGATCTATACACATAATAGAGAAATCATAAATTAATCCTAAAATATTTTCTTTAAAATGAAATTCAATTAATAAAAATATATATTTTTCATTTGCTTATTATTATTAACATAAACAAAATCATTGTGATTTTTGATGTTTCAAGCAATTTCATTTCATCATATGAATTTATTAAAAACAAACAATTCAATTATGTTCACAACTTGATGGAATAGTTGTCTGATTGAATAATCAAATAGTAAGTTTTGTCAACGTTGGAAAACTTTTACCAAATACTTTTTACCACTCATTTGTATTTTAAATTAATAGTTACAAAAATAAAAATTATGTTATTAATAAGTAAAGGACATAATTAAAAAGTATGACTACTTATCAGGCTACATTTTTTTCATAAAAACTTCTCTCTTTATAGATGATATGTCAATGCTTCTTAAACCTTTACGATACAATTTAATTAATTTATCGCCTTTGGTTACTCTTCATTAGAGAAAATATATTTGCATTCAATAATATAAAAATAAACTACCTATAATATCAATATCTTTATATGCATCTCCATTATGTAAGCAACAAGGATTAAAAAAATTGTTAAGTAGATCTTTTGATTAATATGCTTATTTAATTACCAATCAAGAATGTTTGTGTAAGTCTTGTACAATTTTCCTATCCATTAAAATGGTTCATAATTGTTTTGTGAGCTTTATAAATAACATCATATATATACTCTAAAGATCACTTCTTATATGAGCCAACAATCCTTAATGACCTTATAAATGGAGTCACAATCCTAATAATAATCAAGCAAGCAACTAAAAATTTATTATCTAGAATAATAGTATTAGTCCCTAATGACACCCAAGAGGAGTAATAGTTGTAGATTATACTATGTTTTGATAGATGTTTAAGTATGCTTTTGAGTGTTTATTAGATAATTATCATATGTATAGGCCTAGAATTATGTTATTATTAATGTTTGTATATATATTCTAAGTGTTTGTTTGGTTTAGAGCAATAATTGAATCTTAATTTTATGTTCATGAAATGTTTAATGTGTTGATGAGTGTTGGGTATCAGATAATTTAAGAACAAGGAAGATTTTAAGCAAATTAGGGATACATGGTCGTGTCTATGGTCTTGTATGTCTCTTAGCCCGTACAAAATCCCAAATATTAGAGATTTTTATAAGAATTCTTAAATTACATGAAAGATAAATATCTTTTATCATTATTATGTGCTATGTTTAAATTTATTATCATAATGCTTGATGTATGTCAAATGCAACATAAAATAAAACATAACTTTGTACAACTAAATTTATAACAGCGAGGAGTAAGGGTTGTATCCACAAGAAATTTATGTGTAGCTTTTGTAATGACAAGAATTGATGTTTAGGAAATAAAAGGGGTGGATGCCGTTAAGAAAATAAAGCAAAATTGAATTAAAGAAAGCAAATCAAATAAAACAATTGAAGATTGATAAAATTGATGAATGAGTTTAGAATCCAATTCTCAGTTCAATCCCAGCTTACACTCAAATAAACATGCTTCATTGTCTTATTGTTTTCACAACTCTCTTAGAAACTATTAATTATAGATTAACAACTAGCTCTGTTAGCCCTATTTTTCCTTTGGGTCTTATTTAATTAAAATAAGCTCTTTAACTAAACATAGCTATCAAATAACTTTAAATAACCTCTCAAGATATAGTTGGACAGTCACATTATGAACTAGGAAAACAAATTAATCGAGACAATAACCATACAAGCTCGGGTCATTTAACCTATGTTATGTTATTCCTAATGATTCAATACCATTAGTTTACCACAAATAAATCGAAAACATAACTATTATGTATTGTATTCAAGATTATGGCAAAAGGTTTATATAAAAACAATCCAATGAAATGAATCAAATCATTCTTACACAAAGACCCAAATCAATAAGCAAACAATAACTTAAACAATCTCTAAAGAGAGAGCGAGTAACAATACACAATGAGAGATGCTCAATTATGATCTTTGACTTCAGTTTCCCCTTCGAACCGAAAGGAAGAAGGATTAACCCTCTATGGATCTCAAAGAAGTCAGAGTTTTGTTGCCTTTCGTGTTCCAAAATGATTCATGCCTTCTTTGGCCTCACATTTCTATTTATATGAAAAACTAGGTTTATGTGAAGATGTACAATTTGATGCACGATTGTGCATCTCCAAAAAATGACACTTTCGAAATTATACACGACTGTGCATCTTGTAGGTCATGTTGAATCCTTTATTTTCTTGCATTTTCTTATCTCATCTTTACTCTAATCCATCTCCTTCTTGTTCTACAAAGATAAAGGAATTTGAACATCAAGAGGATGGCTCAAGAAATGTGCTTTTAACTTATTTTAGCTCTTATGCTTTCAACTTTTAACTAAAACCAAATGTAAATCAAATGGACTATCTTAGGCATTTCATAATATTAATCACTAAGTATTGAATATATAAATAATCAAGAACACATCAAGTTCCTCCACCCATATTTTTTTATCGTCCTCTAGAAAAAAAAAACAAAATCAAAGTTACAAACCAAAACTTTTTCATACTTCCCAAGAATAGATCACCATAAGAAAAGAGCAATATTTTTCAAAACCATGGCAAAAACTAAACATTAAATGCCTTTACTCATGATTAATCAACAACCATTCCCTTCAAAAACTGGCAATCTAGGGGTATACTTTGACAAAATGGGTTTAAGAATAAGATAGATCAATAGATACACTTAAACACTATTCATGATCAAGACATTCTACGACTTAGCATATAATCTCATTTCTCCACCACTAAGATTCACATGCATAATCATGAATCAAAGGAAGTTTTTAAGGTTGTAATATAAGAAAAGGTTAAGGTGAGATGTATTTGAGTAATGTAACATTAATGCCATCAAAGTTAGTGAAGCAAGAAAAATACTCAATGTAACATTAAGTGCAAAAACTAGCATTCACTTAAAACTAGGTACCATCAGCTATGATAAATACAAAAACTATATTTTATAACTCAGATTCAAGCCTTCACACTATAATCCATATCAAGCATAAGGAATTAGAAGGAATCACTCACAAAAATTGATGATAAATAATATATTGTAACTATAAGGAATGACCTTTCAAAGCAACATCTCCCTCATTTACATTATAATCAAATAACATTTTCCATACAACTTTAGGAAGAAAGATTAATCATGAATAACTTTGTAAAGCAAATGCATTTCCTCCTTAATAATATTATTTAAACATATTTTTCTTTTTCTTTTCCTTTTCCTTTTCATTTTTTCTCTTTCTTCTTTTTTTTTAACAAAAAATGAAAGATGTACGTCAACAATGGAATTCCTTGATAAGAGATAAAATGGCATTCTAACAATTATAACCAACCCACACATATGCACACCCCCACACTTATACTCTTATGCATCCACAAACATCAATAATCATAATTCTCCACTAACTTTAACGCTTAGGTAGGACATTTACTTAGGTTTAAGACATCTAATATTGTTAGCATAAAAAGAAAAGGCAAATAAAGCTCAAAAGGGCTTATCAAAAGGAAAAATCATATTGATGGGTAGGCTATTTGGTAAATGTAGCTTGTAGAACAAAGAATGCCTATATCATTTTCATGTTAATGCATGTGACAAAATATGGTCTCAAATAGAAAATCAAAGTAAAGTCAGGATGTACATGTTATGAAGTTCACACATAAACAAAAGACAATGAGATTGATATGGATGTGCCAATTTGTAAAGGCTCAAAATCTTACCGACTTGTGTCAACCGCTAGTCACTTCTATTCTAAAGATAATGTATATTGACCAATCACAAGAGTAAAAGTATAGGTTTAAGTTGCTATGAATTTTTCTAGTTAATTTTACTCTATAATTATAACTATATATAAAAGCAATAGGAAAAGAGAAAATGTTTGTTTGTTTGCTCTCTCTCTCTCTCTCTCTTTTTACTTAAAAACATGTAAGAAACAAACACACTTGAAAACAAACTCAAAACACACAAGATAGCTAAGATCCCCACCCTCACAATTAAAACTTACATTGTCTCCAATGTAACATTAAATATAAGGAATGAAGCATTTAACAAAAATAGCTAATTTAATAATGTAAATGAAAAGGAACAAAGTTCCCTTAGGATGCCTCCCATACAATGCCTTTGTTTATTGTCGTTGGCTCGACTCCATGTTTTCCTCCTTGTGTTACAAAATTTTGATCTCTAGGGATCACAGCTTCGACATTTTCCACTTGACCTTCTTTAGGACAAGGTTTGAGTTGATGACCACTTACAAGCAATATCTTCCCTATTTCGAAACCTTTAATCTCTACTGCACCATAGGGAAAGACATTAGTAATCACACAAAGATTGGCCCAATAAGGACGGTATTTATACATAAACAATTTATATTTAGCACAAGAAAGAAACACTTTTTGAACAATGATAAAGTTTTTTTACGAGACGTTAAAAGCTTTGGTCTTCTTTTTCATTGAAACTGTTTCTTATTTATTTGTATGCTTCTTATTACAATATTCCTATACTGAGGGGACAATCATATTAATTGTAAAAATAGAATGGTCATTATGGGAGTGCTTATTAACCTAAAAATATTGAAATGAGTAACTTCCCCATCAGATGCCATCATAAGGGTACCCTCATGAACATCTATCTTAGTTTGGTTCATGTTAAGAAATGGTCTCCCTAGTAAGATAGGTATTAGGTGATAGTAAGTTTCATTATTCATGTCAATCACATAAAATTCATTTGGAAATATTAGTTCATTTACCTCCACCAGCACATCCTTAATCACCCTATCTAGGTAAGCATTAGTTTGGTTAACCAATTGTATGATAACACTAGTTTCTTTTAACAAGCTTAAATTTAAAGAAGCATATATGGAACGAGGCATAACATTAATCGATGCTTTTAAATCTAACATGGCCTATTTAATTTTGGTGTTACCCATTCTGTAAGGAATAGTAAACATGTTTGTGTCCTTACACTTAGGAGCTATTTTCTTCTTAAAGACTACAGAAATAGTTTCACTCATCTTAATCATTTCATTACCTCCCAACTTTCGCTTGTTTATACCCAATTCTTTAAGGAATTTTGCATGCCTCGACACTCGTTTGATCAAACCTAATAGTGGGATATTCACCTCAACCTTCTGAAAGGTCTCCCATATCTCTTTATCATTATCCTCCTTCTTTGACTTTGTTAACATGCTAGTAGAAGTTGGAGGATTAGTCCTTACAACAATTAGGAATTCATCTTTTACCTTTGAGCTAGAAGGCATATCCCTTTCTTCTTCAAGCTGCTTCTCAATTTCTTCTTCACTAGCCATCATTTGTGTAATCCTTTCTGGACCCTTAAGCTTCCTACCACTCCTCAAGGTGATCGCACTAAAATTCTTCATATTGAATTCAGGTTGTGATGGCAATTTTCCTCCTCTTTAGGCTAAACAATTAATAGCCACTACCATCTAGCTCACCTAGTTCTCCAAATTAATAATGCTAGAATTCATCTCCTGAAATTTAGAATTGGTCACTTGCTGAAACTGCTATACATCCTGTTGGAATTCTAAGTTGTTAGTTGCAAACGACTTAACTATATCTTTTAACAACATACCTAAGGTAGGGGGACTTATGGCTTTGGTTGGAATTACTACACTCTTTGTATCCTATTTGGGAAGTAATTTTGTTGCCTATTTCTCACATAACCCAGGTTGGGATGGTCTATCCAACCTGGGTTATACTTTCAGGAATGTGGGTTGCACTGGTTAGAAAATTTCCTCCCATCATATTGACATATTTTATATTTTCCTCTTGTAAGGTTAGGCACCCATTGGTCGAATGACTTGTATTTACACATATTCTTCATGCCTTTACTTGTGCCTATCCTACTGTAATTTGTCTACCAAAAGATGTTAACTCATCTGAATGATGTCTAAGGGATGAAATACTTACCTTGTTTACATGACGAACATCGTTGCTAGTGCCAAATTGTTGAGTATTAGTGGCCATATGCTCAATTAAAATCCTGTCCTCTATAGGAATCTTCTCATATAATGTCCAACCACTCACTGCATTGACCAAACTCCTTTTTATAGATAACAATCCTTCATATAAGTATTGGATGAGGAATTGCTCTGAAATGCTATGGTGAGGAATGATGACATACAACTTCTTGAAGCGTTTTCAATACTCGTAAAGGGACTCTTCGATATGTTGTTTTATTTTGCGTATCTACACAACACAACACAACAATACCCAAATTCCCGCCTAAGCAGGGCATTGAGAGGGGGGAGGGGGGGAGGTAAGATGTACGCAATCATGTCTGCATCTCCTATAGAGATATAGAGATTGTTTCCTTATAGACCTCTGGTTGTTTTGGTGACTCGAACTCAAAACCTCCTTAGTCTTAAGTGAGGAGTCGAAACCAATTTTGCATATCTCTTTTCTTATATTAGTTGTCATCGATTCTGGAAAATATTTCTTCAAAAACAACCTTTTCGTTTTAATCAACATTTTAACACTCCCAGGAGGCAAATCAAATAGTCAGTCCTTCTGAATCTTTCAGTGAGAATGGGAAAGCCCTTAACATGATCCATTTGTTTATCACCCTTGGGGGTTTCATACTTAGACAAACCACATCGAGCTCCTTAAGATGCTTACAAGCATCCTTGTATGCGAAACCATGAAAATTAGGCCAAAGATAGATTAGGCCATATTTAAGCTCAAAAGCAACATTTTCAACAAAATTTATGAAAGTGATGCATAAAGTCCTTTGAGTCAAATTTAGGGCAACCAACTCTCTTGGAGTTCTTGGATTGGCCATGGCTTTCTCAATTTCAATTCCTTGTTGTACTCTTAGAGTTATTCTAGTTTCACTACATAACCTTCATAATGTCTTTTCAATCTTGGGATCAAATTGTACAAGATCTTAATGAGGAGATCTTGTAACTACCATATACAAACACTAACAAACATGAAAGATCAAGAAACAAATGTAAAAACTAATTATAAACAAACATGTACAAAATACCAATTGAAATCAAAAGAACAAACTGAAGCATCACATTCCTCGGCAACATTGCCAAAATTCTTGATGCATGTCGAATGTACCAGAAAATAAAATCTATCTCTGCACAACTAAATTTATTACAGTGGTGAGTAGGGATTGTATCCACAAGAAATGTACATGTAACTTTTATATGATAAGAATTGTTGTTTAAGAAATAAAGGGGGTTTGGTTGGATGCAATTAAGAAAATAAAGTAAAATTGAATTAAAGAAAGCAAATCAAACCAAAAAATTGAAGATTTATAAAATTGATTAATATGTTTAGAATTTGATTTTGTGTTCAATCTCTGCTTACACATAAATAACTGTACTTCATTATCTTGTTTTTTTCATACCTCCTATAAACTATTAATCATAAGTTAGCAATAAGCTTTATTAACCTCGACTTTCCTTTAGGCCCTGTTTAATCAAAATAAACTCTTTAACCAAACCTAGCTATCGAACAACCTAGAATAAACTCTCTTAATTTAATAGGACAGTTGTAATATGAATTAGGAAAACAAATTAATCTAGACAATAACCACACATGCTTATGTCATTTTACCTATGTTATGCTATTTCTAATGATTAAATACCACTAATTATCATAAATGAATCGAAAATACAACTATTACATGTTGTATTCAAGATTCTAGAGAAGGGTTTATATAAAAAATATATATAATGAAAGCGTATAAATCAATCTTACTTAAATATTCAATTCAATAAACAAAGAATAACATAAACAATCTCCAAAAAGAAAGAGAGAGATAGTCAACAATATATAATGAAGAGATGCTCAATTGTGATCTTTGACTTGGATTTCCCCTTCAAACCGGAATGAAAAAGGATTGGCCCCCTATAGATCTCAAAGAAGTTAGAGTTCTGCCACCTTTTGTGTTCCAAAAATGATTCATGCCTTCTTTGGCTACTCACATGTCTATTTATATGAAAAACTAGGTTTTCATGAAGATGCACAATTTGATGCATGGCCTTGCATCCACCATTACATCTCCAAAAAATGTCACTTTTGAAATTATGTCTCACTATGCATATTATAGATCATGCTGAATCCTTCATTTTCTTGCACTTTCTTATCCCATCTTCACTTTAATCCATCTCCTTCTTATTTCACAAAGACAAATCAGTTTGAACATTAAGATAATTGCTCAAGGAATTTGCTTTTAACTCATTTTAGCTCTTGTTCTTCCAACTTGTACCTCAAAACAAATGTGAACCAAAGTGACTATCTTAAGCATTTAATAATATTAATCGCTAAGTATTAAGTAGTGAATATATAAACAATCAAGCACACATTAATGCTCAATTTCACCAAATATTTCATATTAATATTTTTATTTTTATAATTATTACTTATATTTTTGTATCTTCTCTACTTTGTTAAAATTATTGTTATATATATGTATATATAATTCTTCTTCTTAGCCATACATTCTAAAATATCTTAACTTAGAAGATATTGTTTTTAGTTTTTTACTTATCTTATTTTATGCAAAATGATTATTAACCCATTTTAATAACCTTTTTTAAAAAAGTAAAGTATATTAATAATGAAATGTAGTTATAATATAATGGATTAATAAATTGTCATTTAAAGGTTCTAACTAACCATGAGATAACAAATAACACTATTTAAATATCCTCTAACTCTTGGATGAAGTCTTCTTATACTAATCTATAAGCTATATGATTATAGGAAGCTTAACAATAAATGAAACAAGATTAGTCCTTATAATTGAGGAACTTAAAACAACAAGACTACACATTAGGTTTATTTTATGATCTAGAAAATGCCCTCTAATAGTTTGGATGATTAAGTTTAATAGGCCATGAATTGAAGCAAAGGTCTGAAGAAATATCCTTTTGTTCCTCTCATTGTAAATTCTGCTAACAGTGTAGCTCAAGGCAATCCTAAAAAACTATATAATCTCTATTTTTGTTCTTTTGATTTAAGTAGCACTAGTTTATGATGCCTTGCCACAGTCTTGTATGTACAAGCTGGTTACATAATTTTACGAATGTTTTCTAAATGTTGAATGAAATATTACGTCCAAAGAGGAAATGAGTAATTATTTCTTGTTTTGGCGACAAAGGACACAAACAACTTATATATTTTTGCACCTTTTAATCCACTCTAAGGTGCTCATCCTTCCTTTAATGGCTAGCCATAGAACTAGAGAAGCTCGAGAACTTGCTTAGGGAAACTCAATGTGATTGTACCATGGGACCTTTAAAGCATGAGTTTTGAGGTAGTTTTTGCATGACGAATTTGTGAAAGATCTATAGGGATTAAATTTCTAGAGAGTTGTATCCGCCTTATCCAGAATTAAATGAGAGTTTAGATTTAGTGAATAAAGGTGAGTCAAGGATCCAATTAAAGCTTCCTTAATTATTGCTTTATAAACTATAGTGTTTCTTAGGAAGTTCAATGTACTTAATCCAATCCAAGTTCTTAAGCTTGACTAATTATCATGCTAGAAAGAAGTTGTTTTCCCATCTCCTAGCTTATGTCTAGTGAAAGTTATAATTCTTTCTCAACTTTAGAATGAACAACATAATCTAGGATGTATCATACCATGGCTTAACATACCAGAAGTGCTCCATCTTGATGTTTATGAAATATACCCATTTAACATAAAGTGAATATTTATCAGTCAAAATTCGTAAATTGTTTTAATAAACTATATATGATTAGTATTTTTAATAGGTAGGATCTATAAGCTCCCTTTTTCTTGGGAAAATAAAGGTTTGACCATTTGATTTTAGCCATAAAGACATTAGAGGCATTTTTAGACCAAATGAACCTCGTCAAAATTTGCCCTATAATCTTGATTATGCTTTTTGGAAGCCAAAAAGTTATCTAATGTTACTCTACCTACTAAAGACAAGCTTACATTACACCAATTGGCAATCCTTAAGATGATTCTATCAATAAGGGGTTTACTTTCTATAAAGAAGGTTCTCTTGGTGAAGATTGGAACTTTAAGGTACAATAAAGAAGGCTTGGAAGTTTTTAAACTAGTTATTCATTCTAGATAGGTTAAACTAGTAGAGGCACCCGAGGAGAGGAACATTAGACTTTTTTTTAATATTGATGGTAATGCCCAAGAGAGCCTTCAAGGAATTAAGTGTATTCATTAGGATAAACACTAGGTTAAGGTATATCTTTGAGAATAATATAATATCATCAATAAATGAAAGATTATTGATCCTTATAACCTTGCATTCGTAATGGAATCAAAAATTTCCTTTCTTTATTGACTCCGTACTTAATCGATCTAATTAACATTTCTATGCTAAAAGTGAAAAGGTAAGGGGAAAGCGGATCCCTTTACCTTAGCGCTGTGGCCCCTTGTATTAGATTTGTTGGTTTTCCATTAATCAATATACTATAGGAGACTAGATGATGCACTATGAGATCAAATCCACAAATTTTTAGAGGAAGTTAAATGCTTTCATCTTATTAAGACTAAAATACTGGTCCAATGGTCAGTTTTTACTATTATCCTCTTCTAATTATGGTTAGCATTATGTTTTACAAAATTTTTATTGTTCATTTTCATTATTTTTGTAGGATTAAATTTGATTTTTTGTTATGTTGTTAGGGATGACATTGTTACCTGCACTTTGATTTGCTTTGTTAAAGCTCTCATCTTCCGAGCAACGGAGAAACAAGGGCTAGAAAGAGAGAGACTGAGAAGAAATGGACCGGGGTTTAACATATTCCACAGCCTCACAATCAACAAGTCCTCTATGCTTCTCCAACTGCACCGTCATGTTGAAGCACAAGCAGGCGCAGCAGCTCCCGTCGCAAATAGGGGTGGGGCCAGCTACCAGCCGCAAAAGAAGTCAACTAATATCTGTTAAGGCGAGCTCTTTGGGTTTTCCTGCTATGGGAAGACAGACCTTGTCCACCAACTGGGATTTAACAGGCCTGTCTTCCTTGGCTTCTTCTGCTCCGGTGCTTCCAAGATTTGAAGAGCTTGACACTACCAATATGCTCCTTCGTCAAAGGATCATCTTCCTTGGCTCTCAGGTCCTTCTCGTTTCTGGCCTTTGTGGTCGTTGTTTGAGTATTTGTTTTGAGGTCAATTGATTAACTTATCTAGTCTCTACTAAGATATGGCTATGAAGCAGGTTCAGTTTTGCATTGACTCTGCACATTTGCTTGGTTTTGTCGATTTATAGTCACTGAAAATTTTGTGTTCATTGAACTAGTGATGGTGTTGAAGAAGCAGTAATACTTGGGAGTATGGGTGGATTTTTAGTGGAATTTACTCTTCTCCATTATTATAAAGATGAATCTTTCCAAATTATTTGAGGTGTTCTGGATTAGTTGTTGGGACAAATTTTTCACATTTATACCTGGCATGATGCTCCCATATAGCAAGCCAATATTCAAATGACAATTTTGTGGGATATGTGTTAGGGCATAATTGCGCATGTTAGTTCATTATGTTAAGTTGTGTTCTAAGCAAAATATGTCAGTGATTCTAGATTGATGTCTTCCCACCTGATGTTTGATTTTTGAACTTTAAGATAACATAGAGCAGGAGTTTCAGATATCATTATTCTCTCTTCTCTTCATTCTTTTTTTCTATGTTTTGTTGGGTTTAAATTGCCTCATTTGTATCTAAATTTTATGATTACTGGAGATCATTAAGCTCCAACAAACATGTCTGGTGATCCAATCTTGAGGATTCTCACAATTGTTATTGTGGAAAAAAATGACTTTTTAGGATTTCCTATTTAGCTAGAAAATCTCATGATCATGGGATCTCATTGTTTTTGTTTCTTTATCAGTTGTTAGGGCAATATATATATAATTGACTCTCTTGTATACCTGTAAACTAAGTAATGGAAAAAAAAAATTTCTCAAAGTTTGACAGTAATGTCACACAAAATTCCATTCCCTCCTTGCCAATTTGATCAGTTGACTTTTTTCCTTGCATTTCCTTGAGATCATAAGATCTAAGAGATGATCACTGTAGATTATCTACAGGACATCTATTGTAGCTGCACTGCCTTTACTCACAAGGTTGCTAAAACTGATACATCTTCTTTTTTTCCATGTTATCCTGAAAATTTTGCACTCAGTAACAGTCTGTAAATTCAACATGTGATCCATGTCAGCTTTTATTAAATGAAAACAATACCTTCTGCTTGCGCCATTTAATATCATTCATGATGTGTTAGTAAATTCAACTAGTGTCTAACTCAAAAAGGAAGGGACTCGAAGCATAGCCCTTGCATATACCCATCTTTAAAGGAAAGTCTTCCATATGATCCCTGCACTTCATACACAAGTATCTGTCTTTTTGAACACATCTGTTTAGCCATTACATATCTTGATAGGCTGACTCAAAGTCATTTGTCAATAATTTATAAGTCTTCTGGTTGTAGAATTGGTTGAGAGAATGTAATGAAATTTACTCGTTTGAAAAATCATGGTGGACAGGTAGATGATGTGACGGCTGATTTCATAATAAGCCAGCTTTTGTTTTTAGATGCTGAAGACCCAAAAGAGGATATCAGGTTGTTCATTAACTCACCTGGTGGCTCCGTTACTGCTGGTATGTCCATAAATTTGTTATGATCTGCATGAAATTATGTTCCTCTAATTTTCTCCTGTATTTACCCATTTCGAATTTGGGTAAGTTTATGCTGCTTCTCCAGTCCTAAAATCCTGCTTTCATGGAGTATTGTTTTAGCATACTCAAAATGATAACTATTCCAATTCCTCATCTGGGATGTATGTGTTCTTTGACAAACTTCGTGAACATATCTTGTCAACCTTCAAGTGGCTCTACTTGGTATTCTGATACTATGTTGAAAAGCATCCATTAACGCTTATGAACACTAATTCTCCAATTGTGGAACTTGCAAGATAATATTCCTTAGTTGGCCATCTCTAGGACCAGGTAGGAAAACATTTGGTTTATTTTATTCAGTTGTTGCGTAGAATTCATTACTTTAAAGACCTCCAGATAACTTGTTGATTCCTATTTTTTCCCCCCCTCTATGGTTGAATAAAGGATTGGGAATATATGATGCAATGAAGTTGTGCAAGGCTGATATTTCAACTGTTTGCCTGGGACTTGCTGCATCTATGGGAGCATTTCTTCTTGCTTCTGGTACTAAAGGCAAGAGGTTCTGCATGCCAAATGGAAGAGTGATGATCCATCAGCCACTTGGAACAGCTGGAGGCAAAGTAAGTTTTAGTACTTGCTTACCATTTGAGGCAATTGTTTGGGTTCCTGACAATGTGCATTCTGTATTATACGTCCTAGTGGTATCTATAACTGAGTTCCAGTTTCATAGACATAACAGGTAAATCAAGCGGAATTGTACTCACCTAAAAACATATGGCTTAGATTGAAATTTTGCATGACTCTGTATCTTAGCTTTCTATGCCAGTATCTCAAGAGTTTGAATTTGAAGCACCACGAATTTTTGTATGAAGAATATGTATGAACTGCTACAAGGGCTGTTAATTCTGCTACAACATTAATTAATGTTGCATGTTGCATACAGCAATTACTTTTTGGTTGACTAATTGTGCTCTAGACAAACTGCTTTAAACATGAAATGTTAAGGAAAAGAAATTAGCTTTATTTCATTACATATAGTTGGAGTAGCAGCGAATGTGTGTCTTTGAAGTGATATCTCATTCCGGAGGTGCTTTGTGAGGATCATCTTTCTATCTTTGACTTTTGCAACTATAACCATACACTTAAAGATGTTTTGAGTTTTTACTTGAAAGTTTTTACCTGAGTGTTTTGTTGTAGATGTTGGAATTGAATATGCGTGCATATATGTTTGTCTGTATGCATGTTAGAATAGTGATACTGATTTCTTGTGCAATTGCAAGAAATTGAGCTGTTGTTTTCTGTTTCTTTACTTTTTTGTTCATGTTTGAGATGAAAGCTTGTAGTGAAAACATCAACATTCAGATAGCAATTTCGATTTCACTAGAATACCAATTACTACCAAATATCCAAACACACCTTTGAGTTTTGACTAGAATCTTTATTTTTGCTAACATATTTGAATTAATTTATGGATGAGTATTTAATTTGATGTGTTTTTACGAATCTCTTGCGTATATTTTTTATCAAGTTTCATATTTTTTTCAGTCAACGGATATGAGCATACGCATAAGAGAAATGAACTATCACAAAATTAAGCTAAACAAGATCTTGTCAAGAGCCACTGGGAAGCCTATTGAGCAGGTTCGCAATCAAATAAATTTCAATATTTTCCTACATTAAACATCTCATGATTATGGTCTGTTCATTTTGGAGGATAAACCTTCTTTGTTCTGATTCCCTATCCTGTTTTAGATTGAAGTTGATACTGATCGAGACAATTTTATGAATGCTTGGGAAGCAAAAGAATACGGGTTGGTAGATGCAGTTATTGATGATGGAAAGCCAGGACTAGTTGCACCTGTTGCAGATGCTGCTCCCCCACCAAAGACTCGAGTCTGGGATATGTGGAAAGTCGAAGGGGGCAAGAAAGCTAGGAAAGGATTGCCCTCCGAACATAAATTTTTGCAGAATGGGCATGTTGGCGTCCAAGCAGCTGAAGATAAAGCCATGGATGATAAAAAGGAGTAATATAGTATTGCATTAGATTTTAACATGTTAGGTTCATCGTACTTTTTTCTCAAAAGGAGTATCAATATATATACAAAAGGAGTCTTTGTTTTTAAATTTAGTTAAAAAAAATTGTTTGTTCGAGCTTTTGATTTTGATTTCTTCTAATTTTCTTAATTTAGGAAAACAATAAAATGTTGTTTTTATTTTTGTTTCTATTTTTTATAATATGATTTTCTATTAATTAAATATAATATTATTTAATTATTTAATATTAATTATTAATTATTAAAAAAAACTATGAATAAATTAATCTAAAATTTATAATTAATTCAAATATTTACCTTAAAAAATAATTAAAATTTAATTTAATAATTAGTGATAAATTTAATTTTTATTAATTTATTAATAAAAATAATTTATATTTAAATTTATCTAAGATGTAATTATTAGACATTAACAATCAAATAAAAACAAGAAACAAAAACATCTCTTGCAAAAATTAAATTCAGATGTGAGGTTTGGGAAGGTCTAGTAGTAGGTGATTTTATCCTTGATTAGTAAAGAGGTTTCCAAGATTATTTTTGAGAGTTGATTGAAGAAAATAAAAGTAAAAAATATAAACGAACATTGTTTAAAGAAAACAATAGAATAAAATAGAAATAAAGAAATTCAAAACCAAAATAAAAGATAAAGAAATAAATATAATAATAACCTAACATCATAAAGATAAAAAGGTATAGAATAAAAATAAAAGATAAAATAAATAATAAATAAACAGACAAGAAAAAAGAAATAAATAAATAAAACAAACAAACAATTGAAATAGAGAAGAAAACACTACTTAACTAACATTAACAAGAAACAAGAATTAAAAGAAAATGTTCAAAAAGCCTATGAAAAAGAGAAGGGCCTTTTTATGCAACATCTCTTATTTGTATCCTATTTCGCCAAAGTTTCCTATTAAGAGTCAAGTCCTTGATAAGCTTTAGCAAAGTTATATCATTTCCAATCACCTTCCCTCAGTTCTTCTTAGGTTTTCCTTTTTTTCTCTTACAGTCTTTAAGTACAATATTGTCACATCTTCTTAATAAGGCATCACGATGTCTTCCCTTAATTTGTCTGAACTACCCAAATCTTGTCTTCCTTAATTTACCTTCAGTGTCAGCCACTCTCAGTTTGTCTCTTACCACTACGTCCCTAACCTTTTCTCTTCTTATAAGGTTATATATCTATCAAAGCATCCTCGTCTCCATTACGATTAACTTATGACTATGTACCTATTTGATGAGCTAACATTCAGTTCTATAAAGCGTGACTGACTTAGTTGCTAAACAGTAGAATTTATCTTTTGCTTTGGTGGTATCTTCTTGTCATGTAACATTCCTTATGCATCATTCCATTTAAGTAATCATGATTTGATACGGTGAATTATCTTCATCTATCTTACCATTACTTTGGATGATGGATCAAAAGGTACTTAAAATAATCTTTTTATGGTATCACTTCTAAACCAATCTTTATCTCTACCTTTGATGCCACCTTATGGCCCAAAAAGTTAGTCTCTAGTATTTTGTTTTAGTCCTGCTTAATTTAAAGTCCTTTAACTCTAGCATATCCTTGGAAAATTCTTGCTTGACATTGGCATCCTCCTTTGTCTCACCAAAATAATCAATATCATCAACAAACAATATGTAACAAGGCACAACCCCTTAGATATTCTTGGTGAACTCATTCATCACTACTATAAACATGAAGGAGCTCAACGAGGATCCTTGTTGTAGACCAGTATCGATAGAGAAATGCTCCTCTTATTGTTCTTACTTTAATCCTAACAGCTTCATACATATCCTAATAACCTTTGTATAGGTCATAAAAACTCCTTTGACTTCTAAACACTTTTGTATGACTTCCTTAGGTACCTATCATAAGTCTTCTCCAAGTTAACAAAAATTAAAAAGTACAAAAAAAATATAATTGAAACCAAATGATTGTTTAGCAAGTTGGTCATTTAAAATATAAACTTACTCAAGCTAGTTTGGGAATGCTTTTCATTAGGCTTGATTATTCCAAAATGGTTTTATACTAGTCTAGATCATTCACAACCTTTTAATAGGCAGAACAACCTAAGTCATAAAATATAAAATAAGGCTAACTCAACTCATATTGAATAGATTTCCTTTTGCTGGGATAAGGAAATTGGACACGATTTAGAATGTTTGATAGAACCTTTTAAGTCTCCAGAAAAGAAACTTAAGACTCATATGTGTTATTAATGAAACTGATAAATTTTAATGATGTGGGGTTTTTAACAATATAAAAGGAAATAATTCAATATTTATTTTACGAATTATTAATGAAAATGATTAATTTTATTCATTTATCTTTACAACGTTAAGGGTTTGTTTAAATATTTTATTTTTATTAACTATTTATTAAAGAGGGTTTTATCCCATTCATAATTGCAATAGTTGAGTATACCCATATTTTCTAATAAGTAGTGTTTCAAATAATGTATTGATGTCTGTTTCATATTCCAAGCATATGATGTAAATTTAGCTAATGCTAGCGAGTATTGGACGATTCTACAAGGACTATGTTATTGACTACTTATTCTACACAAATTTAAATATATAGACTGTCATGCATGAATGAACAAAAGAAAATAGAGAATCAATTCTAAAACATCAATTTAAAGTAGTGATCAAGATTAAAATAAGCAATAGATAAACTAGATTAAGGTAAGATATCTCTTAAGACTTTATATTTTGATTTCACTTTAGTTTTCCCTTAGTCTAGTAAGTGGTCATAAGAAAGAATTATGTTCTCTTTATAGTACCACAATCCCTATCCTTAAATTGAATTAATTGAAATCTCTTTTTAATCAATATAACCTAAGAATGTATTAATCCATTATATGAGTTCTCATGATAGGTTTTACCCTAACATTAAAATTCATGTAATTCTCTCTCGAGTAACTCTTGCAACCCTTATTGTCCTTGTTATGATCTAAACATAAACAACAACAATATCAACATCTCAATGAAAGTCCTGTTGATCGAGGGGTCTAGAGAGGTCAAGAAGTACGCAACCTTACCCCTAATTGATTGAGAGGCTATTTCCAATTTGTTATGATCTAAATGTGGAAATTATTTTTTGATCTTAATGTATGAATATAGTTATTGAATATTCAACTTTCTTTCCTTAAATTCAATTAAGACAAGAACATGAACAATTTTCAAAAAACTAGGAATTTCATTGAACCAAAATATCAATTTAAAAGATTACATCCTAGGATCCATTCTACCTAGATATATACGTAATTAGTTCATGAATAAACAAGAAAGAATAACACAAAAACAAGAGAAAACAAAAGATAAAGAAAGTAAAAAAAAAAAGATCAAGAAAGCATCTCCATGGAGCTTAAATATTTAAATTATTAATTATCTTTTTGAGATCCTTTTTCCTCTTGCAAAATTTTCTTTCCACTTGGTCTCTAGCTATTGTATTTAGCTTCTAAATGAATTTTTTATTAAAAATAGTCTCTATATTAGTTAGAAGTAAGATTGCATACTTTTAGACTTCCTTAGACCTCTAGTAGTGGGAATTCTGCTGGAATGTTGTTGTTGTTGTTCTAATTGAATGTTTAGCTTAAAAACTTGTTTATGCAAAAAATTTCCCAGTTTTATCAGTTTCCTCTTATTTTAATAAATTAAGGCCTAATTTTTATGTCCAACACGACCCTAATGCAAGGTTGCATTGGTATCATATTACCTTGTCTCAATTTTTGTAACTTTTTATGTTGATCAAAACTGCCAAAACAAGATTGAAAACGAGACTATATATACCCTACAGTGATGAACATAAGTTGAACATAAGGTCATGTTAGTTGTGTAAGGAGAAATAGAATGTCCCTTATTGGAATATAATCCGTAGATAAAATATTTTCTAGAGAAACATAATAGGACATGATAAAACATGGTCAGTAACAAGGTGACATATTCTTGAGCCCTTCTTTACATCTTCTAAAGTTTCTCCAAATTGACTAAATTATTCTCCAAAATATCTTCTTTCCTTAGAGAGGATAAAACAAGTCTTTAGACAAAATATGACTCATTTTGAGTATCAAATCGTATAAGAATATCTAAAACACAAGCACAATGCTATAAAAACTTATATTAAAAGAAAGGGTCTATCTAGCATATATCAAACTCCCTAACACTTGAGTATTGCTTGTCCTCAAGGAAATCAACTTCATCATCCTTAACTTAAATATAAAGCAATTTTTTTTAAAAAAAGTTAATTAGGCCAAGCATATGAATCAAGATTCTTCATCACTTATCTAATTACAAACACCATCAAAGTATTAGGCAACTAACTACTTGTATCAGTTTAAAAGTTAATTTATTTCGTAAATTATCAAACTTCAACCCAAATCATAAAATTTAACTCTATTTATAAGATGAAAAAGTATGAGAAAAATTGCTTTAACTTTCTAACATATTCTTACCTCTTATTAGTATAAAACAAAATACTGAATTTAAATATTTTAGGAGCGTTTAGAAGCTTGTTTGAGAAGTCACCTAGCCTTTTGTGCGAAACTAAACTCCTTTTTACAAATACTTTTGATTATTCAACTAGTTCACTATCTCAAAGGACTACTAGAGCCAATCTTTAACTTTAACTTTTATTTTAGTTTGAAGTTAGTAAAGTGAAACTATATAATGTTAAATTGTTCATAATTTTACATTTTAGGATAATAAAATGCTCAAAAGTGATCACATATACTCAATGCATATATAAATTATACTAAAATTATCATGATGTTAATCAAGTTTCTATTCTCTAATGTCATAAAATTCATTAACGCTTATAGCTTGTCACTTATATGGCTCTTTCGTAAGGTAACCTTTAAGGTTTCAAAGACCATAATCTGAGATAATTTAATCAAATAAAGATATCAGTTAACCTATCTAAGATATGGAACTATACATAGAGAGTTATCAAATTATTACCTTAAACTACCTTACCAATCAAAAAGTAGAAATTCCTATTGTTAAATACATTTTATTCAAAACTAGAATATATTCAAATATACATAACTGCAAAAGAATTTATCATATAGAAGTTCATTTTACATATATTTATCATGTATAAGTTCATTATACATACTTTATGCATGTGTAATTTTTGTTAGTAATTTTCATTTTCTAAACTGATGTATGCACCCATATGCACACACACGCATGCACACATGCGCACACACAGATAGACACACCACACACACACACACACACACACACACACACACACATATGTTTATATTTGTATAGATTTATATTTCTTTTAACATATATAAAAATATAGTTCGTTTATATACTTCCATCAACTATAAAAATTGGAAGATGATAGTTTCACTCTCAACAAATGCTTTTATGCTAAAATTCAAATATTACTTAGATTCAAATACATATGGGAAGAAAGAAAAAACCTTAAAACTTAAGTTTTTTGATAACTTAGAATTCAACATCTTAATTATCACTAATTAATTAGTATACTCTTAAAGTTAATCTAAATTTCACTTTTCTCATTTCCTTGCTTTAGCATGATATAATCTTTTGTTGTTAGAGAATTCAAAGTAAAGATCAACGAATCTATTATAACCTTAAAAGAAAAACTTATGATGAATTGGACAACCAAGCATAATCATCATAAGGTGGATAAGTGTAACCCTAAATATTTTCAAGTTAATTCAATGCTTTCATTCAATTTTTCATAGCATTCTTCATTTAACATATATATTTATTAATTTGTTTTAATATGATAAAGGAGTTAGATAAGATCTTAATGTTTGTTGTAGAATATATTATGAGATAATATTTTAGAGAGCACAAACTATAGACGTGATAGACGACAGCATATGAATTTATAGGTTAATTTTCTTTGTAAACTACTTTATTTATAGTTTATAACATTATTTTGTATTTTTGAAAAGGATGTTCAAATTAATTGGCAAATCATAAGTCTTACAAGTTATCCAAGTCATTTTTAAATAATATTTAATTCTTAAAACCTTCTTAAATTGTGACAATGTATATTTCTAACTAAAACCCTTCAAACACCTCCTCAAAAGTTCAACCCGGAGTCTCTTTAAGAGAACTTCTTGACAATATAAGCAAAGATTAAGGAGGCAATTAGGTACTTTAATTATAAGGTTAATTTAGTATCAACCTATACCAAAATGTTAGAAGCCCAAATTGCCCAACAAGCACTTTCCGGAGAGTCTTCCCACGGGTGTGGAAAACACCTTCATTCCCACGATAGTGGTTTAAAGATCCAAAAACTTTCTAGAGAACCTTCCTACCATCGCAGGTTACTTCAAATTTTCCACTTTTTGAACCCTCTTCCAAGCTTAGCATTCATTCTCAACATTCAAACAACCTGCAAACACATTAAATTCAACTAACCAACAAGCAATATGAAGAGAAAAAAAGTTAAACAAAATTCAAATAAATACCAAGCAAACTCAAATCAAACCTAATCACAACTAAATAAATTAAGCAAATAAATAAACAAGAAACAATTAAAAGAAAATAAAATTCCATAGATTGCCTCCATGCAGTACTTCTTTTAACGTTGGTAGCTCGATGCTCTCATTGTGCTTAAGGTGGTTCAAATGAATGGTGCAGTGGTAGTGAAGTCATTGATCTCAAAATTTGCACATGAGCTACCCTGTTATGGATTCCACCTTCCTTATGATTTTCCTTTCTTCGCCTCCTTCTACACAATTGTTTATTTCTGAATGCATTCCCAGAATCCTCAATATCTTCCCATTATCCTCGAGATTTAGTTTCCTTGATATTAGTTGGAGGTAGAAGAGAACTGTTGTCTTTCTCTAATACCTTGAAGGTTATTTGCTACTTTTCTACCCTCAGAGTTAGTTCACCCCCATCAACGTCAATTATTGACCAAGCAGTGGCCAGGAATGGTCATCTAAGAACCATGGGGGTTTATACATCTTCTCTAATCTCCAATATATAGAAATCTATGGGAAAGATGAATTTATTGGTTTGTACTTGCACATTCTTAATAATCTTCTTCGGTTGATGAACTGTTCTATCAATCATTTTTACTAATATCTTTGTGTGTTCTAACTCTCCTGACCCTAACTTCTGACTAAAAGTGTAGGGCATCATATTGATACTTACTCCTAAATTTGTGAATGCCCTGTCTATATTAACCCCATTGATCCTGCAAGGAACGTAAAAATCCCTTGGGTCCTCTTTCTTCTGTGCTATGTTGGGGTTTCCTTCCGCTATATGTTCCTTCAAATTCTTCTTGACTAGATCCTTTAATGTAAGCCTTGTTTGTAGTTATTTTGTTATGTCCTCAACCTTGTTTGATTCAACCTCCTTAAAATTCCCTATTGCCCTACTTAAACTTGACTTCCGTTGAGCTAGAATAGGGTATGGAATTTCAAATTAGGAATCCTTAATTGGCTTAATCACAAGCTCACTTGGAAGGAATTTTATAATAACTTGTCCTTCTCTCTTGTCTTCCTCTTCCTTCACATGCTCAATTTTCTTTTCCTGGGTTTGAGTGAAGACCATGATCTGTTCCTTTGGGTTAGACTCGGTATTGCTTAGTAGACTACCTACACTTCTAGAAGACAAGGAATTAGTAAGTTGACCTACTTAGACCTCCAAATTATAGATGGATGAGACATGATTCTTCACAATCTGATCAAACTTTGCCTCCATCATCTTTTGACTTTCCTCCTAGCTAGCAAACATCCTCTTCTGATTCTCTTTATGAGTTGCTAGTTTGGACCCTAAAAGATCCATCAATTTGTCCATTTTGCTCTTCATATCCAATTTGATCTTACTGAAATCTACGAGGTTCCTTGAGATCTTGCTTGGCCATCTGTATTGTTAGTACTTCAAGAAAAATTCAGGTGGTTTCTCCACCCCAGATTATACGTGTTCGAGCAAAAATTATTACCTCTTTGTGGTTGGCCCAAGTAATTTACCTATTTTGTACCACTAGCTCCTGAGAAGAAACATTTAGTTGAGCCATAGTTGTTTTGCCCACATAGCTCACACTGTACTTGCATAACTTTTTCCTTAGATGAAGATGCCCCTTGCTTGTTACTCAACTGCTTGGTAAGGGTTGTGATCTGTGCCTGCAAAGTTACCTTTTTGCTCCTTTTTCCCCTGTCTACTCCTCTCACTTGACCACATGCAACTATTACTCGCCAATTCTTCTAAAAGGTCATGAGCTGCATCAATAGTCTTCGTCATCAAAGAACCTCCAACCGTTGCATCTATGGTTCCTCTCGTGCTTTGATTTACACCATTGTAGAAAGTCTGCAACAGAAACTCCCTCAAAAGGTTGTGGTGGTGACAACTTCTTTGTAATTCTTTAAACCTCTCCTAGGCTTCATATAAAGACTCCCCATTACTCTGCTAAAAATCTGTGATCTTTAAACCTCTCCTAGGCTTCATATAAAGACTCCCCATTACTCTGCTAAAAATCTGTGATCTCCTTTACAATCCTTATCATCTTAGTCAATGGAAAATATTTTCTAAGGAATGCTTGGGCTAGCTGCTCCCAAGTAGTGATCTGCCCTAAATTTAACAAGTTGTACCACACCTTCGCCCGATCTTTTAGAGTGAAAGAAAATAGTCACAACTTCACAGCATTAGACATCCCATTAAATTGGAAGTTGTTGCAAATCTACAAAAAATTTGCAATAAGGGAATTTGGATCTTCGTTGGACAGTCCATAAAATTGCACACTATTCTGAAGTATGTTGAGGAGTGCCAACTTAATCTTGAAATTGTTAGCTTAAATCACTAGCCTTGCAGCTCCTTGAGGAATGAATCCTAGTCTGATAGAGTCCAGCAATGTCTTCTTAGCTCCTCCACACTCTTCTTCTTTAACCATATTTCTTTGTATAATATCTCAACGCTTCGCTCTTCTTAACTCTCATTCATGTCTTGTGATATGAAATAACTCTTCGTCGCTAAACTTTGTCGATCTTTACATGCTCCTTATGTTCATGCAACTAAAAATGCACAAGGAAAAGTATCAAAATCTCTTAAATCGAAGTAATCTAAACTGAACAAGATGCTAAACAAATAATCTTCTAGCAATGACACCAAAAAGTTGTTGATTGAAAACAACTCCTGGTTTTATGCTTAAATTCACTAGTATATAGGTCATGACTTGTAGTAATAAGTAGATATCAATCCCATGAGGATTGTGCTTAGGCCCCACTTAATTCAAATTAATCATTGTTTAAGAACCATAATTTTTATGGAAATAAATTGGAAATTAAAGTAAATTAAACAACTAACAAAACACAAATCATAACTCACAAATGCATAAACTAGAATTCTCTCAATCTACAAAATCAATCCACCAATTCAATTAGTTATTAAGTTATCCTACAGGTGATCAATTAATTGGCCAAGATCTCTCTTTCAACTAATCAATTAACTTAATGAATGTTGGTTTATAGAATGCCAACTCTTATTGTACAATTATACACAAATATCCCAACTCAATCTCTCTATAAATTGCAAGGTATATATATTCAACATTCATAAAAAACATGTCATTTAAATCAATAAAATAGGAGTTTAACAAGAAGTTCAAAAGTAATCTCTATAATTAAATTAGACACACATGATGTACATAACATTCCCAACAATCAAATAATCCATCATATAAATGCTAGAAAAGAAAAACAAAAGAAAACTAAATGACTCAAACTCCTCCTCTTCTTGGCCCGAATTTGGAAAATCCGGCGTTGGTATGCTCTTTTCCCAATTGTGAATGAAAACGCTTGAATCTTTACATCTCTTGAAGCTCTAAACCTGTATTTTTACTCAAGGAGATAAGTCTCACATGAAGCTCCTTCATCCATAAGGGTTTGTAACCTTATATAGTCCAAAAAACCTAAAACTAATTGAACCTCGCGTGTATCTTCAAGTTAGTCATCCCACGATCGTGGGAATTGGCAATGACTCCCGTGATCGTGGGTTCTAGTGTTATGATTCTTCCTTATGTCCTCTCCTCTCTTGGTCTCTAGTTCAATCACAAATGTGGCCAACCTCCCTTCCCACATCAAAATGATCAATTCTTACCCTAAATCAACATCAAAAGTAAAAGAACACAATGAATATGAAACTAAACAAAAAATAAAAAATAAATCCTAAATCACAACAACAATAATCTATTATGCAAGAAACACATGCCAAATATTTAGGAAAAACACACATGAATGCACAACTATCAATCATCTTAGCAGAAACAGTAGAATTTTCAATCTTTAATGTTGAACCTATGCCTACTTCTACTTTTTTGGAAGACTATTCTTTTGTTGATCAAGTTAATTCTACGAATTTTCATTTTGTCTCACACGAAGAAAAAGAAAAGAAGTTGGACTTGGTTAAAGAGAGTGATAAATACTACCAATTGATAATGGATGCAATTGACGAGTGTTTGGAAAATTCTTGGAGATGGATCCACATGAAAAGGAGGAACTAGTGGAAGCAACCCACCTTGAACATGACCATTAAGGCGTCTAGCTAGACATTAAAGAAGTAACCCATTTCATTTCTATTTGTTTTTCAATTATTTGTTAGTTGTTATTTTTCTTAGTGAACCTTAATTTAATTTGTTTTCTTTGTATGCACAGGCTTACTCTTCCATCTCTTCTATTTGTTTTTCGTGTAGTTGTCTTAATTCCTCAATATAGTATGCCACGCTCCACACTAGATCAATGCAATGACCAACCCCACATTCTTACCATATTTCTATCTTTTCTTTGTGGCTTGTTCGTTTAATGTCTTTTAGTTTTCAAAGCTTGTCCTTGTTTGTGTTAATTTTTGTCTTTTATCTTAGACCCTTCTTTTATTTTTATGTATCACATTAGGAATAGTGTGACATTTATGCATTAGGGGGGAAGTAGTGGTAAAAAAATTTGTGTTTGTTATGTGTGTTTTCCCCATTTAATAGTTAGAGATGCATGATCATGAAATAAACTTGATCAGGATTAGAAATGCATAATATGACTGAATGAGTACACTTTCATGCTTAGACTGATTGAAATTAATTTTGATTAAAAGGACATTAGCTTGTTGTGATAGATGAATGATACTTTTCATTTGGTAAGAATTTGAGCCTTTTTGCAATATTAAACACCAAATTTAAGTATTCTTTGTTGAGAGTGTTCTTTCATGATTAAGGAACTTTAGAACTTGCTTGAAAATATTAGTTGAGATCACATAATCTTATGCAAATGTTGAAATGATGAGGGTAATCAGGATTTACACCTTTTGCTTAAAAGGCCACCATGATGTTACCTTTAGTGAACCCCCTTTGAGCTTAACACGAAACCTTTTCTTTCTTTAAACCAAAATATAAGCCTTGACCTTGGTTATTTATCCTCTTCGTTATACCTACCATACGGCAAGTTGAGCATTTGAATGGGTATAATTAGGTTTAGGGAATAAATGTGGGGTAATCATAGCATATAGTTGCCTATTACATTAGGGATGGGTATGGTTGTAGAAATTTTTATTTCTCCTTTATATTTCTCTTCTCTTGATTTCCTTGTTTTAGATACATAAATAAATAAGTGGAAAAAAAGGGAAAGAAAAAGGAAAGAAAATAGTAAAGCAAAAAAAGAGAAATAGAAAAAAGGATAAGCAGGAAATGAAAAGAAAGAGGAGAGAGAAAAAAGGGGACCGCTAATAATGTTCAATTAATAAGAAAGGATTGAGTATTCTACGCTTTATTTTTTTGTATTACTGTAAATGCTCAATTAGTTCTATGGTTTTAAATTGCAATTTTCGTTTTTCCTACCTTTAGCCCGACCCCATTACAACCAAAATGAAGAACTTTGAATTAATGTTTGTGTTTGATATAAGTGGTGGAGATTGGATTAGTAAGCAAGCGTATGGTAGATGCCTTACCTGAAATGAATAATAAGTGAATATATACCACCTTTGAATGCTTGAGAGGATGGAAAGTGGAGTGAGTTTCAATCACACTTGTTAATGGTCTTTGAGTTGAAATATTTGTTAATTTTGGCTAAGTATGCAAAGAATAACTTATTCATGGAAAATTATTAGTTTCAAGTTCTTAGATTGTGTTTGTTGAATTGATCGTTGCTATCTTTGATTATTAATTGGGGAAATCATTGTTTTTATTGTTTGTGCTTTAATAGTTTAATGTTCTTTGTTTTGCTTGGAGACAAGCATAGTTTAACTGTAGGGGAATTGTTGTGTCTAATTTTGTTTGATTTTGCTTACATCCATATGTTGAAATTGGTTGCAATGTAATTCAATTTTAATATGAATTAAATGAAAATGGCTCGGATGTTGCACAAATCTTAATTGAATTATTTAGTGAATGTGGCATGAAAGACAAGAAGATTTATGCATGAAAGATTGAAAGATGGAATGACTTAAATCAAGTAGAATTGTGCATGAAAATAGGTGTCACACGTTAATAGCATGGTCATTCATGTTAAATGCATGAAAAATTAGTTAATTACATGTCACACTCACTTTAGCTCATGCCTTCTCATATTGACAACCCATCCAATGCTTCTCACAATAAGCTTCCTATGCATGTTTCCAATTGCCATACATCACGGTGATGCCAACACCATGCAACTTCCATACATGCTCATGGTGCTAGTTGCAACATTCTTCATCCAGCCAACTGTAGGCTTCATGTTCTTCACCTCACTAGTTGTCATTCTCTCATCTTGCCAGCTGCAATGTTTTTCTTCCAGCAGTTGCATGCTTCACGCTTCTTCATCCAGCTATGCTAAGTCACTAGGTCACAGTTGTGACATGTTTAGTCACAACTGTGTATGGTATTGAAAATGTCATGGTTATGACATGTTAAGTCACAACCGTGACTTCTCATGCAAAGGGGATAACATTCCATTTAATCTATGTGGCATATGTAGGTTGAATTATTCATTCTTCCCTTACATTAGGGATAGATTCGACTAGAACAAAAACAATAGAGGGAGAGGTGAGGCAGAGAGATAGAGACAAAAATAAAAGAATAGAGGCAAGGAAAAAGAAGAACATAAAAGGGAGCAATCATGTGAGGAGTAAAGTAGAGGCAAAAGGTGAGAGCCAATGCCAAAGTTCTAAACTGGGTAGGAGATCCACCATTGGCTTTCTCATATGAGGGTTTATTTTGTTTTTCATTTCTTGTTTCACTTTGTTACTATTATTGAACTACTTTATCGTTGCCTTTTGATAACATCTCTTTTATCTTTTTCTTTTGAACTTGTCTTCCTAGCTAAAGATTGATAGTCCATTTTGGTATTTACTGTTTTATTGATTTGATACTTCTTTATTATTCTTGAATATGGGATTTAAGCATCTAAGAATGATGAATCGTGTTTATGCTATGATGTGCTGAATCTTTTACTTGAGGATTAATGTATCTATTTTAATCAACTATGAACGAATAAGTTATAGTTTTGTTGTCTTATTAATTGTTACAGCTTCTAAGCTAAATGGATGTAATGGCATGACGAAACCTTGAATCACTTTAGTATTAAACTATGGAAGCTTAGTTTAAAAACTTGAAATATATTAACTTAAGTGGTAATTAGTGGTTGGGTTTTCATAATTAATTAGGATGATAACTTGTTGAATACGAAAGTTAGATTAGTTCATTATTTGAGTTAATTTAGATTCCAACTATTAATTTTAGTAAGAAAACTATCCAATCATTCCCTTTAATCATGCGTAGGAGATTAAATTAGTGAAATTAATTCTCAAGAGTCTTCCATTTTAATTAATCTATTTGTCTTTGTTTTTAGTTGAATCATTTTTTTAATTCTAATTTCATGATTTTCTTTAAAGTTGTCACTAAACAAATTAGGATAGAATGTTTAGGATTGAATTGATTTTTTTAAATCAAAATTAATTTTAGTTAACCAATTTCACCTCCGTGAGAGACGATCCTAGGTAATCATTACAACGACCTCGTATACTTACGAGTAAGATAGCCTAGGTAATTTTTAGAACTTAATTTGGGCACAATAAATAATTCCTAAGTCTTCAACTTTGATCAACCTTAATTTTATTGGTATCTCAATTGTTCAACTATTTACGTGTTTAGTTTTAATAGTTGTTTCAATTTCAATTATTTATTTTACTTTAAATCAATCTTTAATACCTTACACAAAGTTTTATTCAAGATTTTAGGTGTCTATTAATCCTTGTGGGAAGGATAACTTTTGTAATACCAGTTACGATCCATATACTTGCCGTATTGAAAATTTTCATTATAAGATTTATCAATACTTAAAATTAGAAAACATACCAAAGCATGATGTATATAGAAGGCATTGTGTTGAATTTCGAAAATTCCTTTGACAGGTCATTTCTCTTTGTCTTCTACTCTTTCTAGAGTTACAATCATAAGCAAAATAAATGTAAAATACATATGAAACATGTTGCCTAGCTTAATGAAGACAAAGACATTATTGGAGCAGTTAAAATATGAAGATAAAACATGAAAACCAGAGGAGATGGATTATTTTAGGTTATCAATATATAAAAAAATGATGTTGTTTTAGTGGATAAAAAGACATAATTTTCATTGTTTTTGGATTCTTCTTTTTTACACTACAAAAATATTATTGTAGCTAAAAAGTTTTGCCTATGAAAATTTTAAAATGTAGCTAATAGTTTTGGTGTTTAGAATAGGTTTGAGTTTTTTTATGTTGGAGTTATGTAAATATAGTGCCCTGAAAAGCAAGTGTATTTACATGTAACTTTATCTTCTTCAGTTACAGTTTTGTAATGAAAATATTTATTATTAATAAAAC
>JAOSBN010000009.1:9188208-9231410 GCA_027563595.1 Erythroxylum suave
AGAAGATAGATTGCTAAAGGAAAAGATTCAAAAGCAAAGGATTTGGATACAAGAAGAAGGAGAGGATAGCGCAGCGAAGATTTAAAGTTGTAGCAAAGGAGTTGATAATACTCTTCATCTTGTTTATATTTTTATTATCCTTATACCATATCATGTATGCATTGGCATGATCATTTGGGTTTGTTGCTTCTGCTGAAAAAATGATTTCTTAAAAGTTTTGAAATCTACCGTTTCTCCAACTATAACTTGCTTTCTTTTTTCCGATCCAACATTTTAATACCTAAAATTTTTTTCTATAGAACTAGGTTCATAGTTAAAAATGTCGCCAAAAGTTATTAGCGACAAAATTATTTTCGTGGCTAAAAAATTTTCTGAAGAAAGGTTATTAATAGTTGGAAAACATGGCCAACTTATTAACTACGAATATAAAACATAGCCTATACTAAACGTAGTTAATGGTTAAAAAAATGTGATATTTTTGTTATTGGACATACTGCTTTAATAGGCTACGATTTTGAAATTTTGTAACCAAATATCAACTTTTAGCTAAAATTTCAAATTTTAGCATAAGAAAATGTAGTCAAATGTCATGTTTCTTGTAGTGTTTAGGTTTCTAATTTGATTTAGTTTGTTCCTAGTTTCTGCCTTGATTTTCTAATATGAATGGCTTAATCATAACAATTTTGACACTATCCTAATGATAATTTATTTATTTTCAAAAAAAAAAAGCATAATAAACAAAATAAAATATTTATCTACATACATAACCTTTCAAGTAATGTACAAAATCTTAATAAGTAAAAAAAAATCTGCTAACTAGAAGAAACAATATAAGAAACTTCACATATATTGAGAAGCAAAAATTGTCTAAAATATAAAATAATTGATTCTGTTAGAAAAAGTGAGTAAATTGTACACATAAAAAATTAAAAAGGAAATACTTTGATTTTCTCAATTTTTTCATGTTTTCATAATCAATTTAAAGAATGTGTTAAAGATTCTTTAAGTCCTTTTACTGGGAATGATGACAAGTTATTTGGTTCTTCTTGCAAGAAATGGATATTCAAACTTCTCCCTAAGTTGTCCTGGACCAAAGCTATCTGGTCCAGTTACCTTTCTACCTTTAGTAGCTTTTACTTTACGGATTGCTATGAAAGGCCATTAGGAAAAATTGATAGAATTGGAAAATATACATACCTTACCAACTGGTGTTGCTTATGCAAATATGCTGAGGAAAAAATCAAACATCTATTCTTCTAGTGCCTATACATTAGAGACATCTGGAGGGAACTACTTAGTAGATGTGCATTAGTTGCTAAGTTGGACAAACTGGACAGTGATCAAATATGGTAATTGAACTATATAAACAATATAGCTAGAAATGCTTTTAGATGGTTTTATCATCGATAGTCACAGTTACACAAGATGAGAGAAATCTTAGAACATTTCAAGACAAAAGCACTCATATGAAGCAGTTTTGTAAGCAATTGATACACCATATTCGGCCATAGTTCACCTTATAAAAGCAGCAACTTTAGCATCAACAATACCTCCTCACCTACTAGAATGTGTAGATGTCTAGTACTTGATTAAGACCTTTTTTTGGGTACTTTTGCATGTCTTGATAGTCACTGCTATGGAGTATCATAACTTTTATATTTTTGCAATATTTTGAACTGCTTTAAAGGATTAATACATTCAAAATTTTCAAAAAAAATTAATTAATACATTCAAAATTTTCAAAAAAATTAAGCGACATGACACTCCATATGTGCATTTTTATTAAGAGAGTTAACTAAAAACACTATATATGGGAAAGTTTTCAATCTTAAGAGGACAAAAATAAGAAAATTTTTAATAAAATGACTTGAATGAGAAATCTACTATAGAATAAAAACCGAGTATATCATTATCTATGTTTAAAACTATTGCATATATCGGTTCCACCAAAAGAATTAACAAAAGAAAAACTATTAAAAGGGATAGTAAAGACTGTTAAATTAAACATGAGAACTTCTTATACAATATTAACTCATAAATTTTCTTTTAAGAGTAAGTAAAATCATAACAAATGTGTGTAACTTTTGTTTCTTTTATTGTGATTCATGTACAATTTTTCCATTATTAGATAATTGAGAAACACTTTTTAATTATCTAAAAAGCATAATCATATAGTAAGTAATCACTTTATATAAACTCATTGTAAATTTACTTTTTTTTAATACAAAAGTTTACATAGTTAGCTCTAACTTTAATATGAATGTTTTAAGAGAATCAGTAAGTACCTTGACATTGGCGACTGCGATGGTTCGGACACGTGAGCAGGAGAAGTGTGACGGAACTGGTCAGGCGAGTTAACGGGCTTCACGTTGAAGGACAGCGGGGTCGAGGGAGGCCAAGAAGGACATGGGAGGAGCAGATCAGCCTGAACCTACAGGCGCTAAATCTATCTGAGGATTTGACACTCGATAGGAACCGTTGGCGCAACAGAATTTCGATAGTAGATGTATAGGACGAGCCGGCGCCCGCTTGCCCTCTTACCCTCCTATCGAATCCACATGAGGATACGACCTCTGCCTAGGATAAGTAGAAAATGTTTAGGACGACCTCTGCCTAAGATAAGTAGAAAATGTTTAGGGTGACTTGAGAGTCCCATACTAGAGTTACGTAGGTCCTACCTCTGCCATAATCGCTACCTGACGTTAGATCAGGAATAGGTCATATTGCAGTATATAGGTATATCAATATGTAGGTCTTTCTAGATATTATGAATCTAGTGTAAGTTTATCTTATTGGTCTTTATTGTATTGTATTGGTCTTTTGATCACGTTAATTTCTTTTTCCCTTTTATATATTTTTGTTTATGCCTGCTCACATATTTCCATCTTCATGCATTTATATATTTTCATTTTCATGCGCATTCTATAGGAGATAGTCTCCATGCCTCTCCATATCTTGCTATACCTATACAGTGATGTACTTGTATTGGTCGGGTCTATCTGTTTCTGTGTGTTTGGGTGTGTTTTTGTGCTTGTTTTTGCTGATTGTGTTTGTTTGTTTGTGTTTGTTTGTATTTGACTGCTTGTTGTTCTTTGTTCCTACTCTTACCATAGCCGGGGGTCTATACGGAAACAGTCTCTGTATCTCTATCGGAGATGTGGGCATGACTACGTACATCTTACCCTCCTCATACCCTGCTTAGGCGGGAATATGGGTATGTTTGGATGGATGGATAGTAAGTACCTTGACATAAATTAGTATGATAAGAATGTAATATTTTCAAGACCTCCTTTTACTCTATTTGGCAATTATATGAAAGTTAAGAACAAAGGACAAGTTCAAGTTTAATATTTCAAATCAGACTTTGCAACAGCGATAATGAACTCTTGGATCATTTATTTTTTAGTTGATCATTTTCTCCAAACATATAGAGAAACATCCTAAGCCTCTTTAATCTAAAATGTTTAAAAGGCTTAGGGAGTAAAATAGCTGAATGGATACGTAAGATATAAGGTTTGACGAAAGATGGTCTAGTTGTTTTCAATTTTGGTCTATGATATATGGAATAATGAGGAATTATAGGATATTTAGAGGCACAAAACTAGGTGAGCAAAAATTTTGTCAAAGAAATATTTATTGGATTAGAGATGTCATTCTTGTCAAGGAAATGGAAATGAACATCAGCTCCCCCGTATCAAGATATAGGAATATAAGCTAGCCCTTGGATCACAACTTCAAATTTCATATGGACTTGGGATGTTTTTGTTAACCAAGCATTACCAGAAGCATTAAAAACATTAAGGAGGCACTTGATTCAAACTGAGTAATGATCATAGGAATGAAAATAAATATAGTGATGAATGAGAATGAATATAATCATTATAATTATTATAGTTAGTTAGAACGAAGAAATGATTACTATTACTATTGATAGTGGCTAATTTGTTAAAAATATTGAGAAATAAAAGTTTGTTAAATTTTTTTACATCAAAATTTATATATTTTAATTATTTATATTTAATTGTTAAAAAAGAAAAAATATAATTAATTAATTATATCGTAATTAATTAATTATATTATAATATTATTTTAATTAATTAATGATATTGTAATATTATTTTAATTAATTATATTTTAATTAATTAATTGTATTTACTTATAAAAGATAAGAAAAAAAGATTAAGAGAGTTCCACTCAAGAATGATTATGTCGTAGTACCTGAAAGTTGGATATTATAACACTATCCCTACAACCCATTTTTTATTTCATTCCAATTGAACTCTTCCAAAACCCATCAACCTGAGAGGTATGTAGCAGTACCTGAAAGTTGGATATTATAATACTATCCCTACAACGATAACATATAACCAATCACCCATTGTTTATTTCATACCAATTGAACTCTTCCAAAACCCATCAACCAAGCACTGATAGTAAATTCCAAGTGTAGGAGCTCGGAACCACATCTAAATCAGCCTTCGCTTCCAATTTGCCATAGAAAACCAAAGGCATCACAGCAGACCAGAGCAAAGCAAGTAGAACACATTCTAATCATTTGGATCATCTTTATGTCAACTCTTCTAGTAATTATTCGTTTCAAGTTGGTGGTCGAGCTAATAAGTAGAACAGCATTTGTATTATCATTTTCTATAGTGTGATTACACAGTTTTGTAGGCTTTTTTCGTTAGCCTCCTTACGGTAATTGTCTGAATTGCTGCTCAATCTGCTATTTTGTGCTTGTACTCTTTTTTATTTCAGGAACGGAAGAACCCTCAGTTGTTATCTTTTAGATGTGTACTGGATAAATCTTCGGATTGACGCAATAATCTACAAATCACGCCAACCAGATATTTCATACTAGGCAATTTCTATGCGACAGGCTCGATCGAAAGAATATGAATAGAAAGATTCAAATACGTAACTTTTTGACCTTATACTCTCACTCTACTAACTCGACTACCCCTAGAGGCTCTTGTATTCAGTTATTGGTATTTTTGTGATTTAGTTTACCTTAAATTTCTAAATAAAAGATTTTGATATTCATGTTTAGGAAAAAAAAAAAAATATTTTAGGAGAAAAGGTGCATTAATATTTAAAAAAAAAAGAAAATACATTAATATGTTTTACTAATAAGATGAGAAGCTCAAACTATCCTTTTATGTATTGGGTCGTCCACTTTAATTTATGCGTGATTTGAACGATAGGCAACGAAAATTTAGTTAATATACGACCTGGAATTTGTAGCATCATTTCTGGAATATCCCTTTGATTAATAAATGAAACAGAGCTTGCTTTTAAGAGAAGACTACGCCTTGAAGCAGCCGTTTCTTGATGGCGACATCCACAACTAATAAGAACGGTAGATCTTTTTTACCAATTAAGCTAACTAAAGCCAGAGTCGTCAAGCGCCCAAGGCCTATTGGCCTCTTTGTTCTGTTTTCCAACTTATGTTCTTCTAGTCGGTCAACTTTGTGACCCAAATCTTTTGATCGTTTAAGATATGTTGATCTTGAAGCAATCTACTACTAAAATCTAGTGGGTTTGTTCTTTTCATCCTTTTTTACTTATTGATTGCTAGCTTTTCCTTTCGTAGCTTTGGAAGAGGTACAGGAAGGGTTTTGGCAGCTAAAGCTTCTTCATTTGTATGCATCTGATGGCCGACTGAAGAAAGCAGGAAACTTTAGTGGTGGGTTTTGGAGAATAAGGAGCTGCAGATGCTTCAATCGTAGGTTTAGACAGTTCTTAGAGGTTCTTCACCCTTACACTTTAGCTTTCTCATCCTGTTGCATCTAGTTTGGCCTTTCTTCAGTATGAATTTGTCGCCTATCTTGTGCTTGTAATTGTAACGGAACGTAGTTGATGCTTGTTTATATCTTGTTTACTATGGCTTTTAATGGCAAGAAACAGCCCTTCAAAACTGGGTCCGTTCAGCGCTTTGTGTCTCTAGTTCCGGTGATATTGTTATGTGTTCTGCTACTGATTGTTTTACTGCAAACAAATTCAGTATCTATGTCACAGTATTCGAAAGACGGTTTGAGTTTCAGTTACAACTATTCTGGAGTCGGAGTTAAACTTAATATACCTAGACGGACTGAATTGTCTATTCGATTGGAAAGACTTAATCAATTACCTCCGAGGAACAAAGATCTGTATCCAAATCTAGCCAAGAATCATATAACCATTGTCTTGTACGTTCATAATAGGCCCCAGTACTTGAAGGTAGTTGTGGAAAGCTTGTCGAAAGTAGTTGGTATCAATGAGACTTTGCTCATTGTTAGTCATGATGGATACTTCGAGGAAATGAATAGAATTGTGCAAAGCATCAAGTTTTGCCGAGTGAAGCAAATATTTGCTCCATATTCTCCCCATGTCTTTCCTGATAGTTTCCCTGGTGTTTCACCAGATGACTGTAAAGACAAAGATGATCCAGTTAAGAAACATTGTGAGGGAAATCCTGATCAATATGGAAACCATAGGTTGCCGAAGATAGTGTCGCTGAAGCATCATTGGTGGTGGATGATGAACACCGTATGGGATGGACTTGAGGAAACAAAAGGACATGAGGGCCATATTCTTTTTATAGAAGAAGATCACTTCATTTTTCCTAATGCGTATCGGAACTTGCAGATGTTGAGCAAGTTGAAGCTTCAGAAATGCCCAAATTGTTATGCTGCAAATTTAGCTCCTTCTGATGTAAATTCAAGAGGGGAAAATCGGGGTAGTTTAATTGCTGAGAGAATGGGAAATGTTGGTTATTCATTTAATCGAACTGTCTGGAGAAAAATCCATCTGAAAGGAAGGGAGTTTTGTTTCTTCGATGATTATAACTGGGATATAACAATGTGGGCTACAGTTTATCCCTCTTTTGGTGGTCCTGTTTACACCCTGCGGGCGTCCAGGACAAGTGCTGTTCATTTTGGGAAGTGTGGATTGCATCAGGGTAATGGGGAGAATGGTGCATGCATTGACAACGGTGTGGTGAATATTGCAGTAGAAGAAAAAGATAAGGTGACCAACATTGATCCACAGTGGGATGTGCATACCTATGAGCATCAACCAGGATATAAAGCTGGGTTCAAGGGTTGGGGAGGCTGGGGGGATGAGAGAGATCGCCAGTTGTGCTTGAACTTTGCTGAGATGTATCATTTCCCACGCGTTGGTTATTCAACCTGAATGTTGAGTTTTGACATTTGGAGTTGTCCGACTGTTGTAACTGATAATGACGGTAAATGAAGCACGATAGATGCTATACAGTTGTAAGATTATGTTGTTCTTCAGAATGATTTAACAAAGCAACAATTTTTCTTATTACTCTATCAATTTCTATTCTGCACTACTTTCTTATGATGCTACTAATTTTGACTTCCAAAGGGAGAGAGTGATCAGTTCATGGTGACCAAAATCTTTTATATGCTACTATCGTATGTACTCTCTTAAAACTATGTGATGGGCAAGCACTCTTCCTCAATTGTATGCCAGTAAATGCATCTACATATACATATAGACACGGCATGTGTCCAGGTATCCAAAACAATGTGCAAATGCTTCTGTGCATGCAATTCTTTTAAGTTAGTTACGTTTCTATGCTTCTTGTGTGGATGATGAGTGCTTTTGAAGCCTTAGTCTATGTATGAACTAGGAGCCTATAGTTCAGTATTTCACTTTGTTGAATGTTCCAGCTAGCAATGTTATCAAAATGATTCAGGTGGAATTCTTGCTTATACTTCTTCAATTAAATAAATATAATAAGTGGTCATGCTTCAATGATAATTAATCTCTCAATTCTACTTTCTTCTAGGCCTTGAATTGGACTAAAACACATGAGACTGTTCTATTATATGGTCTTAGATGGTGGAGGAATCAGAAAGGGAAGATACAGTCAAAGCCATCATCTACGAAGCAGCAGCAAGGCTGAGAGAACCTGTGTGTGGCAGTGCCGGCGCTATGTTCCACTTACAGAAGACAATTGAGGAACTGAAAATACAGGTTCAGACCAAAAAATCTCAATTGATGGAGTTACAAGAACCAAGAAATGAGTTTCTGGGCATTCTCCTTAACACTCAACAGCCAGATTTTGCTGCACCAGTTGATGATCCGCTCTTTGACGGCACCACAATTGTCGAACAATTGTGAAAATCCGAGGTCTTCCGTTCCCGTTAAATTTCGCACATTAAAGGGACTAGTTTACGTAAAGTCTTATGCTATGGCTGGTGATTTTAATATCTTGACAACGGAAATCGCTTTGCTAAAACGTCAAACGTCTGCTGATGTAGTCGTGTACTGCGCGAACAGCAAATATATTCAAAAGGATGTATAGATTATGGTATAAAAGGCCCTATCTAAAAACTTATTTAACCACAAATGAAGTGTTACCTTCCAATGCAATATAAAAAACTCCAACCACGGACATACAAAGGATGATACAATCTAGTTCAATATATTTCGATGATCCATTACACATTAGCAGATAGGCTAAAACTAAAAGGATGAAAGAAGCTCTTAATAGACTAATTGAGGATGGTTTGGCTAAACAAGCAATAATAGAAGCTGATTTGAGCTTGGAGAGATCAATTAGCCCTGTCACCTTAATTCACGCATTAAATAGGCCTAGTTAGTTGTTTATTTGGCCTAATTAGAAGACTATACTATTTTGATGATTTCAGGAGATCTCTAACTGATTTGAGTTGCCTAAAAGTTCACTTTCTATATTTGACTTTAGGATTCAGTTTTGAAAAGTCTTTCCTAAATCTTAGGGATTTCCTTATTTTTAGGAATAAATCATTGCTCGAAGATAGATTAAGGTTTTCTTTAGCCTATATAATTGTCATCTTTGTATAAAATTGAGATTCGAATTTGTTTTATAAAATTGGTGAGGTTATTCACTTTATTGGTTCTTCATTAAACTTGGAACTTACCAAGATTATTCCTTGTGGTATTCATCTGACTTGTCAATCTCAATCTCTTTTTTTCGTAGAGTGTTGCGTCAATATCCTTCTTTATAACTTTTGTTCGTGTTTCTTTAAATAATGGTGAAGGTTTTTTTCTTGAAAAAAGAACTGATTTAGCTTTTTTGGAAATTCCTTTCAACAACTTGTTTGTGCGTTCCTAGATTTTGATTTACAAGGTTCACTTTAGTTGGTATTAGAGCTTAGGCTATTCTAAATCAGTTTGGTGCATATTACTTATTTTGTTTCACATTTCTTGTCGCTTTTGATGCTTTTTCCATACACGTTTCTTGCAAATCCTAGTTGTTTTCTTCCATACAAGTTTCTTGCAAATCTTGCAATCTAGTTGTTTTCTTTCATAGATTTTGCAATATTTTCTCTTATGTCCCTCTCAAACTTCGCAAATCTAAGCATCTTGTTATTTTTCTAAATTGATTGCTCTTTCTTATTATTTCATAACTTTTCCTTCTCACTTCTTTTGATTGCCTCAGTTGTGATTTGTTGAAAAAAAAGAGAGGAAGTAAGAAAAAAAGAACAAAAGAAAAGAAAAGAAAAAAGGCATATTTGAGTTGAGCAAAAAGGATAGTACTAGATTTGCATATTCCTATCTGAAATATGAAATTAGTATCTTTTTCTTTCATCTTTGTTTCATCTTCTTTTCTTCGCTATCTTGCCAATTTTATTATTTTAGCCCTTACCCCTATCCTATTTTCTTTTTTCCTTAATTTGGTTAAGTTCTTTGGATAAGTTGGGTGTACATTGCAAGGTAATCACTTTTGATCCAAGTTTCTTTAGTTCCTTAAAGAACTAATTTAAATGAATTGAGTGGTAAAAGGAAAGAGTGATTACATTTTAGTTAAAACCCTTAAAAGAGTGAAAGATTTATTGAGCGAAACACTTATGCAGTTTCTTTCTTTTCAAAGTCATTCTTTGTCAAATTGCTATAATGGCTAAAGAAGGAAGGACATGAGAGACATTTAAATAGTGAACTTTGTGTTACCACTTTGAGTGCATAGAGGTTAGATGTGGTGAAATCTTGGACAAGATGAATATACAAGATGATGTCATTATTGTTTTGCAAAGGAATCAAGTTTGTGAAGTTCCAATTGTGCATAAACAAGAAAGGTGACAATACCATGTTGAACATGAGGAGGAAGATGATAGTGATGATTTTAAAGTAGAGGGGCCAATAATAGATTTGATCAAGATAGAGATTATTGAAGGGGGCAAATGATAGATCATTATGATCAAAACTTGGGAAATATTAAAATGAAAATTCCATCATTTACAGGCAAAAATGATCCTGATGCATATTTAAGGTGGAGAAAAAAGTGTAGTTGGTCTTTGATGGTCACAATTACTCTGAAGTGAAAAAGGTAAAACTTGCTGCCATTGAGTTTACTAACTATGCTATTGTTTGGTAGGATTAATTTGTTTTGACTAAGAAATGAAATTGTGAAAGCCTAATTGAAACTTGGGAGGAGGTGGAGGCTATTATAAGGAGAAGATTCATTCCATAACATTACTATAGGAACTTGTAGCAGCTAATGCAAGGCCTAACTGAAGGATTTATGAGTTTGGAAGAGTACCACAAGGAGATGGAGATAACCATGATTAAGCTAATGTGGAGGAGAATTAAGAGGTGACCATGGCAGAGTTTTTGCACGGCTTAGATTGAGAAATTGCAAATATGGTAGAGTTGTAACATTATATGGAGTTGGAGGATACGATATATATGGCCATGAAGATTGAGAGGCAACTTAAAGAACAACAATCAATATGGTTTGAGTAGAAATTGAGTTCTTCCTCTTGGAAACCGAATTGGATCAAGAAGGATGATAAGGCTGATCTTAAGAGCATGTCTGAATCATCGAAAAGTAAGGATGTTGTTTCTAACCTAGATAAAGGTAAGTCTAACTTCTAAACCTTTAGAAACAGAGATATTAAATAATTTAAATGTTTAGGATGGTCCTAGACCATTGTACGTGAGAAATAGTGTTACGAAAACTATAAGATGCATTACATTCACATGCATACCATGAGCATACACATGAAATTGATTTTTTCGTACAACTACAAAGACTATTCATGCACTCAATTTACATATTCTAGGGTATAAATAATTTGTAAAGTGATTATGGTGTGAATAGTTAATTTTATGTCTTGAATTTGGTTGATAAATCATAATTTGTGATTTAGAATTCATTTGTTGAATTTGAGAGGTTTATGAAATTTGGGGTATTTTTGGACTAAGAAAAATGTCAAATGGCAAGATGATTGACTCGTGGTAGTAGAAATAAGTGACAATTGGTAGTAAAATTTATTGATAAGTGACATTAGGATTTATGGACAAGAGTTATAGAAAATTAGGTGACAATTGGTTTAGAAATTGGAGGAATAATGGACTAGTTATTAAAAGAGCCAAGTGGAAAACACAAGGAGGTGACATATGGCAAGTGATAAGTGTCACCACACTTGCCACTCACCACCCCACGATATACACTTAATAAAAGACCATCTTTCATTTTCTTCTTTGGTTTAATACTCTCTCTTCATTTTTGTTCTTCTCTTCTTCTTCACTCACGATTTTTCTCACCAACCCTCATCACGTTGATCTTGGCCAACTCATTCACCTTGTTTCTTCAAAACCATATTATCTCCCTCATCTTGTTATTAAAAAAAACCTGACCTTTTCCACCTTAAATGATGATGATCGTATATGCATGGAAAGCTAGGGTTTCATGGTGATTGAAGAAGCTTTGAGTTAATTAAGTAAGTTATACATTAATCTTCATTAGTTGTTTAAATATAAACATATATGATGATTGTTTAAAGGTGGAATGGTCCTGATAGTAGAGTTAAATATATGCTGTAACGTGGATGAGGAAATAAGTAGGTTTTTGTCATATTTTTGTGTATATGATGAGTAATAAATTACGAAATGTTATAAGGATGTTTTTGAGATGGATTAATAGTAAAAACGGTGTTTGAATGAGAGTTGAAAATTGATGAATCAAGAGATATTTATGTTTTGTTTTTGTGTTGATGAGAAGTGCAGAAATTTGATGAATGAATGTATATGTTATGTTCTTATTTTGAGAATATGAAACCATATATTATAGGTTGTTATGTGATGAAATGGAATGAGCTTTGAAGTTAAAAAAAAAGACTAATATAGTGTTCTTGAAATGAGAAGAATTAAGGTAATAGTGAATGATAAAAATCATGTTTTGTTTTTGTATGATTAATAAATAATGATTCACGGATTGTTTTCATGGTTGATATTTTGATGCAATTAAGGAGAGAATGAAAAGGAAAGGAAGTAGAAATGATTAACTATACATGAGATGTCTTGAATATAGTAGGGAAAGAGTTAGGATTTCATGAATGAATGAGATTAAGTGAATGAAAATGAATCAATTGAGTAGAGTTTTGTGAGTTTTAATGCAATCAATATGGTAGTTAGATTAGTATAAAACGAAGTGGCATAAATGGAGAGGAATTATGGAAAATTTGGATTGTTAAGAACATTTCTATATATGTTGAATTCATGGAAAAATGAAGGAAGAAAAGGTAGAGCACGATCGTGGCATAGTCCCCATGATCGTGGCCTGGATAATTAGGTTCTGTCACAATCGTGGCAAAGTTCCCAAGATCGCGGCCTGATTAGGGTTCTGTCACGATTATGGGAAGGTACTCTACGATCGTGGGCAAGCTTAACGAGTGAAATGTTGTCTTTTAAGTGAAGTTTTAAACAATTAACGCTAAGGTATTTTCTTATGATATAGTTAGGCTTGAATGAACTTAATTTGAGGATGAATAAGTTGATAAAGTGTTGGATATGTTTAAGTTGTAATTGAGGATATAACATAGCGAATGGATTGTTGATATCAAAATACCAAAATCTGGAAAATTATAAGTATAATAGGAATAAAGGCGTTCATATGATAGTAAGTGTGATGCAAAGGAGATAAGTAAGGTATATTAAGAAAGAATAAATGAGAAATTGGATAATTTGTGATTATATAATGCTAGAATAATATGGATGAATGATTGACTGAGGATATTTGAACGATCAAATATATTTGAGCTATGAACCTAAGTACAAGCTTGACATACACAAATGATGTGATGTAAATGATCAAGAAATGTGAAATAAGGAAACATACACAAAATAGTCAAATTGAGCATGCATTATACATAACATATATATGTGTGTGTGATTTCATACTTATATGATGGATCAAATTAGTAATGTGTGTACAATGTGTGTATTGCATGAAGTTAGATACATAAGATTGAATGTCAACATCCAAACGCTTCCGGATCATGAAGGAAATTGCTAATCTGGAGTGTACTGTGAGTCAACATAGATGATCTCACTAGGATTGATTTATTTTTGTTTAAATTTCAGTTATTGAAATGCTATATAATGTGAATGTGACAGTTTTGTATTTAATAGTCCGAGGAGTTTGATAACTGAAATCGTATTAGAAGTGCTTCATTGAATGTAAATGAGAAAGAAATAAATGTTCTCAATGAAATGTTAAATACCAGACTATTGTCCAATAAAAATGTGAAAAGTGAAAGTGTACTGAATGAAAGTGAATGATTGCATATATGTGAATTCATGCATTTCATTACATTGAAATACATGATCAGATAAAGACAGTTGTGACCGAAGTAGCCATTGAAAAAGAGCTTAAAGCTCAGAATGTGTATAAGAGCTATAGGCTCATTATTTAAAATGAGTCAGGTATCCCCCAAGGATATAGGACAGTTAGCAATGAGCTCGGTATATACAATAGATACGGGACAGTTAAAAAGACACCCAGTCACAGCAACATAATAATTGAAAGTGAGTCATATGTGCATTTGCGTATATAAATGGATATGTGTTATATGAATGAGTAAATGAAGTAATTGTACTGCTCTGAACTGAAAATGTGAAATTGTGTATATTATTCTAATTGTTGAAGCATGATAAAATGTAAAGTGATATGAAATGTTTGATGATGTGCTTCACCTGCGAAATGAAATGTGAATTGTCAATATGCTTGATATAAGTGACCACATCGAGGATAGTTCACTCACTGAGTTCTCAAAGCTCATCAAAATTGTAACATTATCTTTCAGGTTCAGGGGATACCCAGTTAGACTAATTGGAGAATAGCTACTACAATCAGACGAGAGTTAGGGGTCGGGATAAGTTTGCACCTGCACATGTTTTCAGTTGTTTTGTGTTAAAATTTGTATTCCACAATTACTGTGCAATGTATTTGTAAATTCTGAATTGTAGTGACATTATGATTGGATGTATTTATAAATGAAATGGGCCATGAATAATTTTTGGTATGCTTCCAATGTGTTTGATGTTCGAAAAATTATGCAATGAGTTGTCTGATTGTCTTAACGTCCCATCTTCAGAGAGTATATTCTTGAATATCATCGATATGTTCAGGTATATGCTCTAGAAAGGTTGGGCGTTACATGGTGATGTTGAGACCAAAGGCAAATTTGATTATGATTGCAAGCCTCAAACGGAGGGAATTGATGACGAAGTGTATCCAGTTATTAGTGAAATCCTTATCACTAGGAGAGCTTTGAATGTGTTACTTAAAAATCAATAAAGACCACATTCATTTTGAATTGAAATAAAAGTTCAATGATCTTTATAATTATAAATGCATAAAACTAGTCGAATTTCTTTCAAAAATATATTTTCTAAATTTGAAATCAATTTACTGAAAATTTAACGTTTGAACTTATGCATGAATTTTGATAAAATTATTATCAGGAATATTTTAAAAACTTTATAATTGTGTTTCTTTGATATCCTTTTGATAAAAAAAAAGTGTTTCTTTGATATAAATGTTATTATAAAATCAAGATATTATATAAAATTTTATGTTTACAAAATACTATGATAAAAAGTATACATCATACTAAGATTTATATGTATGTATACATGTATTTAACTTCACGAGGCCCTTTTCATTAAAAAAAAAACACTTCATGAAGATATATGATGCTTATGAAGATTAAATTATTATTTAGGTAAATTATAAAATTGGTAAAAAAATCTACTCATTGCATAATCGGATTAAAATTAAAAGTTAGAACACGGCTGAACTGAAAAAATAAGCAATTTGGATGTTAACCTGTTGGGTATCTAAGGCAAATCGGGGCTTCGAGGATGTGTTTAGCAATAGTGATGAAGAAGGAGGACTGGAAGGCCAAGGAGCTGACACTACTTGTTCTTTACGCTCTGGCTTTCTATGCTTTCATCATCTCTCGTTCCCTTCTACTCTCTCGCGGTATTAAACCCCTTGCTGCTGCTTCTTCTTTTCTTTTTTGTTTTTTTTTTTCTGTTTGTTTATATTCGATGACTGATGACTAAACAACGATATGGGGACTTACAGATCATGCGCTGAAGCTCTACGGATTGCGCCCTGGATGGATTTTCTCCTCTCGTCTAAATGTATACAGTTTCATTTTCTTATTCAGATTAATGCATTTTCTGTTTTAACGTTCTTGTTATCAATCAAAATAGGATGTATCTGATGCCCAATGGAGAAACTTTCGGGGAAATATACCCATCCTCACACTTGTTTTTGCACTCTTTTCCTTGCTTGCCAACATGTCGAGACTCTTCTTTGGTCTCAAAGCTAAGGGCATGTCCCTTGTTTGGCTTTCCATTTCTCTTGTCTACCTATCCTATCTACATGGGGTTTGGTATGCTTTCTCCTGTTTTTTTTTAGATAAAATTTTTCATTTTTCTTTTATCTCTGTTTTTTATTAACCTTCTATGTCTTTGGCCTTGTAGCACTATTTTCATCCTCTCCATTGCAGCTTTCAATTTCTTTCTTGTAAAGGTAAGTTGCAATGGTATTTATTACATATAATCTTAATCCATTTCCTCTTTTGTCGTTTGAGAAATCATCATCTCATTATTATGATGTTTTTGAAGCCAGTAATCTCGTCATATTCTTATCAGAATTCTAGTTTGCTTCATGTTTTACTATAATTGTCTTTCTGCAGATCTTTGCCCGAACAAAGTACTTCTCCTTCGTACTTTGGGTTTTCAACATATTTTTCCTCCTGTGTAACCGTATCTATGAAGGATATTCGTTTTCTATATTTGGGTAAGCCATGTGAGGCTGTACCTCACTTTAGTATACATGGTTCCATTTTTGTTTGACAGACAAAGAAAGCAGGGTTTTAAATTGTGCTCTCTTATTGTTCAGGAAGCAGTGGGCATATTTGGACAATTACAGAGGCAACTTTAGGTGGCACATATGTTTCAATTTTGGTAGTTCTTATTCAATCATGTTCTTTGTCTTAGTTCCTAAGGAATTCTCTGAGGTTTTATATGTAAGTTATGAAACAAATGATTTTATTTAGTTTTCTGAATTTTAAACATCTACTATCTTGCTGTTTGTCAGTTATTTTACGCATGATAAGCTTTGGGTATGATTACCATTGGGCACATGAAGCTTCTTCTTTTGATCGGAAGGTAATATCATATAGTTAAGATTAAATGCATGGTATCTAGTGGCCATGTGAATTTGGATTAAGCATGATCTTTCTGTCTATTTGTGTACAATTATCTTGAAGGTTACCTTTGAGACTTAACATGTAACTGGAATTACTGTTAATGCGATTTTTCCCTTTACCCATAAATACTTTGCTTTTATCCTATTGGGCATCTATTATATTTTCTGCTTGGCATGCTTCTCGTTTAATTTTTTTTTCCCTTGAATTTCATCTGCAAGATAGAACTGCAAGTGAAATTATGTTTGTTTGCATGAGCCACCTGCAACTGAATTTTGATTTTCCATTATTGGAATTGATTCTCTTTCAGAAACACATACAACGTTGCCATATTTGTATGTCTGGAAAGGAATGCTACCGATTACTACAGGTTAGTTATTTATATATGGATTAACCTTTTGGACAACTAGTTAGATGTTCACATATTGTATTTCTCAAGTCTGTTTTGCTGTTTGCTCTTTCGGTTTTTACTTGAGTGAATGACCTTAATTTGTTTAATGCAGGAGAGAAGTGTTATGAAAGATAATTTCTCACTTAGCATATACCTTTGTTATTTGGTATATGCCCCACTTTACATTGCTGGGCCAATTATAAGCTTTAATGCATTTGCTTCACAGGTCTGTAACTTATTGTACTATCTTCTTTATTTGTATTAGAATCCTCAACATTTGACTGATTTTGATTGTTGTATTAAAAATAACCACATAGCTACATAGAATCTTATTGAAGAAATAATGGAGAAAGCATAAGTTGTTTGGACAGGGGATCTTGAAATGTTATAGGTATTTGTGCAAGCTTTTTAGCAATCTAGGTTAGGTCATGGGTGTAGAAGTGCTTCTAATCTGCCTATTGCTAAACTTAGAGCATAAAATTCTCCTTACTGCATAGAATTCTGAATTTGGTATAGTATATAAATTCCCAAATAAATAAAAATTTATTATTGAAAATAGGATAATGTAGTTTTGAGGAATAAAATTGTTTTCTGCTTATCATAAAAAGGTTACAGAGTTGTAGTATAAATACAATGTAGGAATCACCTAAAGAAGGAAACTACTAACTAGGGAACTATAAACTATGAAACTAAATAAACTAATTTGCAGCTGTATCTACTCACTAATTATAGAATATTTCCTTTCCTTTTATATCTAAACCGACACTCCCCCTCAAGTTGGGCATATATATTTATAAGTCCCAACTTGCTGATGATTCCATCAAAGCTTGGCTTGAACAATCCTTTTGTAAGGATATTAGCTACTTGTTGTGTGGTTGGAACATACGGCATGCAGATCATTCCATTTTCTAGCTTTTCTTTGATGAAGTGATGGTCAATTTCCACATGTTTAGTCCTATCATGCTACATGGGATTGTTAGCAATGCTAATGGTAGCCTTGTTATCGCAATATAGTTTCGTAGGACCATCCAATGGTAGCTGCAGCTCCTCTAGTACTCGTTTGTGCCAACTTGCCTCACAAATTCCATTGTTCATAGCACGGAACTCTACTTTAGCACTGCTGCGAGCCACTGCATTTTGTTTTTTACTTTGCCAAGTCACTAGATTTCTCCATACACATGAGCAGTGTCCACTAGTAGATCTTCTATTAATGATCACCCAATCTGCATTGGTAAACACTTCAGCGATTCTTTGAGGCTTCTTCTCAAAAAATATTCCCCTTCAAGGAGATCCTTTGAGGTATATCAGAATGCGGTAAGCTGCTTCCAAATGAACCTTCTTAGGAGAGTGCATAAATTGGTTGATCAAACTGACAACGAAAGCAATATCTGTTCTCGTATGAGACAAATAGATTAACTTCCCAACCAATCGTTGATATCTCCCAACATCAACTGGGTCACCTCCAACGTAAGTTTTTCATTGGGGTCTATAGGCGTGTCAGTTGGCTTACAGACTATCATACCTGTATTAGAAAGTAGATCTAGTACATATTTCTGTTGGCTTACCACGATCCCCCTTTCTGATCTTGCAACTTGTATTCCCAAGAAATACTTCAGTGGTCCCAAGTCTTTGATCTCAAATTTTCTTGCTAGACTAGCCTTCAAGTTGTCGATTTCTTCACGATCATCACCTGTGATGATGATGTCATCCACATATACCAGCAAAACAACCATCATCCCACTTTCCTTGCTTTTAAAGAATAAGGTGTGATCAGTCTGACCTTGAGAATATCCTTTTTGTTTAACTAAATTTGTAAATCTTTCAAACCAAGCTACAGGTGATTGCTTCAAACCATACAGTCCCTTTTTAAACAGGCACCATTGGGATCCAAACTTAGCCTCAAAGCCGGAAGGAGGTTCCATAAACACTTCTTCTTCAAGTTTTCCATTCAGGAAAGCATTCTTCACAGCTAGTTGGTGTAGAGGCCAATCTAGGTTCACTGCAACAGATAATAGAACCCGCACTATATTGAGTTTCGCCACTGGAGCAAATGTTTTTGTGTAATCCATGCCATAAGTCCGAGTGAAACCTCTTGCTACCAATCTTGCCTTATATCTCTCGAACATTCCGTTAGAATTGTACTTGACTGTGAACACCCATTTGCATCCTACCAACTTCTTTCCAGTCGAAAGAGCTACTTTTACCCATGTCTGATTCTTCTTAAGAGCATTCATTTCCTCCAAAACTGTTGCCTTCTATTCAGGGACCTGTAAAGTTGCTGGTATAGACTTTGGAATTTCCACATGATTAAGATGTGAGATAAAACAAGAAAAAGAAGGGGTCAAGTTTTGAAGAGAGGCAAAGTTAGACATAGGATATTTGATAGTGCATTTCCTAACTCCTTTTCTAAGAGCCACGAGTAAATACATATCAGGCTTAGGAAAATCAAGATTAGACTCAATATTTAATGGAATAGGATCAAGAGAAATTGTACCTAGTCGTGGGCCTTTTTCTGGGCTATGCATAGGCATTGCTGGATGTATTGCTTTTGATAGGAGCTTCCTGGAGTACGTTTTGACCAAATTTCTTGTCATATTTTGGAGTCTATTGTGTGGCATCAAGGTTTCTAGTTATGGGAGATTCATTATCCAAATTATTTGCGTTTAAATTTGAATCATTGCCTTGATTGTTTTCCTTTTCCAAATTGTTTTCCTCTTCCAAATTGTGGTTGAGATTTTGAAAATTATTTCCCAAAGATTGAAAATTCACACTTAAAAAAATCCAAATCAACCATGCTTACCACCGAATCTTCCTGACTCCCCCTAACCGAATACTCCCCTAGAAGAGGAGGAGAGAAGAAAAGGTATTTTAAAAAAAAAGGTGTCCATGGTTACAAAATATTTTTTTAAAATTGGATCAAAACATTTGTAGCCTCTTTGAGAGGTTGAATACCCTAAAAAGACACTTTCTTGCTTTAGGATCAAGTTTTGTCTTATTTTTATCTTGATTGGAGACGAAAACAGTGCAACCGAAAATCTTGAAGGGTAAATCCAAATAAAGTCTAGGATCCGGGTTATGTTCACGAAACTTTTGCATAGGAGTTTCAAATTGTAGGATTTTAGAGGGCATACGATTAATTAAGAAAACAACAGTTAAAAGAGCATCACCCCAAAAAGTTTTAGGCACAATATTTGAAAACAACAATGCTCTTGTGACGTCAAGTAAATGTCTATTTTTCTTTTCCGCTACACTATTTTGTTGTGGTGTGTCAACACAAGAACTTTGCTGTATAATCCTTTTTTCAGAAAATTATTTTTGCCAAAACTTTGGAAAAATATTCTCGGCCATTATCACTCATAAAAATTCGTATATTTGCATTAAATTGATTTTGAACCATGGAGTGAAAATTTTTGAAAATATCGACAAGTTCATGTTTTTCTTTCATAAAAAAAATCCAAGTGAGTCGTTTGTGATCATCAATGAAAGAGACAAACCATCTTTTGCCAAGAAAAGTGGGAATCCGTGATGGACCCGAAATATCACTATGGATGAGTTGAAATGGCTTAGATGAAATGTAAGGTCGAGAGGGATAAGAAGATTTGTGATATTTTGCTAAAGCACATGCTTCACATTGAAACGAAGATGGATCTTTATTGATAAATAACTTAGGAAAACAAATGTTTCAAATAGAAAAAATTGGGATGTTCCAAATGAAAATGCCATAGCAAAACATCTTGATCACTAGACAGACTCTAACTTATGATAAGAATTTTGGACAGCCATACCCAAATACAATCCATCTTCAAAGTAATACACCCTCCACATTCCTTAGCACTGCCAATCATTGTCCCCAAAGCCAAGTCCTGGAAAAACATATAGAAGAGGCGATTAGCTTGACAGTTAAGGTCACGGGTGAGTTTATTGATGGACAGCAAATTACCGGACAATGTAGGCACATGAAGGACATTGTAAAGGATAATCTTGGATGAAAATTTTGATAGTTCCACCATTGACAATGGCAACAAATGTGTCATCTACAATTTTGATTTTTTTATTTCTTGCAGTGGGGTTATGAGAAGAAAAAAATTGAGAGCAATATGTCATGTGATCAGTAACCCTAGAATCTATGAACCAAGGACCAAAAGATCGATTTGATCACACAAAGGAAGAAGAAAGACCTTGCTGGGTTGAAGCACAGGAGGAAGAGGAGTTAAGAGAAAATTTTGGAGAGTTAAAAAGCCTATACAAGCGTTGGAATTGATCCTTGGTGAAAGGCATTGAGTCTGGAGTAGTAGTTTGCTCCTAAGAAGTTTTAGCCACAACTACGGTAGCTTTCCCATCCCCCTTCTTTTTGTTTTGAGGCAGCTTTCCATGGAGCTTCCAACACTTGTCCTTTGTACGCCACGGCTTGACACAAAAATCACAAGAAAATGGTTTTTTTCTTATCACTACCACCATCAATGCCCTTGGAAACTAGCGCCATGTTGTCTCCATTTTGTGTCAAGTGGACAAGTTCGTTCATCACATGTGTTCGGGCTTCCTCTTGGCGTAGTTCAGAAAACACAGCTCGTATTGAAGGTAAAGGCTGGCGGCTAGGAAGTCAGCCCTTGATTTCACCAAAGCCATGATTGATTCCAGCGAGAAACATGAAGACACGATCATCTTCCTCTCTTTTTTTGGCCCTTGCAAGATCATTGGGGTTCTCCCATGCAGCATCATAACACAAATCCAATTCTTGCCAAAGAGAGCATTTCGTTGACATAAGTTGTGACATCTCTATCACCTTTTTGAGAGAGCCACAGTTTCTTTTCAATTCAAAAATTTGAGAGGAATTCCCAAGATTAGAGTATGTCTCTTTAACGGCATCCCAAATTTTTTTTGCATCCATGTACATGAACGAACGACGAATCAGTTCTTCCATGGAATTTAGCAACCATCCTGTAATCAGAGAACTCTTAGAATGCCAGTGCCAGAACGTGGGGTTGATTGCTGCTGGTTTTGGTTCCTCTCCGATCAAAAATCCATGTTTTCCTCTGCCATCCAGGCTAGTTTGACAGACCAAGCCTATTCCAAAAAACTCTAACCATTAAGCCTCACCACTGTAATCTGCAAGGATGGCAGTTCAGCAACATCCAAAATGGCCGAAGCAGAGGTGACAGTTGGCTGCTCGATTGGTGGACAGGATGTATTGGAGTACTAGAGATTGTTGACACAATGTGGCAGGAAAAAATTGAAGGATTTAAAGGTAAAAAATAAATCCAAAACTCTGGAAAAAAAATCAGATTGTAGGCAGGAAAAAAATCTGACTTAAAGGATGAAGAGGACCAAAAAAATCGAAACTTTAGAGTGAAGAAATTGGCTGCAGAATGCAGAACTAGGAGTAGGCAGCCCCAGGGAAAGAGAAAAAACCCTAGTGCTCTGATACCATGTGGTTTTGAGGAATAAAATTATTTTCTACTTATCATAAAAAGGTTAGAGTTGTGGTATAAATACAATGTATGAATCACCTAAAGAAGGAAACTACTAACTAGAAAACTATAAACTAGGAAATTATAAACTAGTTTACAGCTGTATCTACTAGCTAATTACAGAATATTTCCTTTCCTTTTATATCTAAACCGACAGATAAAAATTACAATAACGTAAACTACAATATATTTTGATAAATGGAATTAAGATTTTAGATATGCTTTTGATAGGTATTAGGAATTTACAATTTAAAGAACCTGCAAAAGTTATTTACTATCTTCCTTGTGCAGTTAGATACGCCTCAGAAGAGTTATTCAGCAAAAGATATTTCTTGGTATGGGCTGCGATGGATTATCAGCTTTATCTTGATGGAACTATTAACCCATTTATTCTACTACAATGCCTTTGCAATCAGGTCAGTCTTTCAGAAACCTTACGTTTTTCTACCTATGCAGTCTATGTTTATTGATCACTTTTCTTGTTTTCAGTGGGCTCTGGAAAATATTGTCTCCTCTGGATATATTTATCATTGGATATGGGGTATGGCACATTCTTTCTAGAAACAGAAGTTTAAGCATGATTGATTTCTTTTATTTGCAAAGAAAAGGAATTGATTTGAACTTGTAAACTATTGAGCCATGTAGCAGATGGCTTTATTGATGACCTAAGTTTTATAGTAGTTTACAATGCATGCATGGATGTATACACAAATGATACTTTGTCAAACTATTTATCCTTGGTTTTTGAGAAGGCTGGTTGAACTCTGAAAAAACAAATTCATAACTCCTTAATATAAAGATTCTGCCAATTCCTAGTCTTTGAAGGATCATGTAATTGGGACACATTGTGTCATCTTTCCTTCTGCCTGTCAAAGACTGTTGGAGTTGCCAAACATGTTGGTTAGTGAAAATCAGACTTCAGAATCATACATTGGAAGATAGATTGGAATTAACTGTTATACTTTCACATTGTTAATCTCTTTATACTACACTGCAGGTCTTGAACTATATGTGGCTAAAGTTTTTCCTTGTGTGGCACCATTTTTGATCTCTTTATTGTACATTGCAGGTCTTGAACTTTATGTGGCTAAAGTTTTTCCTTATATGGCGCTATTTTCGATTCTGGTCTCTGGTATGAATGCTGAGTTTCGATGCTCAAATCAGTCCTATCTGTTCAGTATAACATGTTAGAAATCTCTAATTTTATCAAAATGTATGATGGAACTTAATAGGAAGAACACTTCTAAATAACTAGTTTATTTCAGATTTGTGGTATTGAGGTCCCTGAAAATATGCCAAGGTGTATTAATAACTGTTACAACATGGAGAGCTTCTGGAAAAATTGGCACGCTTCATATAATAAATGGCTTGTGAGGTGAATGTTCAACTTATTGAGCTTTTTCCTAACACTATTTTGAGAGAAATGTCTTCTTCACAGATCGCATTATGATGCCAGGTACATGTATATTCCTCTTGGAGGATCTCAGAGAAAGCTGCTCAGTGTATGGATTATATTCACATTTGTAGCCATATGGCATGATCTAGAGTGGTAACTTGATCTTTTGTCAAATTATCTTTCTGATCACTTAGTTAATCTGCACATAAATACCTTTTACTTGTCTCATATGTTGTTCATCTTGGCTTCAGGAAGCTTCTCTCATGGGCGTGGTTAACATGCTTATTTTTTATCCCAGAAATGTTGTTGAAATCAGCAGCAAATGCTTTACAGGTGATTTGTCTATTTTCAGGTTGTCATAATCTCGATATCACTATGTTACCACAGTCTGATCAGTGATTGCAGTGTAGTTTCTTTGGTATTGTGGCCAAGGGCTGCATTTTTTGGGGGCCAAATGGTGCCATGTTGTTAGAACAAAAGGCCAAGGAGTCATTTATACCTGTTGCCACGAACAATACGCTGTAAGATGGTTATGCTTAGGTATTTGAGGTCAAGGATAGGAATTTCAACAATTGGGGACCTCACAAAATGGAAATCTGGACATTTGAGCAAAGGTCTCGTGATGAGGTGTTATTGGAACTGTGTTTTGCTTCCTATCCTATGTTCAACTGGAGAGAAATCCTAAGTTACTTTTCTGCTCAATATTCCATGATAACTTACATTAGGTTCAACTTTGGGTCTTATGGGTGACTCATTATTTGGGAGCTGGTTTCGGCCACTTGGTCTGTTCTTGTAAAGGATCACTGTAGTATCTTATGTTTATCATCTTAACAAAACTATTACTTGGACCTGTAACATTGCAGTTGAACAGTATGGTTACAATAATTTGGGTCACCAAATTTTATGGGCACTACAACCGCAAAAGATAAATTATATAATAAATAGACGATATAGCTGTCAGCTAATTAATGATTTCAATTTTAAATATTGTTTTTATTTTTCTATTTTGAGGAATCTCCCACAGTCTATCTTGCCCCTGTAATAACTTATCGATGAAGCAAAATACCTGTCATGGCTGTACTTTTGTTTTTTGGGAAAAATGCTATATTCTAGTTTCTTTTGGAGTTATTATTTTCACTTTTGCTAAAACTATTGTTCTTTTGAGTTTTCATATTCATGTTCTTTCCAGGTGGAGAGTTCTTTCCAGAAATTTCTGTTTCGTGAATTTAGTGCACTTGCAGGTGCTGTGACTATCACATGTCTGATGGTATGTTCACCAATAAGTGAAATATTTATGAATATTTTATAACTTGTGTGTCGATCCTTCAGTATTGAAATTATGATGCTCTAACGCCTTGTTGGTTTCATATTTTCTCTGTTAACATTGCAAGATAAAAATCCTAAAGCATCGAAAGTAGGTAGATGGATCAGGATGTTGTCTTTTCTCAAGTGAATGCTTTTGTATTATCAATGCTGAATATCTACGTGTTTGATCCCATTGAATGCCGAATTTCTGTCATCCTTTATTTCTTAGTCTTTAATCAAAGCAAAATATGTTTGCAGTGAAGCATCTGATCCCTTATGCAGGTTGCAAATCTTGTTGGTTATGTGATTGGACCTTCAGGTGTTAATTGGTTGATTTCAAAATTTCTTACAAGAGACGGTATGTGTTTTTTGTGTAACTTCTGTACTAATATCTGATGTCTTTGAGTAAATTTAGTTTAGTCATCCTGCAATGTTCTCTTGTGTATGCTCTTTGTAGGATTGCCAGTGCTGGGTGGAATGTTTTTGTCATTTTATGTTGGAACAAAGGTAAAGAATGGAATACACCACCCGTCTAATCATAAGCTATTCATGATTGCATTTGCCTGTGTGAGTTGATATTTGGTTGAAACCTAATTGTTTGCAGATTATGTTCCACATTGACGATGTACAGCAAAGGAAGCCCTAGATCAAAGTGTCCTATGAGGTTCTTCCTCCTTCCAAAACTGCTGACTGCTGCTTTTGATGATATCTTGTATTCTTTGTGTATGAAGGAAATCTCTGGCCAGAAGAGCAGGAATATCAAGTTACGACATGATTAGAACAGATAAGCCTCTTGTCTAGCCCTGAACCAGATCATTTAGGTAATACTTTGTAACAAATACAGACTCTTATTGCGGGTTGTTTAGAAAAGAAATCAATGAGAAGCTATGAGCAATCCTTTTCCGTTGATGGCGGTGCTGAGTTTTGACACCTGGTAGTTTCCTCGGTTGGAAAACTTATTTTTTCCGAAGACATGGAATACGTGCAATGTGTCCAACTGGGGTAAGGGGATCCTCTTTATTAACTTTCCAGCCAAAGGCAGAGAATCACTTGCCTCCATAGGATCAAGGTCGAAGAGGGTTAACAATGGTTTATGTGGAGTAATTTGAAAGCTGAATATCAGACTGTTCAACCGCACCGTGGTCTACATTTAAATAAATGATTCTTAGTGTGTTACAGATTGAATGGTCTAAGCAAAGTAACTATAGAACTGTCTATGCAGCAACTTAGCAACCACTATTGTTTCATCCAGAAGTTTGCTCGAAAAGTCGGAAGTGACAAAAGTACATGATAATTCTAACCTGTTGTAGATTTTCAATAATCCAACAAAAGTAAGTATAAAAGTACAAAAGTACATGATAATTTTAACCTGTTATAGATTTTCAATAATTCTAACCTGTTTAGGTATGATTATTAGATGAACGTAATCCAAATCAAGTATGTGTAAATCGAGGTGGTGAATTAGGTTTAATTAGTATCTGTAAGATTCAATGTCTTTATTCTCAATTAGTTATCTCCAATATTTTAAGTGACTTGTAATCCTACTATCATAAACTTCATTTCGCAGTTTCCTGAATTTAGAGGCATTTGGGAGAGGGCAGGGACCTATTACACCAATTGGACCACCCTTCACACTTTCCTCTTAAGTAAAAAGATTTAAGAGGAAATGCATGTATAAGTTTTCATCGGTTAAAATCAAAGATATCTTTACTTTTTTAAATTGTGAGATTCCACCTAGTGATAAGAAATACTATAAGTAAAATAGTTGGTTAGATAATTTGTTGAAATATCTAATAAATCTCACAATAGAAATGAAGAAAGAAATAAATTAAAAAGATCTATAATTCATTGTGTTAAAAGTTTTGAGTGAAGACATGTGTTACCTTATATATAATCCATTCCACCTTTGCAATTAAAAATGATTGTGAAATTGTACATAGTATAATTGGACTATAAACAATTAAGTTTCAACTAAGATAACTTGTAAAAGGTTCAAGTAAAAAACCTTAGAAAAAGGTGTTATAGAATGTAAATAGCACTAGATTCAGAAGTAAATTGATGTTGATCTTTTTTTGAGTTTGCATTACAGAGAAATAGAAGCAAACTAGTGTCATAATTGAACTTATAACTACTAAAAGTTTTTAAACACAATTGACATCAATGTGCTTCCTAAATAGGTGCCAAACATGCTTTTTAAGTTGTTAGAGTTTTGTTATTTCTAGTTGTTTCTTTTAGAATTCTTGGTTGTTATTTTCTTTTAGAATTCTACTTTTCGGATTTTATGTCCATAAGATGTTTTTTTTATATGAATGCAATTAACATATTATTATTATTATTATTGAATCAAAAACTCTTGGAGAGTTTTTGAAAATCTTTTAGAATGTTCTTATTTTAGGTTTACTAGAAACTTAGGATCTTATCTAGCTTTTTGTCAGCGATCAAAATCTACAATCTTATCACTTCCAACCCTTTGTTTTCTAAAGTGTGGCTATTCATATCTTTCTTATAGTGTTTTCATGTTTGTATACTTGAACCAACCTATTGTGTTAGAATGGTCCTTGTTCCTGTCATATTAATATTGAATCTCATCAATCTTGTTAGTAAGAGTCGTATCAGAATATAGTATCAGAATACAATTCTATATTTAGATTTGTTCTTGATATTATTGTTTACGTTTTCAATATTCTTGAGTCCTTTTACCATAGATTCAATTTATATGCTCTTGTTGTTTTACGATTTGTTAAGAACACTCTTTCAAACAGACAAAAAAGGATTCGTTAAAAACAAATTGTTCCTAAGTGTCTTGTTATTATTTCTTGATTTTTCACATTAATTAAAAAAACAAAAGTTGTTAGTCACAATAGAACCATAAAAAGTGTCATTTGAAGCTTACATTGAAAGGGGTGTCTAATTGCAATATTTATTACAAGCAAGGGCTTCTAATTGCTCTCCGAAAAGGATACATCAAACATATTACATTTATTCATTGTTTTAATTTCATTATTGTTTAATTCAAACTTGTTTTATTCTTCTTCTTTTTTATTGGGTCTAACTGGGTTCCTTTGAACTCAATTTCCTATTTTGAGTTTTCTTGTTCACTAGCCTCTAGTTTCATTTCTTCTTCTTTTTTTTATATTTCATATCCAATTTGATTCTTTGATGGTATTGGACAAAAGGGGAAGAATTAAACTATTCATTTGGATTTAAATTTGTCTAATTTTCAAAGATTTTTAATCAAGAGATTAAGTAGTGTTAAGTGAAAATTTGAGAGAAACAAGTGAGGGAGTGTTTTTTATCACTGACGCTCAATGTAGGTACATTATGACAAACTTCAAGAAAAAAAATTTTCAAGGATAATTAAAAGAGGAGGAAAAAGTGGAGGTGGATCGTGATTCTTCATGAACGTCATCTAAGGACAATAAGACCAACTTATTTAACAATTCAATGAACTTAAAGATAAATTGTAAAAAGATGAAGCTGCCATAGTTAGCCTACATCATAATGTACCCAGTTGTTTAAATGGATAACTTTGAGGTGTATGATAAGGTTAAAAGTGCTCTGACTATTTGAGAGAGTTAAACTTGGGATGGTAGAGGAGGAAGAATGAAGAGACAAGATGGGGGTAGATTCAATTTGGATATAAAAGAGGACAAGAGGAAAAAGCAGAAAACAACTTGGGTAGATTAAGATGACGTTACCACCTTTCATAGGGATAATAGATTATGATACCTACTTTGATTGGGAGAACCATATGAGATAGTTTTCAATTTTTATAAATTTTTGGTAGAGAAAAAAGGTAACTGGCTATTGCAAAATTGAGTTATGTTGTAGATTGGTGGGATCAATAAATTCTCTCTAGGAGGAGGGGAGAACTAACCATTAACATATGGGGGGAGATGAAGATAGTGATGTGGAAATGTTTTGTATTAAGTTAACCTTATAGGAATTTCTATCAAAGACTGCAAACGTTTACTTAAGGCTCTAAAAGTTTGGAGGAGTATCATAAAGAGATGGAGGTTACTATGGCTAGGGTGAAAGTAGAGGAAGATCATAAATGCCAGTGGCTTGATTTATTTGTGGATTAAAATTAGCAATTGTCAATATCATGGAGTTACATTACTATATAATGTCAAGAGGATGTAGTACGTATAGCTATGAAGGTAGAGAGGAAACTTAAAAGCAGGCCCTTTAACTGTTTTGATATTTCTAGTAAATATTCTTCATCTTGGAGCAAAATAGAGAGAAAAATTGAAGACAAAACTCCAAATCCAAAATATGATGCAATTGAATTAGAAGTGCATATGCCAAGTGGAGAGAAAGTTAATATTGACTTCTCTTCAATAACTAGGAATTGAGATTTCCAATGCTTCAAGTGATTAGAGAAAGGATATATGTCCTCACAATTCTTAACAAGAGAGTGATGATGATGAGGGAGAATGGAAAGTGTGTATCTAAGAGTGAAGAGGAGACAAATCGTAATATGCCTAGATCGGAAGAAGCTAGTGATGATGAGTGTATTATAATGCCAAAGAGGGAAGGATGTTAGTTACTATAAGGGCATTGAGTATATAGATGAGAGAGGATTATGAGAATGAATAGTGAAGCAATCTCTTCTATATAAGGTATGCCATTAACGATTGAGTTTGTAGAATAATTATAGATAAAGAGAGGGTTACCAACATTGCTAGTATAGAATTAGTGGAGAATTTGTGATTGTCAACCATGGAACCACACAACTTACAATGATTAAATGATAATGAAAAGGTTAGAATACTAAAATAGATGTTGGTTTTTTCTTAGTTATAAGGTATAAAGATGAAGTGTTATATCATGTTGTTCCTAAGGTAAACTAAACATATTCTTTTAGGGCATTTTTAGAAATTTAATAAGGGAGCTATGCTCGATTAATACAAGAATATGTATTCATTTACCATTAACGACAAATTGATTACCATTGCTCTATTGTCACTAGAAAAAGTCTATAAAGATTAGTTCTAGATTTATGGGAGTGAGCAGGAGAGTTTAAGGGGAAAGAAATAAGAGAAAATAGTATTGGGTAATTTAAGTCTTTTGAAAAAACTAATATTGAGAGATAAACAGGGAAGAGAAGAGAGGTTGGTAGTAGAAGTGGAGGATGTCAGAGATACATTCTTGACCAAGTATCAAATATTTTCTAATTTTTTAGAAGAAGGTGATGATTGAAGGACAAATCATTTTAAAGAGAGGGGAAATGATGAGAATCTAGAATCAACTTGAGAAAAAAGAGCTTCTACATAAGGGATATATGAAGAGGGGCTTAAACTTCTTTTGAAAGGTTCAAGTCAAACATTAAAATAGGGAGCATTCCTTAAAAAAAGGGTTTGCTGAATGTAATTGACTTCAAACTTAAAACTAAATCAATGTTGGTCCTTTATTGGATTTATAAAATGGAGAAACAGAAGCAAATCAATGTCAAACTCATCTTTATTATGTGCACTAAAAGTTTTAGATTACAATTGGCATCCATGTGCCTCATAGACAATTAATGAACACATGTTTTAATTTGTTATGATTTTGTTATTTCAAGTTATCATTTCCTTTTAGAATTTATTCTTAAAGTTTATGCCTATTAGAAGCTTTCTTATGATTGTAATTAATATGTTGTTATTAATATTATTATTGAATTTTTTTTTGAAGAGAGTTTCTTCCAATCTTTTATAGTACTCTTATTTTAGGTTCTTTAAAACTTAAAATCTTATCTAGTTTGTTAGTGACAATCAAACTCTAAGATCTTATCATTTCCAATTCCCTTTTTAGATTATAGTGATTCATATCTTTATTATTGTATTTTAGTGTTCATATTCTTGAATCAACCTTATTTCATTAGTCTTAGGCCTATCTAGTGATATCAAATCTTATTAATCCTATTGGCGAGGATCATATCAAATTGCTTAAAAAATAAAGAGTAGTTAATGTCCGAACTGAGGAGAGAGTATTGAAATAACTTATAAATTTCACATTGGAAGTGAACAAAGAAATAAAATGGTTTAAGTTAGGGAGCTATGGATTCATGCGTCACATATATGGGAAGGCAACGGAAGTGTTATAATCAAAATTGCAATCCCACGACACCGCCAGAAAATCCAAAATCTATGTGCATGTTTAAACAGGTTATAAGAACATGAAATTACAACATATATACTTTGCAAATACTCCTTCTTTCTCGAATCTTCTCCTTTTTTGGGTTGTAGCAAACACCAAACACCTTCCTTGGCCTCTAGAGAGCATGCAAAGATGAAGAAAAATCAGTGTATAAGGGTGGTTATAGCACCAAACAAGATGAGTTCAAGTAGATGTTCTCAAACAAGATGAGTTCAAGTAGATGTTCTAGTGAGAGTTAGATCAAGACCAAGTTTCATGCAATTAATCTCATGCAACGATTGGTTAAGATTGCATGACCTAATCTCAATGTCACTCTTCTCAACTTCTGAAACTCTTCTGGACCCTTCGTCTCTCTATTGAGTGTGTTTTATGGCTAAAAAACTTGTGAGCATAAGTGAAAAACCCACTTACGTACCACCTATCATTAAGTCTGTCACGATCGCATCCTATATCATGGCTTGCTTAATTGATAGCCACATGCACTTTTTTTTCATCCAATCTTTTATGCATGTGACCCTTAGGTTTCCAGTTATTTTGGTTAGTTGAATTAACTCTTAATCCAAGCAAATCATGAAGGGTTATATTTTACTGGAATGTAAGTGGATTAACACTCGAACTCTTCAATAGTTAATTATATGACTTATGAACCTTTTTACAGTCAATTTGTGCAATTCATCCCTTCTCCATCCTATACTCCACTTAGTTTAGAGTATGGGTTATGTGTCAACTCCCACTAGACTAACTATGTCAGATCTAGTCCAAGTGATGTTAGTTCTTGTCCTAAGATCTTATTACTCTATGTGTCATTGAAGATTCTCTTCATGGCACATAATTGCTCTGGCTAGAGACTCCTGAGTAAAGAACCCGACAAGAGATCGTGGGTATCATCTCCATCTATCAGGAGTGGTGAATGTTTTATTGGCTACCTAATTACCTTCGAATACCAATAGCTGTACCCAATCACCACCTTATTAGTGAACTCATATTGAGAGAACAAGGAATGGTATTACAACACATGATCAATATCCAAGATATCCTTTAGTACCTCAAGTTTAAGGATATTTTCACCATTGTTATGACGAGATTAATCGCTGACATTTGATAGATCGTCCATATGATAATCTCATAGCGGGTCATTCGATATACTTATTACTCTTAATGAGCATCCAAATGTTAACTCTAAACATCTCATGCTTATAATTTATGAGATCCACTGCTTGATCAAATTAAGGAGTATAACACGTGTTAGTCTATCCAGATTAACATTGTCCTATATCATTAATCTTCTGACTAGGGATAATTTAGATACTAACATAATTGTTTATGATAGGAATCTCATTATCATGATTTCATTATGATTTCCTTCATGCTATGTTTTGTATCTCTTAGAGTAGTGCTCTAAAGGCAATCACCTTTAGCACTTTTGTACAAACTTTATTTTGATTAATAAAGTGAAAGACATTTTTCAATAATTTGATATATATGAATGATGTTGATCTTAAATCGAATTAATGAAGTCCATGATACAAAACATAGCATGAAGGAAATCATGATAAGATCATGATAATGAGATTCCTATCATGTAAATAATCCATAGTTATATGATTAATAAGACAGTACATTATTAATCCAGATAGATTAGCACATATTATACTTCTTGATTTGATCAAGCAGTGGATCTCATAAACCGTAAACATGAGATGTTTAGAGTTAACATGTGGATGCTTATTAAGGGTAGTAAGTACATCAGATGACCCGCTATGCGATTATCATGTGGATGATCTATCGAATGTCAATGATTAATCTCATTATAACAAAGGTGCAAACATCCTCAGACTTGAGGTACTCAAGGATATCTTGGATACTAATCTTGTGTTTTGACATCATTCCTTGTTGCCTCAAGACGAGGTCGCTCTTAGGGTAGTGATTGGGTATAACTATTGGTATTCAAAGGTAATTGGGTAGCCAATAAAGAATTTACCACTCCTGATAGAAGGAGATGATACCCATGACCTCTTGATGGGGTCATTACTTGGGAGGTTTTAGCTAGAGCAGTTCTATGTCATAAAAAGAGTCTTTAATGACGCATAAGAGTAATGATATCCTAGGACAAGAACTAACATCACTTAGACTAGATGTGTTGTAATTAGTCTATTGGGAGTTGACACATAGCCCATACTCCGAACCAAGTGGGGTATAGTATGATTTAAGGACGAATTGCATGGTAATTGTCTATGGAAAGGTTCATAAGTTAGATAATTAACTATTGAAGAGTTCATGTGTTAATGCACTTATATTCTGGTAAATTAGCATCATGAAACCTTTCATGATTTGCTTAAATTAATGGCTAATTCAAGTGCCTAAAATAACTGGGAACCTAAGGGTCACACGCATAAAAGACGGGATGAAAATAAGTATGTATGACATATTTTAAGCAGGCCACAATCGTACCTCATAGGGCCACGATCGTGGCCGAAGGAAAGCTCAATTTTAAAAGGCTATGATCGTGGCTTAGTAGCCACGATCGTGACAGAGGGCACAAAATGGTATATAAGTGAGTTCTTCACTTATGTACACGAGCTTCCTTCATTTCTTATGCAGTCAATTGATAGAAAAAGGGGTCTAGAAGAGTTCTAGAGAGAGTGAGAGATGTCTTGAGTCTTGTTCTTGCAATTCATACAATTGTTTTATGAATCAAAGTGCATGCAACAAGATCCTTGACCTATTTTCATTATCTTGAACATCTACTTGAATTCATCAAGTTTGGTGTTCTAAAAACCCTTAAACATTGTTTCTTCTTCCATCTTTGCATGTTCTTGGAGATCAAGGAAGAGTTTGGTGTTTGCAACAACCTAAACAAGGAGAAGAAACAAGAAAGGAGACACTCAAGGTAAAAAGTTTATATTTCATGTTCTCTTATACATATCTATGCATGCATGTTAAGATCTTGTGGTTTTTGGGTGGTTATGATGTCGGAATCTGATTCCAACACTTTCGCTACATCTGCATGCATGTGATGCATGCAACCATGGCTAACCCAATAGTATCATGGACTTCATTAACTCGATTTAAGAGTGACATCAATTCATAAATAAATGAACATCAAATTAATGAAAATTTCCCTTCGCTTTATTAATCAAAATAAAGTTTGTACAAAAGTGCTAAAGGTGATTTCCTTTAGAGCACTACCCTAATAGTTTATATATAAGAAATGATTCGTAACTCATTAGTTGAGTAAAGATATGAGTCACTTGATATATAAATCACTTCTCTTTAAATAAAAATAATTTCAAAATTTCAGAAAATTTTGTGTAACCAAGCAAAAGGTATAATGTTAACTTTAAATGTTATAAGTACTTTGGGAGGTAAAAGTTACATTTTGACTATCAACATTTTCATCAAAATTTTAAAATAATCTTAGCATGTATTCATGTATAAATAAGTATTTACTATTATAAAACAATATTAAGATACCATTAAGTTGATGAGTTACTTAGCCTTTGTTAGAACTTTGATAATACTACTCCATGTAGCATTCATTTTTAGTTAGCAAACTTACCTTTATACTAATGTGGTGCTCCAATTGGCCTCTGCCCCATAACTAAGTCAACTTTTTTAGTGATCTTATTTCATTTTTTGTTTTTATCTTTATTGTATATATTTTCTCTTTTCACACTTTTTCTTTTTCCAAAACCATAGAAATAATAAATGACTTTATCCTAAGTGATTATATAATCTATATCATTTGGCACATCAATCAACAATAATCTAAAAAAGGTTTTTTTTAGTGGTTTAAATGCTTTACTAAAGACTTCATTAGAAAAACATAATTTAGTTTGATTATGTATAGTTATAAAATTATTTTATATTATTAATTAAGGTACAACAAGTTAGTAATTGTAATTTTTTAAACTAGTATGGTAAATGAAATTCACAAGATAAGGACAGAAATTCACTAATTGGGAAAATAAATTCATATATTGAAGAACAAAGTCAACACTAGAAGAAATCAAGTTGATACATGTAGTGAAATTAAATATATAGAAAAAATTATGGATGAAATTTAAAATGGAATAATATGAGAATAATGACTAAGGAATAAATCAAGAATATGAAGATAAACACAAATGTGTTAGTAAAAAAGGAGTTAAGGTTATGGTTAGGTAATATGATTGTTAGATTTTATGATTTTTTGTCATTCATTATATACTATGTTATGAAAATGGATGTCCTAGATACAACTTGTATAATTAAATTTTTATCATGTAATAATCAAAATGAATGTTACTTGTTTTCAAATCATAATAAAAATGTTAAACCATTTTCTTTGTGTTCTATATAATTTAACATGATCATAAACTCAATGTAGATTAAATATGACGAGGATATTGAATTGAAGAAAGCATGATAGTGCATTAAATAAGTTTTTCATATGGATTGTATACAAAAATGCATAATTAAGGAACTAGTTAACTAGAAAATTGACTTTATTGAAAAAAGACCAAAACTTGGCATCCTAATACAGTTGAGTATAAAATTTATAACTTATATACATTACAAGTTCAACATTCAAAAATATAGATTGCACTATCACTTAATTGAATTGATAGATCTATAAATAACAATAGCATTCTAATACAAATAGTAGCTCAAAAACATTAAATAAATTTAATGTGATTGTAGTTGAATATTCTATAATAGAATTGCAACTGGATGTTCACTATATTATGATGGTTATTTTTTGATGAATGTTAATCTATCCCTAATGTCCCATTCTTTTAATGTTCTAAACATGCATTTGTCTTGAAATATTCTTGATTAATAAAACTTAAAGGTTCATAGATCAACATATCCATTTTTTTTTCTAAATAATGTTACCATTAAATGGATCATATCCGATGAATAATAACTAAACCACAACCTTACATTATTAGATTCCTAAAAGGTTAATCAATATACTCACTTTCAAATTAATAAAGTATATTTAAATGAAAGAATGGAAACTTACTTGTGAAGAAGGCTCACTAATTACTACAGTAAGTCTCTACAATAACCCAAGCTAGGAGCATAAAATTTTACTAAATATATTTCATTTGTTATATAATTAAGTATAATGTTATCTAAGTAAGTATAATGTTAATAATACTTTTAATGTTGCAGTCTTTCTCTTTTTTGATGTAGTTGATGATTCAAAGGTCACATATTTTAAAAAGAGTGAAAATTGTAGGAGTAACTATCCAAGCTTTAAGATATCCATTCATTATGCCTAGAAGAACAATTACAAGTTAGGAGAAGGAGGGCTAAAGAGGATTTAAATAGATTGATTCAATACTTATATGTTAATTAAGCTTCAAAGTGCACTTTAGGAACTTTGGGAGGTTTGTTGAACTTACAAGAAGACCAACCATTAGTTAATTTAATACAAGTAAGGATGCAGAAGGCTTGGTAATAAATATAGATTCCAATATGAATATGTTCCAATTTGCGTAACTATATAAAAAGTTAAGTTTTGTGCCATGATCTTAGCCATGATTATGTCCCATATCATGTCTAACTTTACAAAGTTGTAGAACAATCCATGGTCTCAGCTATGAGCTTGTCCCAAATCTTGTCCATTAGTATTAGAATCTTTGTAACTAATATAGTATGACATATGAGTGTGTCTATGTCATCCCCATTTGAAACCTTAATTTTTTTAAGTACTAAGGGATGTTTCTTTTTTAATTTTAGGTAGTTTTTGACATCTTTGTTTATTAAGAGTCATGAGTGATTTTTTTGCTTATTCTTAATTGAAAATTGAACTTATCAAGGAATTACTTTTCTTTGTTGAACTTTGAACTTATCAAAAAAAATTTCTTTATGGTATTCTTAATGAATTTGGTTAACAATTCTTTATAATTAATGGGTCAATTATTTTGATATATTTGATTCCAACTTGTTTGTGGGTTTTTTTGGTTCTAATCTTTGGTGGGATTGCATAAGGTTTTGTTTCTTAATATTTTTTTATGATTTTTCTGCAATTAATTTGATTTTAATTAACTTTTTCTTATAACAAGTTAGTCAATTTTCTTAACTTTTGGCTATGATTTAAGGAATTAGGCCATTTAAAGACACAATTAAAATATTTATTTGAAAGGTAAATGAATTTATTAATAAGCTTTGAAAGGCAGTAAAATATAGTATTACAAGGATGATTACAAAGATGAGATAAAAATAAGTAAAATTACAACCTTTCATCTTTTAAACTGCTAGAAATGTAAAAGCTAGGTTAATCCAAGTTCCATCTTCTTCTGAGATAATAATTCAAGTCTTCAGTGGATTGGCATGCAACAAGTATTTCTTTAATCCAACAATAGGTTTTATGTGTGATTGTCTGCTTCTCAGTCTTAGAATTCTTCAAAATTCTTTGTTCTCTTTCATTCCAAAAAAGAATAAATAGAGCAGCTCAAGCAAAGGCTTAAGCTTTTTCTTTTTAATCTTTCCCCATTATTTTCTATTGATTTTTAGTCCATACTAAAATACTTTCCTAATTAGTTACTGGACAATCTAGGTTCAATTTCTGATACATTTTAGCTCATATTGTAGTTGTGAATTTGCATTGGAAGAAAAGATAATTTATAGATTAATGCATTATGTTGCATAAGACACAAATCTGATCATTGATCCCCTTAAGGCTATCTTTGGTTTTCAATCTCCCTCTAGCAACTAGTAGGTGACAAAGTATGCTTTTGGTATTTATGAACCTTTCCAAACAATGTTATACCAAGAAATGGTAGAAACTTTGGGTCTAATAGCATTTAAGCAGGAAGAGTTGGAGAACTCACTATTCTTGAAAATAAACCAAGAGGCTTTGTCCATTATAGAGGATTTAGGCAAGTGGTTAGGATAATGGTTCAATAGTCTATTAACTCCCTTTCCTTTAACTAGCCAAGCATTTTATGTAATAACTTTAGAAACTCTAGTATGAATTAGCAATCTAGGAGTTAGTATTGACATGTTTCCTATTTTGATTAGTGGACTTTGAGTGGCTTAGTTGTCAAACCAGAACCAGTTATCTTATCTATTGCCAATTTGTATTATGATAAAAAGAGGTATATAATATATCTATACCTCAACATTTGTATGAAAGGTTATGAGTGTTCATGTTTTTTCGTTTTTTTCTAGAATCTAAAATCATTCAAGTAATATTTATTTATCTATTTGCTCCAAAAGGCCTCTTTTCCTAATTCTCTTATTAGCTTTGTTTGAATCATCTGAATTGAGACAATACTTAAGCCTCCCTCTTGTTTTTTCTAAGAGAGTTGTTCCCATTTGATTTTGGCTCCTTTGGAATTTTCAACCTTCCCAGAGCAAAGGAAGTTCCTCATGCATTTTTCCTTTTCCTTATTGATGTTCTTAGGGATGAATATGTTAGAGCTCCAATGGTTATGGAGATTATTTAGCATAAACTTCTTGCTTGAGATATAGTTCTATTATGCCAAGCATTATTTTTTTTCTTGAATTTCTCCAATAGTAGCAATGAATCATGAAACTTTAGCTTCATGAAAGAGATAGGAACTCCTAGATACTTGTAAGAAAATTAAGTTATAAGCAAATACACTTGCTTTCCAAGGCTCTATATGTTTATAACTCCAATAATCTCCCACTTGCCCTAAAACAGGTTTGATATGTCCCTCATTCCCATCCCTACTAGGTGACCCTCAAAACTCTTTTGAGACAACATCTTTGTAAACGGATTAGCAAGGTTTTGATCCGTGAAAATCTTTACCACATTCACTTCACCGCGTTGTATTATCTCCCTTATGAGATGATACTTTCTCTCAATGTGTTTGGCAGCTTTATGGTTATGAGGTTCTTTAGAATTAGCCACTGCCCTACTATTATCATAATAAAGTGTAATGACCTTTTCTACCTCAGAAAACACTTCCAAATCATTTAGGAACTTATAGAGCCAGACTACTTCTTTTGCTACTTTACAAGCAGTAGCATACTCAGCCTCTATAGTCGAATCAGCAACACAAGATTGTTTGATACTCCTCCAGACTATGACTCCACCTTCTAAAAAAAAAAAAGAACCAGAAGTTGATTTCCTCGAATCAACATCTGATTGGAAATCGGAATCCGTATATCCCGTCGGAATAAGATTACTTCCAGAATAAACAAGCATTAAGTTCTTTGTCCTATGAAGATACTTCAGTATACACTTAACCGCAATCCAATACTCTAGTCCTAGATTGGACTGGAGTCCACTTACCAGTCCCACTATTTAACAGATATCCGGTTTAGTGCAAAGCATATCATACATTAAACTTCCAACTACCAAAGCATATGGAATGTTATGCATACGTTCAACCTCCTTTTGGCTCTTAGGTTCTTGCTCATTTGAAAGTTTGTTTCCATGTTTACTACCCTCTTGGAATTTTGCATGGAAAAATTATTGAGCATGTTCTCAATGTAATTTAGTTAAGATAAGGCTATCGGTTTGTTCTTACGATCCCTTATAAGTTTGATCCCTAGAACATAGGTAGCCTCTCCTAAATCCTTCATTGAAAACTGATCGTTAAGCCATCCCTTAACCGTAAATAACATTCCTACATCATTTCCAATAAGCAGAATGTCATCATCATACAAAATTAGAAAAATAACCTTTCCTTCTTGTATCCTTTTATAGACACAAGGCTCATCTAGGTTTTATATGACCCAGAGGTTTTGATAGACTTATCAAACCTAATGTTTCAAGACCTAGATGCTTGCTTAAGTCCATAAATGGACCTTTGCAATTTGTATACCTTATGCTCATTACCTGGCTTAACAAAACCTTCTAGTTGGCCATATAAATGATCTCCTCAAGATCCCCATTAAGAAATGCAGTCTTGACAACCATTTTCCATATTTCATAATCGAATAGGTTGCTATGATCAAAAGAATTCTGATGGACTTAAGCATGGCAACTAGAGAAAAAGTCTCCTCATAGTCTATACCCTCATTTTGTGTATAGCCCTTAGCTACCAATCTAGTTTTATAGGTCTCTACTTTCCATTTGACCTATTTTTTCTTTTGTAGATCCATTGACAGCTTATGACTTTTATACATGGTGGTAGATCTACAAGGATCCAGACTTTGTTAACGTACATGGAATCTATTTTTGATTCCATCGCTTTGAGCCATTCTTATGCATCAACATCATTAATAGCCTGTGTATAAGTAATGAGATCCATGTCTTCTTGGTCTGAGATGGCTATAATTCCTTCTCCTAGACCTAGATACCTATTTGGCTATCTCACAACCCTCCCACTATGTCTAGGCACAACTTGATGTTCAGGTTGGTCTTCTGATCCAACTCTTGAATCCATTTCGACATCTTGTTCTGCTATATCCAAATCAACTCTTGGTTTGGATGAAATAGGTAACTGTTTGAGTGCTACTTCACTTATTCCTTTGTGATTTCTCACAAACTCTTCCTCTAGGAAGGTTGCATTTGTTAACAAAAATACCTTCCTATCCTGAGGACTATAAAAATAGTACCCTCGAGTTCTTGCAGGATATCCTACAAACAAACATACTTTTGACCTTGGTTCTATCTTTGTAGATTCAGGCCTTAGAATATGGGCTGGGCAGCCCTAACTCCTTAAGTGGGACAATGAAGGCACTCGGCCAGTCCACAACTCCCTAGGTGTTTCAAGCACCAATTTGGATGGAGCAAAGTTAAGAAGATATGTTGCCATTTGTATGACATAACCCTAGAATGATTCTGGAAAGCTAGCATAGGACATTATTGATCTTAACATTTCCAACAGAGTCCTATTTCTCCTCTCAGCTACACCATTCTATTGAGGTGTTCGAGGAGTTGAAAAATTGGAAACAATTCCATTGCCAATTAAATATTGTTGGAACTCTCAAGATAAGTACTCACCACCTCGATTTGATCAAAGTTGTTTTAATGACTTACCTAGCTACTTCTCAGTTTTAGCTTTGAATTCTTTGACCTTTTTAAAGGATTCACTCTTTTTATGCATTAAATACAAATAGCCATGTCTTAAGTAATCAACTATGAAGGTTATAAAGTATTCATAAACTCGTCTAGCTTGTAAATTTATAGGCCCACACACATCAGTATGTACTAGGTCCAACGTGGATTCAAATCTATTTCCTTTAGAAGGAAATGAGGCCTTAGTCATTTTTCCTTCAATACAAGATTCACAGGTGGGTAATGGATCATTATTCATGTCCAAAAGGATCCCATCCTTTACTAACCTGTTAAGTCTTTTCTAATTGATGTGAACTATTTTGAAGTGCCACAAATATTTTGAATTAATGTTAGAGACATTGGATTGTTTTGGTTTTATTAACTCTGTGGTGTTTAGTGAGCCTATCATAGGTTCTATAAAGAACAATCCCTATTTAATTATCGCATTACAAATAAAATCCTTATTCTCATATATTGAAACAACATTTTCAAAATATAAAGAATAACCAGATTTTATTAGACAAAAAATAGAAATCATGTTCCTTACAATCATTGGAATGTAATAAACATCCTCCAAATATAACCTATAACTACTAGGAAAATCCAAGATAAGTACTCCCATTGATTCTACTGAAACATAGGATCCATCTGCTATCTTGACTTGAAACTGGCCTTTAGGTAATCTTTTCTTTTGCTGGAACCCTTACAAAGAATTGCAAACATGGCTAGTGGCTCTTGAATCTAATATCCAAGAATCAGATAAATTTGCCACATTTCTTGTTCCTAACAAACTTAGGAAACCCATACCTTGTTTGCTTTCGAGGGACTCAAGGTAGACTGGATAGTTTCTTTTCCATTGGCCTATTTCACCACAGTGAAAACACTTTCCCTTGATGTCCGCTTTGGCTTTCTTTTTCATAGGTGACCCTTGTTTGGGCCTTTTTTTTTTCATTGGACCCTTCTTCTTTTTCTTGTCCTTACCCTTGGGCTTAAAAGAAGACGCTACATTAGCTTCTGGCCCATGAGCCTTGATATTCAATATCTCCTCTGTACTCTTGAGGGTATTCATTAACTCACTTAAGGTATAATCCTTGCTATTGAGCTCATAGTCCAACTTAAACTGTTGAAAAGAAGAGTTTAAGCTATTGGTGATCTTAATCATCTGCGTGTCTACATTCATATCTGCCCCAAGCATCTCTATAACTTGGGGCCTACACAATTGTGTATAGTGGCTATATAAGCCACTATGAATGTGTGAAGCTTTAAAGACTTTTTTTTTTCCTCTGTGAAGCTACAAACCTTTTATATTCCGTGTAAGTCACTGTAACCATGTAAAGTTATAATTAAAGGGTTTTTGGATATACACAGTCACATACATGACTATTTAAGTTCTAAAAAACCTAGTTTTTCTTCTATGAAGGGACATTATGAAGGCTACAAAAAGGGAGGCAGACTTAAGAGTTATGAGAGACACCAAAAGAGTAAAGAAAAACATAAAAAAGAGGAAGATTAAAACTGGAATCATCAAGATCAACTTCAACTTTCTAGAATGGATTGTCAAGAGATTCAACCAAGTTATTTGTGTTAAGTTGCACAACGAGAGTTGGTACTTTAATAGAATTGCAAATATTAGGTTAATGAGCAATTGAAGAGAGATCTTAATTGTAAGTTAATTATCCTTAGGATTGCCTCAATTCTAAATAAATAGTTAAGAGTAGTTTTTAGAGATCAAGAGATTACAACATAATCTGAAATCTCAAAATACAAAAGTTAGATGAACTACAAATTCTTAAAATGTGACTAATGCCTTGACTCTCTTTCACTCCATCTCTTGCTCATCACCTGGAGGTGGGGACTGGAAGGGGGTGAGCTTGAAAGCTCGTGGGTAATAGTTTATAATAAAAAGATAAGCAAAAACTTCTAAAACCATTTTACTTGCCATAGAAAACTTTTATTGGGTCTATAAAACACATGTTTCTCAAAATTCTTGTCTTGTCAAGTAATCAAAATCACAAACAACACAATTTATGCATTT
>JAOSBN010000009.1:9233374-9243472 GCA_027563595.1 Erythroxylum suave
TAAATAGAGAAACTTAGGTCTCATAAGAAAGAGACACCATTGTAATACAAAACCCTAGCCACCATCCGAGAGAAGTGCGTGTGGCATTCGAAAAGAGTTTCAGGACGTGCTAGCACACGATAGCCACAGCCCAGATTGTGCATGTTCGTATGGATACCGGTAGAGGACATTCGCGTGTAGCAGTGTCTACGAATCCGAAAAACATCTATCAATCCGTTTCAAAAAGGTATTTTTGCGCATCCTATATGTTTTCGGTTATACATCGTGTTGTGTTATGGTCTCTTCTGCAGGGTATTGTGAATACTCGGGCCATATGCGATCCAACAAAGCTGTCCAGGGGAGAGTTATGGCGTAGTGGGAAAATTAGATGTATATTACTTATGGAGTTGAGAGAGAGGATGTCAACCCATCAGGAGTCAAAGTGAAGAAAGGAAGGTTGACACAATTTATGTCAGGCCTTATATGACAAAACTGGCTTAACAAATGGGGTTTTTTTTTATTGATTACCACCGATGTGATAGGTTTGGACCATGGAAACACTTAACTTGTAAGTCATTAAGCACATACATATGATTAGAAGACATCGACGACCAATGGATGACAATTATAAACTTATTTGAGAGCTTGACGAGCTAGCAGTGTCGAAAGGAGATAGAAAGGAAAGTTATCACTGCAGCCACAATCACCGCCATCCCTGATGGGACAATCAGTATCTATAAAGGATAGCCTTAGAGCACCATAGGCTAGGATACCACATCCAGACCAGCTAAAGATTACTCAGTTGAAGAGATGGGTGACATAGCTTTTGGGTACTCAGCAAACTCTCCGACTATAGTAGGTGAAGCTTGTGGAGTAGGTAGGAAGTCTTGGGACCTCCGTTGAGCAAATAAGATGGATCGAGACCACTGTTGGATGGATGGAGGAGTTGTTGTTTCTAATGTCGAGATGTCAAGGCATCAATTTTCCTCCACACTTAGCTTTTGGCTGTCCTCAGGCAAAACATTAAAATCAAGCTCAAAGACACAAAAACATTGACTCATTTCCTATATGTTCCAAGAATATATAATCATAAGCAAAGATGAGTGACTTTTAAAAATCATACCAAGATGTCAACATTCTAAGATTTTACTCATGATCAATCAACATTCATCATCTTCAAAAACTGAGCAATCTAATGGTAGACTCGGAAAATGTGATTAACTAAAATATATCCACGGGTACACTTAACACCATTCATGATCACGTCATTCCACAACTTTGCATATCATTTCGTTTCTCCACCACTAATGTTCACATACAAAATCATGAATGAAAGGACTTTTCATGGTTGTAATATGGGTAAAGGTAAGGTGAGATGTATTTAGGTCAAGTAACTTGAAAGCCATTAAACTAGTGAAACAAAACAAAACTCAATGTGACATCAAGTGCAAAAGTTAACACTTATCAAAAACTGGGTACCATCAGCTATAACGAATGCAACATTTATATTTCACTACTCATTTTAGCTCCCACACACAAACCACATAAAGCATATACCAATCCTAAAGAATCACTCATACAATTTATGTCAACAATGCATTGAAACCACAATAGTGAACTTTCCAAGCCGACATCTACCTCATATTCAACACACTCAAATCACACATTCATTACAACTCTAGGAAGATGAATTAATTATGAATAACTTTGCAAACTCACAAGCACTTCTTCCTTGATGGTTTTATTTAATCAAAAAAATTCATTTTTTTCTTCTTTCTTTCTTTTTCATTTTCTTTTGCCTTTTCTTTTCCTTTTCTCTTTTCTTTTTTTTCTTTTCCTTGTAAAAATTTAAATAAACTACATCAATATGGGAATTTCAATGATAAGACATAACAAAACATCACAACATTAACCAACCCACACCATATGTACACCCCACACTTACACTTTTGTATATCCACAAACTCACCAATCACAAATGTTCCATTGGCTTTATGACTTGGGTAAGACATTTGGTTAAGTATAAAGCATGTAATATAGTTGATACAAAAAGAAAGGTATAAAGCTCAAAGGGGGTAGCAAGGGAAAAATCATGTCAATAAGGTAGGCTATTTGGCTAATGTAGTTCGAAAAAACAAAGAATGCCTAATCATTTCCAAGTTAATGCATGTGATAAAAATGTGGTCTTGAATAAAAATTCAAAGCAAAATTAGGATGTATATGACATGAAGGTCACACATTATCAAAAGACAATGAGACTGAAATGAAAGTGTGTCAATCAAATAAGGCTCAAAATCTCTCCAGCTTTGTCTACCACTGGTACTACTCTTCTAAAGATAATGCATATCGACCAATCACAAGAGCAAAAGTATATGCCAAAGTTTCTATGAAATTCTCTAGTCAATTCACACTCTAATTATGACTATATAGTCCTCAAAGCAATAAAAAATGAGAAAATGTTTGTTTCATCTGTTTTGTTCTTACTCTTATTTTGATTGAAAACTTAAAAACAAGCAAGAAACAAACTAACACAGAAGAACAATTGAAAATGATAAAAGTGTTGAATGTGTGTAAAGTCTAATTCTAGGATCAATCTTGGCCTAGACATGATTAAACATATCCTATCATTCTAATGTTTTCAAACCTCTGTTCGAACTATTGATCGTGGACTAACAATATGCTCGGCTAATCCTGGTTTTCCCTTAGTTTTTGTTTAATTAAGAGACGCTCGTTAATTAAACCTAACCACCGAATAACCTAAGATATGATCTCTAGATTCAATTTGGTAGCTACAGTATAAACTAGAAAACGGATCAATAAAGTTAGTAACCTCAAACTTTCGGGTTATCTAACCTAAGTTACATTATTCCTAACAATTCAAGATCATTAGTGGTTACTTACGAACATCAAATATAATGATTATGGATTATATTCAAAATTCTAGTTGTAGGTTCGTCATAGAATAATGCAAATAACGTATCAAGATTATCTTTACAAAATTCGATTCAATCAACACAAAAAACAATAACAATCTCAAAAGAGATTCAACATTAATAAGATGAGACAAGCTTAACCGTGACTCGGGCATTGATTTTACCTTCGAACTGATGTCGGGATGTTAGCCTTCCATCTTCTCCATCAATCTCCAAGAAGAATAGTTGTTATTGTCTCTTTCCATCTTAAAAACTAAAGAGACAATGATGAAGAATAACTGTTGTCTCTCCACTGCTGTCTCCTAATTCCATCTTGAAAATCCAAGAGAAATTAATGATGAATGGTGTCCCTCCACTGTTGTCTCAACTGTTTAAGATCCAAATCATGCTCAAAACCACACACACACTTAGAATATAAATAAACACTAATAATAATATAATTTTAAGCCCATATACATGATAAGCACATAAGAAATACTCAAAAGCACACTTAAATATCTATCAAAATATAGTATAATTTACACCTATCAACGAACAACTCCTGGAACTCAACCTTCAAGTTGTAGTGCCATGCGATCAATAGGTGCAACTCATAATATAGATATGACAATGGTTAGATGGTGGTATGTTTTAGGTGTAGTATTCAATGCTTCTCAATCTTACTATTGTTAGCCTATGGAGGATGTTATAACCTCTTATGGTCCAGGAAACAAAGCACCTTTTATTAATGACTATAAAGGTAAAGTTTTGAGTTGCTTAGTTTCTCAAATTAAAAGTTGTTTGGAAGAAAGAAGAATGAATTGGGCTACTTATGAGTGTTCAATCATATTTGATGATTAGACAAATAAGAGACATGAGTATATTATTGATTTTGGTTTATTTTGTAAATGGCTCAATGTTTTTGAAGTATATTGATGCATCTGACCTTGTTAGGAATACTGATATTTTATTTGAGATATTCGATGAAGTTGTGAATGAAGTAGAGCCAGAAAATATTATTCAGTTTATTAATAACAATGATTTTGCTTATAAAGCGGAGGAAAGAAGGTTACAAAATAAGTATAATTCTTTTTTTGGACTCTTTTTGTTGCATATTGCATTGACTTAATGCTAGAAAATATTTGCACATTACATTGACTTAATGCTGGAAAATATAAGAGATGTTAAGTATTTTCCCGTTATTGATGAGACTGTGCAAAAAACTAAAAAAGTGACTAAGTTCATCTATAATCGTGCAAGGGTGTTGAATTTAGTGAGAAAAGGAATTTACCGATGGTAGGAATTTGTGTCATCCTGCTATGACAAGATTTGCAACAAATTTTTTATTACCTCAGTGTTTTGTTATGATGAAGAAACAGTTGAGACAAATGTTTACAAGTGATAAACGGGATACATCTCAATATGTTAGGTCTAATGCTAGATTGGAGGTTTCCATAATTATACTGGAAGATAATGAGTTTTGGTCTCAATGACAATTTGTTATCCAATTTTGTGAGCCTTTGGTGATAGTATTTCGTTTACCTGATAGTGATGAAAAGGCAAAAAAAAAATTTTATGACATAGAGAGGGCGAATGAAGCAATCAAGGCCAATCTAAAAAATAAGCCTTCTTTGTACACATCTTGTCTTTTAATAATCAATGATAGATAGAAAAGGCAACTTTCTTCTCCGTTGTTTGTATCTGGAACGTTTTCAAATCCTAATCTCTATTTCATACCAGATTTTATGAAGAAAGCTAAAGTTAATAGGGGAATGATATTAATTATTACAACAGTTATTGCCAATGACATGATGCAAGATATTTTGAGCTCACAAATAGAGATTTATAAGTGGTTTCCTAGGAATTTTAGGATGTCAATTGCTATTCGACAAAGCGCAAAACTTTATCCAAGTACTAGCTTTTTCCCTTTTCTTACTTGTTAAAACTTAGTTATCACTTTATTTTATAATACTACTTTTGTTATCTTACAACTTACATTTTTTGTGTGGAATCAATTCAGAACTGGTGTTCCAGAATTGTAAAGGTTTGCAATTTAAATTTTAAGTCGATGTGTGAATGCATTAAGTTGTGAAAGCAACTTGAGCACATTTGAATTCATTCATTCCAAGAAAAGAAATATATTGAAGCATAAGAGAATGAATGAGTTGGTTTTTATTCGATACAATTTAAAGCTTTGAAAAATGTATGTTATTATCATTATTAAGTATTTTTATTTTTTTAATAATTAAAATTTATTTTTTACTAGGACTCCTAATAGTACAAGTAGTTCAATAGATCCAATTTGCACTGATAATATCGATCTTTTGACAGATTAGGTTTTTGAGGAATCGAGTTTGGTAGATGTTAATGACATGAAAAATTATATTGCATTTGGTGCATTGAATTTGAGTGATGATAATGATGAAGCTCCTTTCAATAATGAGGATTTTGTATCAAATGATAATTAGGGTCAATGCAATTATAACGAATATCCGACTAAGACGATTGAACAAAGTTTCAAGTTTTTATTTCTTCTCTTCTTTTAATTTTACTTATATTTGATGTATATGTCAAATTTTATATATGCATATAATTGTAAACATTTTTGTTTCAGATTTTATTTCTACTTAGTTATTTTCTCACCTCGAACTCTTGTCATAAATTGTAATAATTTGAGAGTTAAGAATATTTATTGTTCTTTTTATTTGATGTTTTGATATGATTATTATTTATTATATGACAAAATTGTAATATTTTAAATACTTTGTATTATTCTTAATTTTATATTCATATGATGATTGTCTTTTTTTCATATTAACTGTGATTATTATTTATATGTAAAATATCTATAAATTATTATTATTTCATAATAATTATGGTTATTATTTATTATTATGATTTTTAGAAACAAAATTGATGTAAAATTATAAGCATATAGTATAATATACTGATAGGTTATTTTACAATTTTTAAAAAATTTATGAATTATTTTATAAATTTAAAAATTGCCTAAAATGGTATTCGATATTATTCGTAACATTGAGTGGATACGTTGAGATAAAGTATCCCCCTTCTCATAGGCAGCAATACGCTGACGTGGTAGCAGATATGTGACTGGACCATTTTGTCTTGATGGATTAATACGCAAATTGGGCCTGCTCACTGCCATTCTCTTTTCCTGCCCGCCTCTGGCGGTAGAATTTTGTTTACTTTAGTGCTGAGAATGTTTGGGCAAGTCCTTAAAACTCTAAAACTCAAAGCCAGGCCAACGCAGAAATACGGTCCCACTATTAAAGCGATGCCTATTTTTGATGTCTGAAGTTCCCTTGGGCTGTTCCTTTTATATATATATATTTTTTTTTGTTAATGTGAATCGTCAGCGGGTGCTGAATTTTCCTTCCTGAATAGTTGCCTTCTTGTTTTGGTTAACACTAATTGCAGTGACTTACTTACAAGTGATTTGATGAAATCTGTTGCAATCACGGCGAGTTCTATGTTCTTTACCCCCCATTCTCAGAGACTGAGGTGTTACGATCGGTCTTAGAGAAGGATTCGACATCAGGTTATTAAATTCACTATCATTTTGCGTTTGTTTTCACTTCTTTTTTGAAGTTTTCTTTAGCATAATTAATCGGTGCTTTGGGTTTTTCATTCTGGTAATCTTTGTGAGATTTGGCAAAGTTATGGTGTTCGCTGTTATACATACCCGGCTCAATGCTTTCTGAAACTTTTGTATTTGTTTTGTTTTTGAACGAGCAGGGAAAAAAAAATTAAAATATTCATAATCTGAACCTTTATTTCCGTGTGCATGTGTGTCCTTTGTACTTGAAGCTTTACCCGGAATTGGGTTTGCTTTGTTGTTCTGGAGCAAGATGACTGGTCTGCCTAGTGATGGTTCTGCTGACTTTTCTATCTTTTCCCCCCTCTGTGGTGGTTTTCCGAGAAATTTTAACTTCTTGCGGTTTTGGATAAAGTGGGCGTTTGTTCTCCTTTTCCTTTTAAGAGTGAGCAACGCTTGACTTGTAAACCTTATATTGGAGCTTGAATTCCTTTTTCCTTAGTGAACAATGATATGCTGTTTAACCGCACACATGTAAATAGTTTATCTGATATGCAGTGACCATTTGGACTTGTCAATTACGATCAGAAGGGAATGAACAACTTCTGTTCTCACCTTTAGTTGAGAAAAAACAAGCTAAACTAAAAAATTCAACATGCTTCTAGTTTTCAGTGATCAAATTTTCTACTTTTTCTTCCTCATACTGTAAGATGAAGTTCTTATGTTCTCAAATGGTTCCTTTTTCCTGCACTTTCTCACAGAATAAAAAGGTCTGGAAATTAGAATAGTTTCAGTTGTGAATGACGATGAAGCCATCAGATAACATCTGGCTTCGCCGTCAGCAATGTCCGTGTGGTGATTGGAAGTGCTATATCAAGTATGAAGGAGATCATCAGACAGCAGTAAGCTCTCAACTGCTAAAAAGTGAGACGACAACAACACCATCATCAACAGAAGTTGTCTTCACTCCTTATGTTGGTCAAATTTTTAAAACTGATGATGATGCTTTTGAGTATTACAGCAATTTTGCCAGGAAGAATGGGTTCTCAATCAGGAAAGCACGGTCGACTGAAAGTCAAAATTTAGGAATCTACAGAAGGGATTTTGTTTGCTATCGATCTGGGTTTAATCAACCAAGAAAAAAGGCCAATGTGGAACATCCTCGTGACCGCAAGTCAGTGCGATGTGGATGCGATGCTAAAATGTATCTAACCAAGGAAATAGTTGATGGTGTCACACAGTGGTTTGTCTCGCAGTTTAGCAACGTTCATAATCACGAACTGTTGGAAGATGATCAAGTGCGTTTATTACCTGCATATCGCAAAATACAGGAGGCTGATCAAGAGCGCATTCTTCTGCTATCAAAAGCTGGGTTTCCGGTGAATCGGATAGTAAAGGTGTTGGAGCTAGAAAGAGGTGTTCAAGCTGGACAGTTGCCATTTATAGAGAAAGATGTTAGAAATTTTGTTCGAACCTGTAAAAAGACTGTTCAAGAAAATGATGCTTTGCTGAGTGAGAAGAGGGAGAATGAAATAATGGAGCTCCTTGAGGTTTGTAGAGATAGGGCAGAGAGGGATATGGATTTTCTTTATGATTATACAACAGATGAAAGTAAAAAGGTTGAAAGTATTGCATGGTCGTACGGAGAGTCAGTCCGTGCGTATAGTTTGTATGGTGATGTTGTTATCTTTGATACTAGTTATCGTTCTATCACTTATGGATTGGTTCTAGGAATGTGGTTCGGTATGGATAATAATGGGAAGGCAATTTTCTTTGGATGTGTCCTTCTGCAAGATGAAAGTTCTCAATCTTTTACATGGGCTTTGCAGGTTTGTGGATACACATTCTTCTCCAGTCTGTGCCTATCATATGTCCTTTTCATAATTTTCATCTTTTGAACAGACTTTTGTACGATTTATGAGAGGAAGATGTCCACAGACGATTCTAACTGATATAGATGCAAGTCTAAGGGATGTTATAGCAAGAGAATTGCCAAATACAAAACATGTTATATGTATATGGCATGTTCTATCAAAATTACCCAGCTGGTTTTCTTTGGCTCTTGGATCACAGTTTGAGGATTTCAAAGCTGAATTGGATATCTTATACCATTTGGAAAGTGTTGAAGACTTCGAACAGCAGTGGAATCTTTTAATGGCAAGGTTTGGACTTGTTTCAGATAAGCATGCAGCTCTGCTCTTTTCTTATCGAGAATCATGGTCTAATTCTTATATTGGGGGCTACTTTGTTGCTCTTACTATGAATGCCGAATTCTCACAGTGTTTGGATACATTTTATAAACGAATCTTGAGTGGGCAAATGTGTCTGCGAATATTCTTTGAGCAGGTATTCAATTATCCATTTATATAATTTTATTTAGATTTTGTTTATATTGTTAACTTTGTCTTGAACTTGTATCTGAGATTGCAGTTAAGAATTGCTGCCTGCTTTGAGAATCAAGTTAGGGATGGGATCCAATATATGCCTATCAAGACATGCATGCCTATTGAAGAACACGCCCGAAGTGTTCTTTCACCTTATGCCTTTAATGTGTTACAGCACGAAATAGTGCTCTCTATGCAGTATGCAACACAAGAAATGGGAGATGGATCATATATTGTGCGACATTTTAACAAAATGGACAGCGAGTATCTTGTGTTTTGGATACCAGATGATGAGCAAATCCACTGTTCTTGCAAGGAATTTGAGCACTCGGGAATTTTGTGTCGGCATGCTTTGAGAGTGCTACTGGTGAAAAACTATTTTCAGCTACCAGAAAAATATTTCCCATTTCGTTGGCGGCGAGATTGTTCATTGGTTCCTACAAATAATCAAAATACCCATGGTTATGGTGATGAATGTGCTCAAGCTTTTCATTCTGTTGCTGCAACTCTGTTTACAGAATCCCTGATGTCGAAGGAGCGTTTCAATTATGTTCATGGAGAAATGTGTAGGCTCCTTGAGGGAGTTAGAAGTATGCCATTGATCCGGGATTTCTCTCCGACAATGACTACCAACAATGCCAGTGAATCCTAGCTTTGGCAGCATTGGATAACTGCATTTGGAATCCTATTCATTCAAGTGTTTGAAAGCAGGAAAATCAAGGGCTTCAAAGAGAAACTGGCTCTTGACAGTTATAGATTCTAAAGTATACTTTTCAGTTCCAACATTGGCCAAGGTGTTGAATGTGGTAAAAATACGAATGTACAGGCACAGCCCTTGTATAATTTCTTCACAAATATCAGAAAAGAGAATACCGTTTCTCTCCTGGGCTATTAAATAGAAATCGATTTGGAAATCTTATTGGGGTTGCTTGTGGAAAATAAATAATGTACTTGATAATTCAAACATTTATTTGAGAAATGTTGAGGGAAAGAAATAAGAACTTGAAATATTTCATTTTAGTCCCTGAAAATTAGCTGCTGAAATTCAACTTAGGCACCGTTTGGTTCAGCTTTTGGTAGGTGAAAAATCACCTTTTTTCACCACAAAAGCTATTTTAAGGAAAAAAAAAATGAGTGTTTAACTGTAAACTTCAAAAGTACTTTTGGAGTAGAAATAACTTTTATAAAAGTTAAAATATAGCTTTTTCAAAAACTCAAATTTGGAACTTTTCAAAAAAGTTCCAAATTTGAGTTTTTGAAAAAG
>JAOSBN010000009.1:9268718-9311350 GCA_027563595.1 Erythroxylum suave
AATTCATGCTAACTTTATTAAATACCATATTAATTTACCCCATTAATCTAATCATGCTTGATTTATCATTAAAAAAATTCTGGGGGTAACAAAAATCGAGAAAGAAGCAGTATCAAATAGGATCGCATTCCTTGTTTTCCAAACCATGTAAATAGTGGACAGCAGTGCTAACCTTGCCGCTTTGCTTCTTAACCGAGCTCTGGAATAATCTTTATGTATCCACCGAACAATAGTTGATAAGGAAGACATATGCTGGGTCATTCTAAGTCAGCTCTGGATGCCTCTCTAAATGGCACCTGTAAAAGAACACTTAAAGAACAAGTGGTCAACAGATTCAGCTGTGTCATGGCAGAAGTAACACATTCTATCCAGCTTCAAAAACATGAGGTTGTCTTTCGTAGAAAGTCTATTTCGATAACTCAGCCAGGCAATAAAAGAGAATTTCCTGGGTATGTATTGCTTCTAGATAAAGGACATCTATGGATGAACTATATGTTTGATTCGAATCAGCTCACACACTTTTGCAGATGACAGTGTTCCATTGAGACACAAAGATTGCATTTTTCTTTCCACTCCGCTTCAGCCTCCTAGCCATTTTACCAATAAATTTCGAATATGAGCAATAGTTTTCAAGAGAGGGGAGTTCCTAGGATGAGGCTACCAATCCCTCACCGAAGACCCCTTCAAATAGACTTCATGAATCCACCGTACCCAAAGCAAGTCAGCTTTCATATGTATACTCCATAATACTTTAGACAGGAGGGCCAGGTTCCATTGTTTACAGTGCTTCAGTCCCAACCCGCCTTCACTTTTGGGGGTACAAATAGTGTCCCATGCAACTCGGTAGTGTTTGCCTCCCCATACAAAAATCCTACACAATGAGCTAATCCTCTCAAGTATGGTGGCAGGAAGAGAGAAAACCTGCAACCAAAAGGAAAGTAGTCCTTGAATAACCGAATTTACTAGTTCAATTCTACTAGCTTAAGTGAGGGTTTTTTCCTTTCCAATCATTTAGGTAGGCCTCCACAGCATCGTTGAGGATGAAAAACTGAGCAACCGATTCTTTGATTGGTGCCAAAGGGACACCTAAGTATCAAACTGGAACTAACCCTGTAGGAAAGTCCACCAATTGAAGTATATCATCTTTATCCCTTCCACCACGAGGTACACATTAGATTTAAAGGGAATTATCCAGAGCCCCGCTACATCATTCAACTCCCGCAAAGCCTCTAAAAGGATCTGAACAGATCTAAAGTCCCCTCTCAAAAAGAGCATCAAGTCATCCATAAAGGCAAAGTGAGTTATGGCGAGCTTTTGGCATTTTGGGTGGAAATTAAAATCAGAATGGGTGGTCTTCACCTTTGGCAGGCAAGAAAAATAGTCCAAGCAAAAAAGAAAGAGGATTGGGGACATGGGATCCTCTTGCCTCACACCCTTCTGCCCCTTAAACAGTCCATGCAGAGAGCCATTAACCGAAATAGAATAAGAAGCTGCAGAAACACATTCCATCACCCAACCAACAAACTTACTAGGAAAACCCAAGCCCTTCATCATGGCTTCAAGGAATTCCCAAGAAACCATGTCATCTGCCTTAGTTATATCCACTTTAAGCATACACCTCGGTGATAACCTCTTTCTACTAGACCCTCTCACAAGTTCTTGGACTAAGAAAATATTATCAAACATACCTTTTCCAGAGATGAAAGTCGATTATACAGAGTCCATCAGATTACCCACAACCACAAACATTCTTTCAGCCAAGATTTTTGTTATTATCTTGTACATCACGTTCAAACAAGCAATTAGCCTAAAGTCAGTAACATAATGGGCCGACTTGGTCTTTAGGATAAGGGCAACAATAGAATGATTGAGTTGTTTCAATAATTTCCCAGATAGGAAGAATTCCTTCACTACTAATAGGACATCCATACCAACAGTGTGCCACTGTTTTTAAAAAAAGGCGAATGTCTATCCATCCGACCCTGAGGCTTTGTCACTCCCTATAGAAAACAAAGTACGTTTAATCTCCTCATCCAGAACCGGTACAATCAAGCTTCCCTATGCTCCCCTTCCAACTTCAGACCTAAATTTAGCACCCTACTATCTAGACTACATGTAGCCACGATTGTACCCAACAAGCCTTAGTAATAACTGATTAATTGATCTACCACTTCCCCCATCGAGGTTGTCTGAGAGCCATCTTCTTTGAATAGATAAGAAATATGATTTACCTGGCAGCGCTTCCTAGCAATGGGATGAAAGTACTTAGTACTTTTGTTTGTTTTAACTAAGTGGGTGCATTTAGCTTTTTGCTAAAAAAACTCTCTCAACCTCCATTAAGAACCCTGTAGCTTTCCTTGTGAAATTCACCTCCTGTTTGAGGCCATAATCATCTGGATTTTGCAAAGAAGCGTTATAAGCAAGCTAGAATACTTCAGTAGCCTTTTGCGCCTTTTGGGAAATATGCCCAAAAACTTCCTTATTCAGAACTTTCAGACGGTGCTTGAGCTGCTTCAGCTTTTGCAAAGCACAAACTGAGTTGAACCCGTCCCCACATACTCCCAATGATCTGCGGCAATTCTACAAAAATTAGGACGCTCAAGCCACATGTTAAAAAATTTAAACAGTTTCCGCCCTTGTGCATTCAAGTGACTAAAAGTAACCACAATTGGGCAATGATCAGAGTCAGGGAGCATCCCCAAAAAATTGGCTGAGCACCTATAGTCCCCTAATCTCCAAGCTTGATTTAATAAGACCCAGTCAAGTTTAGCCCACAACAGGTTTTTCTGCCAAGTGAAGAACTCCCCGATGTGAGGAGCATCTTCTAACCCGAGAGAGATCCAAAAATCGACTAAGTCTTTAAGGAGGTAGGCTGAAGGGGGTTGGCATCCTATACACTCCTGTGGAGCATAAACACAGTTAAAGTCTCCTAAGATCTTCCAAAGGAGTGATATAGCCGAACCCAAAGCCAATAGTCTGTGCTACAATTCCCTTCTTTTGGTTACACTATACAGGCCATATACAAATGAAACATAAAAACTCTTTTGGGTAACATAACAAAAGATCTGACAATGGATGAATTGCTCCCCAACCTCTAAGATGGTGCACTAGTTGAAGTACTTTATGCTCCTACAGAGTCATTGTCCTCCTTTTCAGACCGAGAAGAGTCATCATCCGAAGTACAGTGTACCAATTTTCTTACATGGTGGGAAACTTTCCCGTGCTCAAGAGAGGCTTTCGAAGAACTCTTAGCAGGAGCTGCATGATTACCCTGTGTTCAAACCAAACAGGCATTTTCTTCATCAGATGAAAAATCCTCCAATTCTGCACATTGCTGGTCCATCACACACTCTTTAGTGATGTCCTGCCCATTATAAGGGGTTTTCTTCTTTTTTCCCATACGTCATTGTGCCAGAGTACACAACGTTGACCACGACTAGGCAGTACTAGTTGGTGGCCTTAATACAAAGGAGGTCACCTATAAGGAAAAATGTAGCCCAACAGGGCAACCAGCAACCACACGGTCCCAACCCCCCCAAAAACACAACAAACAAGAATGGCAAGTCCTGACAAATAGAGAACAGGGCCAATACGACCAGAAAATCCACACACTCCCTCTCAAGTAGAGTCCCAAACAGGAGCACATTCAGGCCAAAACAAACAAATTAAAGATCTGAACTATCAAGACTTTATGTGGGTGAAGGTGTTACAAATGTCATAATGTAGCACCCCCAGATAAGAGAAAATCACCGGCAGAGAAGACGGGACCAGCCGTTGTCAATAATCCAATCAATATGCATCCCTCAAAAGCTTTACGGCCCAATCTTTGCCCCAATAAGTGGAGTACACCTGCAATCAACCAAAATATAAGCAAAAAACAAGGATCTCAAAAAATCTCTAAACCAAGCTTCCACCACCGACCAACCCTAACCGAGTGAACAACAGCAAAAATTTAGGATTGTTCAAAGTTCAAGCACCCTTTCAACTGTGCATACAATCTTAAAGTGAAAACCCAGTGGTAATCGGGGAAGAAGGGGAGTCAAAAGGAACCAAAAAAAAAACGAAGAAGTCGTATTCGCCCAAATGTAACAGGGAGGTCTATCGAGTCAACAACTTTAGTCTCCAAAGCAGTACACAGTAGCGAAGCACTTAGATTGTACACAGGAGAGAGCCAAAATCCTTGCGAGAACGCAACTTGGGTGAAAATTAGAGATAATCACCTAAGTCTTGAGAGAACTCAACAACACCCCCACTAATAGCTCTTTCCTTTTTTGATACAATGTAAAATTATATTGATCAAAAAATGAACTGTACACAGTCTATTGGGGCATACCTCGACCTCGAGACTAGTCAACAAAAATTTCTGTCAACAATGAACAGGGAGTCCAGATACCAAGTGCCTATAAGTATACTAAGAGGAACAAAAGAGCGACTATGGTCAATTTTCCAAAATGGTCAAGAATTGCCATTTTGGAAAGTGACCATGTCGATACAGATGAGCCCAAAACAATGCAAAAGGAGGCTAGTCTAGCAGTGAACAAATCAATATATACAAAAAGGGACCAGTCCAAAACAAAGAAGGGGATGAATAAGAAATTACCAGCATAATTTCTTATTCATCCCAGCGGATGAATAGTAACTCCGTCAGTGAACAGTGTTTTCGGCGCCAGCACAGTAATTTTGGCGAGCTTCCAGCAAGTGCAAGACAATGCCACCTATAGTCAGTGAAGTCGTAATGCAGGAGATCGTTCCAACCAGCAACAACAGTACCATGCATGGGCACTATACCATGCATGGTACGTACACTCCATACAGGGTGCAACTTCTACTCGATTCATTTGTAGGTAAGGAGGCAGACAAGAGTCGTCAGTTATGGGCAGCCAGCGCGAGGTGGGAGCCAACCACGAGATTCCGACATCCAGGAGGGAATAGTACCGACGGTGAGCAACTTGAAATGGCCTAGCAGCCAAGTAAGAAAACTTGCAACCTCAGGCAGTAAGCAGGTGGCGTTGCCATGTAGACCAAGGTCCAAGTAGTGTCGAACATGGCTATCTCCAGGAGCAGCACTATCTGGCAACAGTGAGGAAGATGGATCAACCTGTAAAATGAACAAACTTGTTAGATAAAAAGAAACTCCTTCGTGTGCCATGCCCTACATCTATCGTTTGGCTTGTTGAGATACAGGGCACCCTGCCCTTTCAGTAATCAGGAGGGGTTTTGTGTAATGCTGAGATCAGGCCCCCGTCTAGCCTCAAGGAGAAAGTTGAAGTTGACCCTTCCCCCCCTCTACTAACATAAGCAGTTAACGTCACAAGTGGTCATCACCCTGGCCTCCCTGCAGGCAAACCAAAGCATCCCCCACAAGACACTTCAAGGGCTGCTACCAGAGACTACCTTGATGCATCGACCTCAGGAACTTCTATATGCACTTTAGCACCCAGCTGGCCTTAAAGAGAAAAGCTAAAGTCGACCCCTCCCCCCTCCAGTAACATAAGCAAGTTGCACAACAAAAGGTCATCACCTTGGCCTCCTTGCAGGTAAACCGAAGCAGCCACCCCAAGACACTACAAGAGCAACTACCAAAGACTATCTTGATGCATGTTCCTCAGTAACTTCAATACACAACGTTAGCATCCCCATCTGTGGCAAGTGGCTCCAAAAATTCACGAGACAGTCCTCGAGATGTGGGTAGCACATAATGGCCCATAGCAATTTTTTCCCCTTTAAGCCCATCATAAAGAGAGAGGGCGAATCAGTCCCATCCCTTCCACTCCCCTGCCGCCCAGCCTACTGGTCAAAACAACTCCCCTGCTCAAAGAGATAGTTCTGGTATAACAACTCCTTTGTCTCCCTCCAAGCTAAGTTCAGTCATGGTGCAATGTTCTACAGTGACGTTCACAAGCCAGACTACGTTGGGCCAGTGCAATATACCCACTATAAAGGCATCTCAGCCAAGTAGAATTCCAAAGCAGACACCATATATGACCCGCCAACTCCTATTCCTGGAACTTCCATATTCACTATGAGTTATGTACTCCCCACCCTTACCATACCAATGATGATGACTACTACACCGTCCTGGCCACCACTAGCCCTCCATAGAAGTAAAACAAGCACCTTCCTCCTTTCTGCAGTCAGGGTGCTAAGTTAGGCGTTAACAGAGCTCATACCAGTCCAACCCACCCCATCTGTAGCCAACTCCATGAGCATTCCAAGATCATAGACCATATACTGCCTGGCTACTTCTTCCACTTCCACTGCCATCTTTTACGTGATTCCTGTCTTTCATCCATATTAGTATCCCCCAACAAGGACGAACCCATACCCTCATGCGCACCCCACCTTTACCATAACACAAATGGTATCTACATCACCGACATCCTGGTGCAAACACTTGTGCAACAATCAGGCGTATCCCACAGTCAACAACCAGTACCGCAAGTTCACTCCCCCTAATGCTCTTCCATCCATATGCAGACAATGCAGAGCACTACACCAATTCTACGTGGGCATTGTTACTTAAAAGGTAATCAACGATGGGGGTATAGGCGATACAAGATTTTATACAAGAGGGGTTTTTATCTTGGAGATAACATCAGGAACAGTAAAATGAAGTCCATCTAACTGTGTGGAATTTCTGATCTTCCAAAGGATATAGACTGAACTCAAGAAAGCCAATCTGGAGGCTTTGCTGCGCAGCCTAGCACCAGGGTACAGGCGTTTAATCCATTTAAGAGCACTCAATAAGGTGGTCATGGCTCGTGGTATGCTGAGCCACTCCTTAATCCCACGCCATACTGAACCCGTAAAGGTACACTGGAAGAAAAGGTGCTCAATAGACTCCATTTCTAAGTGGCATATGCTACACATTCGAGAAATGTCTAAGAAGGGTAGGTTGTCTTTTATGGGTAAGTAATTACAGAAACTTAACCAGGCAATAATCGAGAATTTGGGGGGGATATAATTTTTCCAAATAAATGTCATCCAAAGACGACGAGGATGTTTAGGTCGAATCAACTCATATATTTGTTTCGAGGAGAGGCCATCACTGATGCAATAACGTTGTAGCCCTTCTTCCCTCACTCTTCGGTACCCCAGTTTTTCCACCAATAGTGTTCAAATCACAGCTAATTTCTTCATAAAAGGGGAGACATGACTATGCGGGATCCAGTACCATATGGAAGCACCCTTTAAGTAGTACTCTTGTATCCATCTATCCTAAAGTGAGTCTGCCTTGGCTTGAATGTTCCATAATGCTTTAGAGAGTAAAGCCATATTCCAATATTTACTATTTTTCAATCCCAATCCTTAGGAATACAGATATTGTCCCACTCAACTCGGAAGTGTTTGCCCTCCACAAAAACAACCGACACGTGGAAGTGATTCGCTCCAAAATAGTAATTGGGACCGGGAAGGCTTGGAGCCAAAAGGGGAGTACCCCTTGTATCACCGAATTAACAAGTTCTAGTTTCCCAGCATATGAGAGGGACTTTCCATGCCATCAAGTGAAGAAAGCCTTCATTGTCTCAATGAGGATAGAGTATTGTGCAACTAACACTATCATTGGGGCCAAAAGAATGCCAAGGTAGCGGACGGGGAAGTCCCCCATAGGAAACTGCACCAGTTGGAGGATTGTCTCACGCAGCCAATTTTGAACCCCTGCCAGATAGATATTCGATTTAGAGTATTTGAGGCGTAACCCGACCACTTGCCCTAATTCCTCCAAAGCTAGCAACAAGATCCGATGGAGCCAAGATCCCCTCTAGATAAAAGCATTAGGTCATCTACAAAGGTGAAGTGCGTGATGCTTAATTTCTGGCACTTAAGGTGAAACTTAAAAAGGGGGTCAGAAGTCCGAAGCTTCAGCAGTCGAGAGAAGTATTCCAAGCAAAGTAGGAATAGGATGGGAGACATAGGGTTCCCTTGCCGAAGGCCCCGCTTGCCTGGGAACATACCAAAAATAGAACCATTGATTGAGATCGAGTAGGAGGCTGTAGAGACACACTCCATGACCCATCCAATAAAGATGCTAGGGAACCCCAGTTGTGTCATCATGGCTTCTAAGAAAGTCCATTCCACCGTGTCATAAGCTTTAGTGAGGTCAACTTTCAACATACAACATGGGGATATACACTTATGAGTATAACCACGCACAAGCTCCTGGGCCAAAAATATATTGTCAAGTATGGTAAGGCCTGGCACAAAAGCGGCTTGAGCATGATCCACAATTTTCCCCACCACTGGGGCCATCCCTGAGGAAAGAATTTTGGTGATGAACTTATACGTGATATTGAGGCATGCAATAAGGCAAATGTCAGAAGCTTTCAGGTTTTCCTTCTTCTTTAGGATTAAGGTCAGGATAGAATGGTTAATCTGCTTCAGCAAGCAACCCAAAGCAAAGAATTCAAAGACAGCTCTCATAAGGTCGGGGCCCACTACCTCCCAGTTGCTTTTATAAAAAGCTGATGTGTAGCCATCAGGCCTGGGCGACTTATCACTCCCAATATCAAATAAAGATGTTTTAATCTCTTCAATCCTTATCGAGGCAATGAGGAGAGTTTGGACCTCTGTACCAAGAGTTGGGCCACTGGTCACAAACAAGGGGTCAATATGGTGGACTGAAGTGGAGGAGCCCAGGAGTGCTTGGTAATAAGTCAAAACATAATGCTCTACCTCCCGGAGTGATTGGGTCTTTGTTCCATCATCAAGGACCAAAGATGAAATAGCATTTGAGAGCCCCCTCTTCTGAGCAATAGCATGAAAGTATTTATTACTTTTATCTACTTCAAGGATGTGGGTACATTTCGCCTTTTGCTGGTAGAATTTTCGCTCTGCATCCATCAGGAATTCAACCTTCTTCCGTTTAGTTGCCACTTCTTCTTGGACAGTGGTATCGCCCAACCAGGATAGAGAGGTCTTATATGCATGTTGAAAATCAATAGTAGCTTGTTTCACTCGTTCCGAGAGATGGCCATAAGCCTCGACATTCAAAACTTTAAGAGGGGCTTTGAATAGTTTCAATTTCTTACAGAGGATAAATTGATGAGTACCTTCGGCCTGTACAGCCCAGCTCCAGTTGAGGATGAGCTGAAAGTGGGGGTGATGGAGCCACATGTTGAAGAACTTGAAGGGTCTATTCTCATGAAAATCCACCCGATGAAATTTTATCATAATAGGACAGTGGTCTGAGTCCGGAAGCATGTCTGAAAAGTGAGCAGTACATTCTAACCCCGTAGAGCTCCACTGCGAATTGATTAACACACGACCTAGTTTGGCCCGAAGCCCATTTTTATGCCATGTGAAATATTTCCTTTGAGAAGGAACATCCATTAAACCCATAGAAATCCGAAAATCCAACAAATCCTATAAGAGATAGGCAGAAGGGCTACGACACCCAACCCGCCCCTGGGCCACACACACACAGTTGTAATCTCCTAAGATACTCCAAGGTAAGGTGATGTTAGACCCCAATCGTGCCAGGTGGTGCTAAAGGCTTCTTCGTTTAGTAACATTGTACAAACCATATAAAAATGTGAGGAAAAAGAATTGTTGTGCGATACGACAATGGGCTTGACAATGAATATGTTAGTCGCCGACATCAACCACTATGCAATGTATAAGCTACAGGTTCTAGCAAAGGCACATCCAACCTCCAAGGGTATAATCAAAATTATGGCTCATGTTCCAACCAGATAATTTATTAGTCACCAACATATTTAAACTAGTAAGAGTCAATTTGGATTCAAGGAAACAGGCCAGAGAATTGTTGTGTTGTTTAATAAGGCAAACAACACGATGTTGTCACGAGGCTTTATTAAGGCCTCGGACGTTCCAGCAGATGATAGTCATCTCACGGGAGAGGAGGTACTCTCACCTTCTGCAAGTTTAGAGGAGTCCAATATCCCTTTGCCTTTATCAGGTTTCTTCTTGCCACTCGGATAAATATCAGCTTCCCTTGCTGTGACTGCGGCTTTAGCTTGAGGTTTTGCACCAATATTCTGTCCAGCCCTAAGCCCTGCCTGTTTACCCCCAGTTTTATGCTGAGTGTGCTTCCCACCTATAGTTCCATCCCCCAGAAGGGTTGTTCTTTACGACCCACTTTGAGGTTTTGTCCTAGGGATTTCTGTTAGTCTTCTTTACGGAGTCCTAGGGCTGCGTCTAGCGTTCAATCCACCAGAGGTGGGCGGTTGAGGACCATCGTTGGCCCTAGGTAAAAAGTCAGACTCTTCGGTCACCTGTTGACCCAAAGAAGAAGAAGCCTTACTCTTTGCGGCTTGGGAAGGGTCCACAGTTGGATTATTCTGCAAGGGAGGTTGGTTTCCCTCATCCATTGCTATAGATGAATGTGCATCACTAGCCCCCTCAGTAGAGCTAGAGGCTATGACTTTAGTTGTATAAGTTTTAGTGCTGGTCCCTACCCCTTCGCCATTAACCAGATTCAGTGTTGCACTCCCTGGTTTAGCCACCCTTTTGGATTGAGTTCTAGGTTGATCAATGATAGGAGCAGAAGTCAATGCACCCATCTCCTCCCTTTGCACCAAGGCCGGATCTGCAGCCCTGGCCTCTGACGTAGCTGAGTCATTCTAACCCGATGGTGTTACCTTGGTAGCTGCTTGCTGCTGTTGTTTCCTCTACTGGGCCAAAACCTTACACTTAAATAGATTGTGGCCGAATTTGTTGCAGGCAAAACAGTAGCAGGGGTAAGATTAAAAAATGACTGATTGTGAGTAGCGGGAGCCTCCGAACAGCTTAACACTAAATTGGGTGGTTGGGGCCTGGCAACATTAACCTCCAAAGCATGTGGGCAAAACCAAGTCTGGCTCCATTACTAGTAATGTGATCCGTGCAGTGGGGTTTTCCAACCCTTGAGGCTAGCTTGGACAAGGCACAATCACTCCAAAGTTCAAGTGGGACATTGGGAAATTGGAGCCATAATGGCACCTCCATAAATTCTGCATAGTTGAAGGCGAAACCTGGAGGTAGTTTCTTCAGCAACAAAGTTTTTTCGAATAGCATATAAGGGCCTCCCGCTAAGACATTTGTTCTATCTTCATCATTATCAAATTGAAAAAGCACCCAACCAATATTATGGGGCAAGATCTTACTTTGAACTCCCCATTTAGCTACGAGTCCCTCCAATGCCTTCATACCCGAAAAACGGCTAGTAAAGCAACCAACCAAGCAAAACCCCCATCTTTCCTCCACATTGAGCTCATCAGCCGCCTCCATCACAACTTCATCCTCCACTTCACAAAAACTCAATTTCATACCCTTGGTAGGGTCACAGTTATGCTTGAACAAACTAGCAAATGAGGGTTTAGGGGGAGCAGCAACCGTAGAAGGCGCCTAATTGGAGCTATGTTGGGTTGTTCGGACTTCAAAAGGGTGCCATTATCATCAGTATTATCAGAGTCAACAGAAGTGTCACTACTAGAACTTTCACTTTCTTCCACTACAGGGTCACTCGCAGACTACCCACTCTCAAAAGAATTCGAAGCTGATTGCAGCCCCTATTCAGAAGCCAAGATACTAGCAATGGTGGCACCTTTCTAGAGGCCCAAGACACATTCTTTGGTGATGTCCTGCCTCTTGCTAGGCAGTTTTCAGCGTTTCCCCATGCCGCTCTGGCAAGGGATAGCCTATAACAACTGAGCAATTAACACACTCTAACTCCCTGCAAAGATAGCCCATAAGGATTTCAATGGAAATTTTATCGATTCCAGAAGCAGAGAAAACATTAAGGAGAAGTAGCCCAGGAGCAAAACAGAGCAGCTACCCAAAGCAGACTATATTTACCACCAAATGTGGCACAAACAAAACCTGCAAAAGACATACAGCCAAACAGCACCAGTACAATAATACCTAGCTCAGTTGAGGGAATGCCACCACAACCAGAGCAGGAGGGGTTGTCCAGATGCGATGATAATTAGTCAGCCTCCAGTGGGGAGGGTCACCTCCCTCCTCTAAATAGAAGCCACTCAAAGCAGCACAGGACCCACACTGCTCGCAAAGAAGAGAACCATAATGTAGGTCACGTCGGTGCTAAATAGGGATAAGCCAAACTAGATCTAGATAATGGCTAGGGAGATCACTAGAAAAACCCCCAAAAGTAATCGAAGAAGTGGGCGGGAAAATCGCCGCCAAGAACACTCAAAAATAATCGGTCCCCCAAAACAAAGGCAGAGCACAATGCAAGACGCTCCCACACTGAGTAGGGAAAAAGATGAACAGACCCAAGCAATATTCACCGCTATCACTTAAGAACCACCAGCGCGCCACCAGATGGGTGGGGGGGAGCGATGATTGCTCTTGGGCTACAATGCACAACACGCACTACCATCCCTACTGAGGGGGAGGTGCAACGGATTTCAACCCAAACAGGAACGAAATGTAGTACGACAGTAAGGGGCAACAAACGAAAGCACAAACATCATGGGATAGAGCACAGAACAAGAAGGGTGCTAGGTCATCGTGACCACCATAGGGAGATCGCTAGTGACTTGAGAGAACTCAAAACGCTCCATACTGATAGCTCTTTCTTTGTTTTTAATCCAATGTAAAAATACATTGGTCAAAATGAAACTGTACACGGTCTAATAGGGCATACCCTAACCTCAATGAAAGTCCACAAAGTTATGGTAACATAAAGACATGAAGTCCCTAGACTAAACACCTGAAAGTAACCAAAAGGAGCCGAAAAGAGACTATGGTCATAGTCCAAAAAGGTCAGGTTGACCTATTTGGAAAATGACCATGGCCCTACACAGAAGCCCATCCCAAACAAAAGAGGCTAGTCAAAACAGTGAACAAAAAAAAATTGTGTACAAGGGGCCCAAGCCCACACAAAGGATGGTGGACCATCATGAAAGGCTGAAACGTCTGTGAAATAACCGAGCAGGTGAACCATGAGCTCGTGGGGGAGTAGTAACTCTAGTGCGTGAACAGTACGTCGGGCGTCTGTACAGTGTTGCCAGCGTGGTCCAACAAGGTTGTGGCATTATCTCCACCAAGCAGGACAATGTAAGGCCTTTCCTCCTAGTATTGAGCAACAGTACAAATTTCACGTGAATAGTACCATGCATGGGAACAGTACCATGCATGGTACGTATACTCCATGTAAGGATCAGTACCCCGCATTAGGTCCCAAACACACCCATAGCAGTAGCTGGCCAACCAGATATCATTTCCATAGTCATCATGGTATGTATACTCCATGTAAGGATCAGTGCCCCGCATTAGGTCCCAAACACACCGGTGATCAATGGTGAGCATAGTTGGGGCATTCAGGGCATAGCAGTAGCCAGCCAATAAGATATCGTTTCCATAGTCATCAGAGTACAGCCAGAAATCGTGACAGCAGCTATTGAGGAAGCTTGGATCGTAAAAGAGGCATCAAGTCATACCAACTAAGAAACCGGGTTGTGCAAAAAACAGCTAACATTACAATCCATCTTCAGTGATGAGCATCCTGCAAAATGAACAAACGCGTTAGGAAAACTAGAGCCCCTCTTGGTGGATCTCCAGACAGCTACATTGGCCAAAATGAAGGACAGCACGCCCTGCTCGATCAGGGGCCTCCAAGGCACCAGAGGTGCTCCCCTCAGCTAACCCCCAGTAGACTGTGGAAGATGAGCCACGCCTCTTCTAGGTAATGAAGTATATCTATCCCAAAACTGGTAGGATCTTCTACATTCCTTCCGGATCAATAGACCCTACTGGGGACAATACCATACCCTTCGTACGGAACCCACCCTCCCCCAATATAAATAGAACCTGCAGCTTCCACATACAGATGCATCCCACAAAATTACGAGCATACATACCCTGCATACTGCAGCCCTCACCTCTACATCATTCCCTATGGTGTTTGCGACCAGAGGCAAGCACAGATGAGACCCATATGTGCTACCCAACATGTAAGCCAAGAGGGGGGGCCATAGACGATACAGGACGGGCATCAAGTTGGTTATCCTCCCTCTAGAAGAAGAATGAGTTCAAGGCAGTAAGCGATTTCTACTTCCACAGCATCAACAATCACAGACTAACCTGCTTAGAGGTGTTCCAGTGGACCCCAACAAAATTATGCTAACCAGTAGTAGTCCATAGCGCATATGGTTTACAAGGCCAGTTGTGGAATTTGGACCTTTCGGATACACCCTGAGTCATGGATTACTGAATACTCTCCCTTGCCATATACACTATGATGCTCTTAGTACTAGTTTAGAGTAGACAAAACAATCTCCACTACCTCCTTCCAACTACTAACGTTTCCAACACTACCATAGCCCGAGCCTTCATGGGTAACTGGTGCCGCAGCAAACCCATGCCCTTCATGCAAATCCCACCCTCCCTAGAAAAAACAGAGATGCCCTTCAACTCCCACAATCGAATGCACCCAAACCACTACAAGCAGACATACTCCATAAGCAGCAGGTAGTACACTACATGCTCCCCTGATTTATTCCCCCAGATGCAAGCTAGCAGTACACCCTGCAGTGCCACTCAAAATGTAATCATATAGGGGGGATATAGGCGATACAGGATTTTATACACAAGAGTTTTGATCTGGGCTATGACATCCGAAATGGTGAAATGACGCCCATCAAGTACTATGTCATTACGGATTTTCCAGAGTATATAAACTGAGCTCAAAAATGCCAAACGAGAGGCTTTGCTACGTAGCCTAGCACCAGGATACAGACGTTTTAGCCATTTGACAGCACTCAGAAGCATGGTCATGGCTCTTGGAATATTTAGCCACTCCCGAATCCCACTCCATACAGAACTCGTGAATGTACACTGGAAAAATAGGTAGTCAGTAGTCTCCAACTCCAGATTACAAAGACTACAAGTCCTAGTGATGTCCATGAAGGGAAGGTTGTCTTTTGTAGATAATCGATTCCGGAAGTTTAACCAAGCTATAATGGAGAATTTTGGGGGAAGATAATGTTTCCAAATAAAATTCATCCAGTGACGTCGAATTTGTGGGGGCCGAATCAAATCATATATAAGTTTCGGGGAAAGGCTATTACCAATGCAATATCTTTGTAACCCATCGGCCCTCACTGCGTGAAATCCCAGTTTTTCAACAAGTAAAGTGCGGATCACTACTAATTTCTTCAGAAGAGGAGGATCACGACTATGCGGGAGCCAATCCCAAATGGAAGTACTCTTTAAATGAAATTCGTGGATCCATCGGACCTATAAGGAGTCCACCTTGGCATGAATGTTCCATAAAGTTTTAGAGAGCAAAGTCATATTCCATAATTTACTATTTTTTAATCCCAGTCCACCCTCTGCCTTGGGAACACATATATTATCCCACGCAACTCGGAAGTGTTTACCCCCCCACAAGAACAACCGACACATGGCAGTGATGCGGTCTAATATAGTAATAGGGATCAGGAAGGTTTGGAGCCGAAAAGAGAGGACCCCTTGTATCACTGAATTAATCAATTCTAATTTCCCAGCATAGGAGAGGGATTTACCAGTCCAAGAAGTGAGGAAGTGCTCCATCGACTTAAGGAGAGGGGAATATTGTGCAACCGAGACCTTCGTGGGAGCTAAAGGGATACCAAGATAGCGAACCGGGAATTAGCCCAAGGGAAATTGAACCAACTGGAGGATGGCGTCTCGCAATCTAGGTTGTACCCCTACCAGATAAACAGCCGATTTAGAGTAATTAAGACGAAGCCCTGCCACTTGCCCCAATTCTGCCAATACACTCATCAGAATCCGAATAGACCCAACATCCCCTTTAGAGAAAAACATCAGGTCATCGGCAAAGGCAAAATACGTGATGCTGAGTTTCTAACACTTAGGGTGGTACTGAAATTAGGGAGATAAAGTCCTGATCTTCAATAGGCGAGATAGATATTCCAAGCAAAATAGGAAGAGAATAGGGGACATGGGGTCCCCTTGGTAGAGTCCCCGTTTTCCGTGGAACATACCGAATATAGAGCCATTGATAGAGATTGAATGAGAGGCGGTGGATACACACTCCATGACCCACCCAATAAATCAGCTAGGGAACCCCAGCTGACTCATCATAACTTCGAGGAAGGACTATTCCACCGTGTCATAGGCTTTGGTAAGATCAACTTTCAGCATACAACGGGGTGATATTCGCTTACGAGTGTACCCATGCACAAGCTCTTGGGCGAAAAAGATATTAATAAGCATAGTATGGCCGAGGACAAAGGCTGCTTAGGCAAGATCCACAATTTGCCCCACCACCGGGGCCATCCGAGAAGAGAGGATTTTGGTGATGACCTTATACGTGATATTGAGACACGCTATAGGCCGGAAGTCAGATGCTTGAAGATTTTCCTTCTTCTTCGGAATTAAGGTCAGGATGCAGTGGTTAATTTGTTTCAAGAGTCGGCCCGTGGTAAAAAACTCCAAGACAGCTCGCGTAAGGTCAGAACCCACCACCTCCCAGTTGCTTTTAAAGAAAGCGGACGTATAGCCATCAAGCCCTGGTACCTTATCACTACCAATATCAAATAGAGCTGTTCGGATCTCTTCCACTCTAATCGGGGTAGTAAGAAGGTTTTGGGCCTCCACTTCAATCATAGGGCCACTTATAACAACAACAGGATCAAAACAGTGGACAGGTGTGGAGGAACCCAAGAGTGCTTGATAGTGAGTCAGAATGTAATGCTCAACCTCCTGAAGGGAGGTGGTCGTGGTCCCATCTTCACGGACCAAAGAAGAGATAGAATTTGAGAGCCCCCTCTTCTGAGCCATAGTATGAAAATATTTCGTTCTTTTATCCGCTTCAAGGAGATGAGTACATTTCCCCTTTTTGTTGGTAAAATTTCCTCTCCGCATCCATTAGAAATTCAGCCCTCTTGCGCTTAGTGATCACTTCTTCTTGAAGAATAGGGTCATGCAAACGAGACAAGGAAGTCTTATATGCCTGTTGAAACTCAAGAGTAGCTTGCTGCACTCGTTCAGAAATACGCCCGTAGGCCTCCGCATTCAAGCTTTCAATGGGGCGTTGAAAATTTTCAATTTCCAACACAGGATAAATTGATGAGAACCCTCAGCCTGGACGACACAATGTTGATGGAGGGGTTGGAAACGGGGATGCTGGATCCACATATTGAAAATTTTGAAGGGCCGATTCCCATGCACTGCCATCTTATGGAATTTTAGCACAATAGGGAAATGGTCGGAGTCCGGGAGCATATCTAGAAAATGAGCTTTGCATTCAAAACCCACAGAGCTCCATTGAGAGTTGATAAGCACACGACCCAGTTTGGCTCGTACGCCATTTTTGTGCCAAGTGAAAAATTCCCCTTGAGAAGGGGCATCCATTAATCCCATTGAGAGGTGAAAATCTGACAGATCCTGCAAGAGATAGGCCGAGGGGTTTCGGCAACCCACTCTCTCCCGTGCAGCGCAAACGCAATTAAAATCTCCCAGGATACCCCAAGGTAAATTGAGGGTAGGTGCCACCCGTGCCAGATGGTGTAAAAGACTGCGTCTCTTAGTGACATTGTACAAGTCATACACAAAAGTGAGGATAAAAGATTGCTAGGTAATACAACATTTAACTTGACAATGGATATATTGTTCGCCAACATCAACAACTAAGCAGTGCAGAAGCTGCGGGTTCCAGCAAAGGCATATCCGACCTCCAAGGATACAGTCAAAATTATTACTCACATTCCATCCAGGGAATAGGTTATTGGCCAAACGGTTCAAGCTAGGTAGATTCAATTTTAATTCAAGAAAACAAGCCACAGATTAGTTGTGTTGTTTGATGAGCCGAACAACACGGTGTTGTCGCGAGGCCTTACTTGGGCCCCCGACGTTCCAGTAGAGGATAGTCATCGCCCAAAAGAGGAGGTCCGCTCACCTCCAACCGGTTTAGAAGGGTTCAAAATTCCTTTACCTTTATCAAGTTTTCACTTGCCTCCCGGAGTTGTGCTAGCAGCCCCTTCTGTAGCTGAAGATTTAGCTTGAGTTTTCCCACTAATAATCGGGCCATCACCAATTCCTACCAATCTGCCCCCAGTTTTCAAATGTGCAGTCTTACCGCCCAGGGGGCCATCGCCCTTGATAGTTTGTTCAGTTTGACCCTTTGTAGAATCCTGACCGAGGGATTGTGGTGGGTCCGCTTTGCGCCCAATGCCTGTCCTAGGGCTGCGTCAAGCATTAAATCCACCAGAAGGAGTCAGTGGAGGGCCTTCAATACCTCTAATTAAATCGTCAGTGGGAGCAGTCTTCTGTGGACTCTGGGAAAGGAGCTGGCTCTTTATAGATTGGTTAGAGGCGTTAATCAGACCATTACTCAAGTTTGGTTGGTGGCCCTCAGCCAAAGTAGACAAAGGGGCAACAATGACATCTGGAATAGAGTTAGGAGCAGTAGATGAGTCACGCTCAGTGTGAGTATCCCTCCGGGAGGAGGTGGCATTTTTACTGGTTGTGGGAGCAGAAGACAGTACCCCCTTCTCTATAAGTTGCCCCCCAACCTGTCCCGCACCCTCAACCCCTAGAGAAGCTGAGTCTTGCTGTCTCAAAGAGGTAGCCTTATTTTTCTTCTGTTGAGCCAACACCTTACATTCAAAGGGGTTGTGTCGAAGGTTTTGCATGCATAACAGTATCGAGGGAAGGATTCATAAATAACAGATTGAAAGTATCTAGAGCCACCGGACAGCTTGACACTGAAACGAGTGATGGGAGCCTTTTCAACATTTACCTCCACAAGCATGCGAGCATAACCGAGTCTAGCACCATCACTAGTGATATGTTCCATGCAAAGAGGTTTGCCTACCTTAGAGGCCAGCTTAGACAGTGCACTATCAGACCAAAGCTCAAGGGGAACATTAGGGAATTGGAGCCATAGTGGGACCTCCATAAATTCTGCATGGTTAAAAGCAAAACTTGGGGGAAGTTTTTTCAGTAACAAGGTTTTTCCAAAAAACACGTAAGGACCACCTGCTAAAACAGTAGTTCGATCTTCATCGTTATCAAATTGGAAAAGTACCCACCCAGGATTATGGGGCAGTATTTTACTCCGAACATCCCATTTTTCTACAAGTCCCTCCAAGGCCTTCATACCCGGAAACCTGCCAGTAAAACAACCAACCAAACAAAACCCCCAACGTTCCTCCACATTAAACTCATCAGCCGCCTCCATCAGCACCTCATTCGCCACTTCACAAAACCTCAATTTCATACCCTTTGAAGGGTCACGGTTGTTTCGAAACAAACTGGCAAAGGAGGGTTTGGGGGGGCAGCAATCTTGGTAGAATCGGTATCGGTAGCTTCCTTGGAGGTGAGGACCCCAGAGGGGAATTCACCTTCTCATTGTCAGTAGAGGCATCAGAAGTATCACCACTGGAGCTAGCACTCTCAGTCAATTCTTCACTGAGGGACGCCCCACTCTCAGAGGAGGCCGAATTGGAGTGGAGCCCTTGTTCAGATGCCAATAAACTGGCAGAAGTAGCACCTTTCTAAAGACCCAAGACGCAGTCTCAAGTAATATCTCGGCCCTTTCGCGGAAGAGTTCGACGTTTACCCATACCACACGAGTCAGGTGAACTTCGGAGCAAGTAACCCACACAATATCCCTGCAATGATTCACACAGCCAAGGCACCAGAAATAGGCTAGAAAATAAGATTAAGGAATTCACCAGGGATGGATTTGTGAAACCACAGGCAGAGTGGCACTAAGGAAAAGCCATCTTGGGCAAGGCAAAGCAACCCTGCAAAGCTTAGAGCAATGACGCCCAAATGTGACACAAGTAAACCTGCAAAAATACACTCAGCCCAGTGTTGCAAAAATACCTGGCTAAAGGAAAGTAAATCACCACACCCAAGGCAAAAGGAAGGTCAAAGCAAATCTTCCGTAAATAGGAGTATTGGACGCTTCCACAAAACAGAGGCCACTCAAGCAAGCACCCGATTGCCCACTGAGATTAGGAACAATGTAGGTATCGGCAATGTGGGTGATAGAGGAATCAAACCTGACCAAAATGTGGTCCAAGAGGAGAAATCCCGAAACTTAAACCTAGGAGTTGGGCGGGAAACCGCCGCCAAGAACCCTTAAAGTGGAATCTATCTCCACAGAAGCTGGAGAGCACCAGGCTAGTCACGCCCCCCTGCGTAGGGATTAGACTAGAAGAACCCAAACAATAATCACACACTGCAACCAAGGACCCCCATTGTATCGTAAATGGGTCTGGGGGGAAACGAAATGGAGCCATGATTACAGTACACTACTGCCCCAAATGGGGGGAGACATGAAGAAATACGACCCAAACGAGATCAAAGATGAGTAAGGCGGTATGGAATCACAAATCAGGAGGTTAAACACCAGAGAAAAGAGCTGGGTTCAAGAAGGATGCAAAATCACCGTGATCTCCATAGGAAAATCGCCACTGATTTGAGAGAACTCAAAACGCACCCATTGATAGCTCTTTCTTGGAGCAAAAGGTTGAATCCCCAACCCCAAGGGCCTCCTACACCCCGACCCGACGAGGCAACTAGGAGGAACTGATAGCTCTTTCTTGATTCTATGGGTGGTAGTGCATAGCCATTCTTAGTTGGTAGAGGCTAATTTGTTAACGAACAAGACCTTAACCTAAAATAAGTTTAACCCTAAATTCTCCTAACTCTAGAATTAACATTAGGTCGAATTGAGCTCGAGCCCTTATAAACTAAATCAAACTCAAAAATAATTAATCAAGTATAAACTCAACACATATAGCCAGGGCTTGAACCCATATCACGCCTGAGCCATTATTTTAGATTTTTTAATTAGTTTTTAAAATTAATGTCTTTTAAAAACTATTATCTATTTTTGTCACTCTTAGTTTATCTAAGTCTAATAACAAAGTAGTTTTCCTTTCGAAATTTGTACATTTGATCTATAAAATCTTTAAATTTTAGTTTTTTTATGCTTTATGAAATATTAAAATTTTCACATTCATTATACCTAAGTTAAAAAAAGATTGTAATGACTTAGACTAAAATAACTTAAAAATTTTTGGACTAACATAACATAAAACATGAGTTAATGTTTAAACAAATAAGATATAATAAGTAATACTTAAACCTATTACTTGGTCTATTCAAAATACGAAAGAGTAATATCAATTCATAACTCTGCATATACAATAAGTATCATCGTGCGATTATCAAAACCTAGTACTTTCAAAATAAAAGAGCATCATAGTGTTAATATCCAAATTAAAAAATGATCAGGTCACTACTATATCTTACAAACTCAAGACCAGATATTATGTTTAATGTTTGTCTTTGCGCACGTTTTCAATCAGATCTAAAAGAGAGCCACATTTAAGTAGTCAAAAGGATCTTTCGATATCTTCACAGAACTATGGACTTCAAACTATGGTATCCAAAAATTGATTCTTTTAATATAGTTGGATATTATGATGCAGATTATGCAGGTTTAAAGTCGACCGAAAAAGGACAAGTGATCATTGTTAATTTCTTAAAGGATGTCAAATTTCTTGGTCTTGCAAGAAATAAAATTGCACAACTATTTCAACAACTAAAGCAGAATATATAGCAGTTATCAATTATTGTGCTCAAATATTATGGATGAAACATCAACTTTAGAATTTCTTTCTAAGCTTTAATCATATTTCTATATTACGTGATAATACTAATGCAATAAATCCTTCAAAAAATCCTATGCATAATTCTAGGACCAAGCATAAAGAAATCAAACATCATTTTCTTAGAGATCCTGTTTTAGGAGGAACTATTGATCTGTTGCTTGTTAATACTAAAAATCAAGTAGTTGATATTTTCATTAAGCCACTCTTTGAAGATAGATTTTGCATGTTAAGAAAAGAACTTGGTATGTGTAGAATATATGATATTATTTTTGTATGAATTTTTTATGCTACTTCCTTTTAACAGGCTTCTTCTCGTATAATCCTTTAGTAGGCTCCCTTCTAGTTTAGAAGGCCCCCCTATTCTAGAGGCCCCTCTTGGTTTAATAGAGTAGATTACTCGTGTTATAAAAAGGAAGCTTTTCATGGCGTTGTTTCAACTTTTAAAAAATGCGTGCATTATTTTGACAATGCTCCGTACATGTCTAACAGAAGATGCGCATCACACTTCCTCTTTTAGCATGTACGACTGCCCATCCTTACACTAGATCAACGGTCAAGAATTGTTTAACATACCAAAAACAAATTTATCTCTTCTACTCTTTATTGTTCTTTTCTTAGAAGCCTCATTCTCTTCCTCACGACACCCTAACTTCTTGCCTTCTCTCTACTCTTTCCTCCAAAACTCCTTACCTATAATGATATGAAGCAAATCAAAAGTACAAAAGAAAACCCTAATTTCTATTGATAGACTTGGTGAAGCTGGTGTTGTTGAAGCTATCTCCTCTAAACCCCAAGTATCAGAAACACCCATTCTATCTTTGGCCATTCCTACTCCAAAAACTTCCACACCTGCTAAACCTAGTCCCAAAGATAAAAAAAAGTACCTGAAGTGCACTGGATTAGAAATGACATTGATTTAGATGAAGAACCTGCTTTGTTGATTAGATGACCAAGGACTAGGGCAAGTATGGCAAAGCAATCTTTATAAAAAGAAACTCCTCAACCTGAAAAGAAGAAAGAAGAATCCATGAAAAGAAAAAGGGAAGAAATAAAGAAAGGCAAAGTGTTTGTGACTGAAAATATATTAAGGACATCATTGATAAAAATGAGCTATTTCATGAAGAGATAATTCCTAAAGAAAAAAGGGAAAAGAAAATAAAGATAGTTGCATAAAAAGGAAAGACATCAACACCACCAAAAATGTTTCAATCACTAGAAGCTGAAGTCCACTATAAAATCCAATTTAAGAAAAGAAAGGTGATTACTGGGCAGATCTTGCCTCCCATGACGTTTGATGACACAAGTACACTTATCTTTCCTTACTTTTGTTGCCATTGGTTGGGAAATTTTCTAAAATTAGATGAGACTGTACGTGATGAGCTAGTTAGGACATTCTACATAGATACGAGAAAAGAAGAAATTGATGGAAAGCTAGTCATTTACTCATGGGTGCATGAATGTGACATTTAAATTTTTGAAGAAATTTAGATGTTATACTAGACATAACTCCTATAGGGAGAACTAATTTTCCCTGTCATAAATGGGATGTCAATGATCTAGAATTGGTATAAGTTGTTAAAACATATGTCTTTATGCTGAAAACACCCAAGATGGGAGACCCTAGAATAGGCAATTAGATTTACTGCCACGATGCCTCGCATCGTTATCAGCTAACTCAATCTTTCCCAAGAGTAGCTCTATTGAAAGGTGTAGTTCGTTAGACACTTATGTAGTGTCTAATTTGCTAAAAGGGAACAAAATGAAACCTCCAGCAATGATCTTGAGGTTCATGGTGGATAAGGGGAATCATAAGAATAGCATCGGTTATCTACCTTATAGGATGTTGCTCACCTATTATGGAGTTCCTTTTGAAAATCTAAATTGGTATGCACGAGTTAAGTTTCAACTTTCCATTCCCTACCAATTTGGAAAAAAATTAAAAAAAAATTCTAGGTTAAAAAAAGATCTGAAAAAGTAGTAGAAAACTTAGATCTTGCTTCAGACTAACAAACTCTTATCCCTTCTCAGGATGAAAATAGTATAAATCTCTAATAACAACTGGAGGACATTCAAGCCAATTAAGAACAAATAGATAGTATGCCAAATCATCTTCTTAACAAGAAAATTTTGCTCAGAAAAATCTTTGAATCTCTTTAATAAGTTTTTTTTTTCTTGCTTGGTCTGTTCTTACATACTTATGACTCTAATAACAACTGGAGGACATTCAAGCCAATTAAGAACAAATAGATAGCATTCAAAATCATCTTCTTAACAAGCAAATTTTGCTCAGAAAAATCTTTGAATCTCTTCAATAAGTTTTTTTTCTTGCTTGGTCTATTCTTACATACTTATGACATTGTTTGATTCCTTAGATATTTTTCCTTTATTTTTCTATAATGATAAAGGGGGAGAATAGTTAGTGATATACATTGCATGCATCTTACTTTGAATCTGTGATATATTTTCAATATTGCCTTCATGATAAATTTTGTTAATGTTGATAAATTCTACTGAAGTGATTTTAGAAGTCAAGGTCCTTCTAATCATGACTGTGAGTAAATTTACAGATATCTTTCGAAATCCTTTATTATTATTTGAATTTTGAAAATATATCCATTATTGTCTGTCATCATTAAAAAGGGGGAGATTGTTAGCTCAAGGTTTATGATTAACGATTTTGATGATAATTGTATAATATTTCGAAATTCAAATTAGATTTATTTCCTTATATAAGAAACGATATATGTATTAAAAGGAAATAAAATAATGGAATAATTTGTTTCTTTCTTATAGGAATCTTCTTTATAAACTTACCATTTTAGAAATGGTTCCATGACATTTGGAATGTAGCACTCCACTGCTATCCAACACATATCTGTACGCTTTATGAACGAACGAGCACATGCTCGACAGAAATGGCATGTTATCCATTTTACTTCAATACATCACATGGCATCATAATTAAAATCACAAATAACACAATGTATAAAACCCAAAAAAATTCCTCATTTCATTTCATAAACCATGATTTACACTATAACATTATATATATCTTTCAAGTTACACAATGACAACCTATCAGAGTTCACAACTCTGTCTACCAAGTATGCTACATACTTGAGGAATTTCCGACAAAGAAAAAAGAAAATATTAAATTAATCCTATAGTCGCAGCTGATCAACCTTTGAGCCATATTTTTAATTCCAAAAGTATTACAAAATCTCTTTTAAGTAGTCTTAGAAGCTAAGTTGTTACTCTCAAACTTGAAAAGTCAACGTTGCAATTTTGGTGAGTTTTAAGAACTTAGTTGAATAATCATCCTCAATGGTTCACTCATATCACACATATCACAACTATTCAAACATTCACGTTATTCACATCTATCAATATAAGCATCACAACATGCTTTGATCATAAACTTTTGCATTTTTCATTTAATTCAATTCCACATTTCAATTGCAATAATTCAAATCATATAATTCATGTGTATATGCAATGTTCATAAGACTCATGTTCATTTATTTCGTTTTTATGACCGAGTGCCTTTTTCATTGTCCCGTATCTGTTATGGATATCGGGCTCATTCATATTGTCCCTTATCCGTTGGGGATACAGGGCTTTTTATAAATATTGAACCATAGGCTCTTACCATAGATGCCTAAACTTTAAGCTCTTTTCACTGACGACTCAAGTCACAACTACCTTTATCTTTCATACATTCATGTAATGAAATGCTCCATGCATATTCAATTATTATACTCATTTAGTCAAATTCACATTCTTTCTCATTCCCATTTGTCATCAGACTTTTAGTCTGGCATTCAACATTTAAGTTGAGAAACAAGTAGTCATTCAAATTCACATTTAAGTAGCACTTCCATTGTTTTATTTATGCATCAAATGCCTCGGACATTGAATGTCCGGAATTCAATACATGCTCATCATATATCAATTTAATACATAATTTAATAAACAAACAATCATAGTGAGACCATCTTAGGTTACTCATAGTTTGCTCCTGATAGATTATTGCCTTGACGTCCTAGCAATGTCTGGATGAGCTCGATCTAGTTGCTCCTCTACATCATACAATCACACATATTTACACATTACTACTTTGCACCATCACATAAGTACTCATTTGTGCACATATGTATATGTTATGTATGATGCATGTTCAATGACGATTCCCAAGTATATGACCTCATGCACATCTTAAAAACAAGCGACAACCTCGTTTTAATCATTCTTTAATCTCTAATGCTCTTACTCACTTTAATCACCTCATTCATCATCAATTAGGTCCATTCAGGATTGATTAGTATATAACTCATTCAAAAGACAATTCTCTTTTCCCGTAGGTCTAGCAACGATCGTTATATCCCTGTCACAATCGTGACAGAAACTTTTGAAGCTGGCCACGATCGTGACATACTAGCCATGATCGTGACAGAAACTTTTTCTGGCCAGGTCGCGATCGTGGTGCTCTTGCCACAATTATGACAGAAACTTTTCTGTCAGGTCACGATCATAGGGGTAAGGACCACAATCATGCCCCTGCAAATTTTTCCCTTCCTTCATTCGAATTCTACGTACTTTTAAGCATCACACCAAAATTTCCAGAATTCCCTATCTCTAATACAACATCATCACATACTAATTCAAATACCAAATTGGATTGCATTAAGCTCTCAACTTCTACTTATTTAACTTACCATTTCAAACTTAATCTCAACCTTCATAAAATCTAAACTCTTTCCATACTATACCTCATTTATAAACATCCAACCATTCTTTTTCCACATCCATCATTTCTAGTTCAAAGTCTCTTTATTCTTTCCTCACATCATAATTTGAACATTCACCAAAACAAGTCATACAAATATAAACCTTAACCACAAATATAGGACATTTTCATAAACTCTCATATCATTAATTTCTTCTACGTTTCTATTTCATTAACACCTTCATTTCATTTCTAACTATCATTTTAATACCCTCAATTCAAGACACCAAGAATACACCCATTTTCTTAACTTAAATCTCACAATTTATTATCAAAATTGTTCCTTAGTAAAGCAACTCATTCATAACATCAACTCACCCAAAATTAAAACATGGTCTTTTATTATTTTACCATCCATGTTAACACCAAAAATCAATTTCATAATCAAGATCATAAATCTCAAATTACACATCATAAGTGCTTTATTTAACAATACCCATAAAGATTAAAACCCAACTTACTTTATTTATCTTCAAAATCTTCAAACTTTTCAAGAACACCAAGAAATCCTAGCTCTCTTCATAACCCACATACTTCACCTTTCAAAGGTGGAAGTTTGCGATTTTTTTGAGTAATGAAAGGGGCAACGAAATGATGGTAGCAAGGAAGGTGAGAGCAAGGCTTACATTGATGGAGGTGAGTATAGGTCATGGAAATGAAGAAAATAAGAAAAGAGATAGAGAAGAAAGCTGTGAAGAGAAGAAAAGATAACAAAATACAAGTAGCTAAATTGGTCTTTCAATAGTAAAGAATCATGGGAGATAAGACATGGTTTGGCAAGTGACATGATTGGTTTGAATTAGGTTCTTTTAATAATTAATCCAATCAACTTCAATTTCTACCCCAATTGTCTCCAAATTTCAATAACATGTCATTAAATCCTAACTTCATTTAAGAAAAATTTTCACTACCAATTAATTATTCTACTTCCATTTATCACTTGTCTAGCCACTTGATATTTTTCCTAGACCAAAATACCCAAATTTTGCAATAATTTTCCTGAATTTTGCCAAAATCCTAAATCAATACTTACACCAATTAAATTTTCAATACATATGAGCCACAATTCATAACATAATTTACATTTATAAATCAAATATACTTGGAAAATGTCAATGAATGCATGTACAATCAATTTACTATGTGCAAAAATTGATGTTCGCATATGTGTGTATGTCATATATGTGTATGTCATATTATGCACGAGCATGAAATGCACTTTCTACCATCTCTATAATCACTCCTGCACTGTATTCTAGGATCCTAACCCTTAACATGAGATAACGGGATGTTACACGGAAGGATCTTACTAATTCGAATAATTTGCTTCGAAAGTCTTGACAAAATGTTTATCTTAATGTATCGAAGATTTTAGCAGAGATAATATCGAAGATTAAGCAACGGTTAGTTAAGGAAAATATCTATTTAAAGAAGAGCCACCGTATTTGTAAAAAGTAGGAGACTTGCGAAATATCTTAGAATGTCAATATTCTCGAGAGTTATATCAAACTCTTTGTGCTTTAGAAAGTGATATCACTATATTAAGAGAGACTATTAAATCTTTCATACATTTTTTGTTGAGAGCCTGTAGAGGCTAACAAAAAACTAATACTATGAAAGGTTGAAGAACCTTGAGAAATGTACACTTATAAGTTTGAAGAGGCTCGTCAAACTACTACTTGACTTTTATAGTGAAACACTCAAATTGGATAATTAGGGACTAGATATAGGCTTCGTTATAAGTCGAACCAGTATAAATTTATTGTGTCATCTTCTCTCTCTTCCTTACTTTCAAATTTTTGCATTATAAGTTTGTATTTGCAAGAAGTTGCTTCTGTTTTTATATCGTAAGAGGTTTCTTTCAAAAGCTAGCAAGCTCCTATTGAATAACAAACTCCTTTCTTTTTTAGCGCTAGCAGGCTCCTATCATTTTGAGTGTTAGCAGACTCCTTTCAATTAATTGGTTCTTTTTTATTTCAGTATTAACAAGCTTGTTTTAAATTAACAAGCTCCTCTCTTTTTCAACTTTAACAAGATCCTTTCGAAAATTTATAAGACCTTTTTATTTATAAATTTATTTTCTCCAAGCAGGTTCTTATCAGTTTGAAAATACCTTAATTGTTTTAAAACACATAATTCAACCCCCACCCCGTCGTGCATTTGTCTGCCTTATCATAATAAAACTTCAAGCAGGCATAAGCTTAAACTTAGTGAAACATGTTAAAGGAAATGCTCTTACATCTGAACTTTTGGAGTTTACTCATCACTGAGAGGGTGAATCAACATAGTCGTGTTTTTATGCTACTAAATCATAAAGACAATTGGTAAATTTCTTATTATTTTACTATTGTTTTTATTGTATTTCAAAATTACGTATGCACTATGATTTATGATAAAAGGCCAAGGGGTTGAGCTGATTATTGTAGGCTTTAAAAACATTTTAGTTCTTTGTAAAAATAAAATAATTAAATTGATTTTCTTTCTTTTTTGACAACTTGATTCAAATCATAACATGATTATTTGTTCTCCTAGAACCTGATTTTCATACCTTCTGACAATCATTTGGTATGTCAGTGGCTACATGCAATCTGCTCTTTGCTAAAGCTTTTGTCAAGAACTTTTTGGTTGCAACTGGAAGTAAGCATAAATAGTCATTTAGCTTAATAAATTCACCAAAAGAAGAGAAAAAATCTGTGACAGAACAGAACAGGTGAGTTCATCTATGTTGATAAGGAGTTTGGGATAAAGTTGAAAAGTTTGAAATCACATTTGCAGCCTTTTGTTGTATTTGAAAACGAAATCCAACCTTATTTCGACCATTTAAAAGAACTTATTTGTATTCGGGAAAAAATATCGACCTCACGTAGAAGATTTGCTTCACTTATTGGCCTTTTCAGGTGCCCGAAAGAACACATTGTTTCTTTTCAAGCAATGGATGTATTGAAGTCGAGTTGCACCAAATGCTCCAAAGATGGAACCTAAAGAAGAAAAATTACAGATGATGAAATGATCTCCTGAAGATTCATTTGCCATTTTTTCTTAATCAAAGGTCTCATTTTTCGCCTGATCAAGGTGAATGGCAACACATTTGAGTCCATATTCATCAACTAAACTCTCATCTTCTGATGAGATAAAAGCGGTCAGCAGATTCGTTGTTTTGCCAAGAAAGATAGGTTCTTTCAGACGGGTATCTCAGTATCATCCTAGAATCCGAGCCAGGAAGCAGTTCCAGCTAAAATCCACAAATGGCCATCCTCTAAATGCTGTCTCTTTGCAGGATGGTCTGTTCTTGATCCTTCATCCATAATTAGTTTTTTCATTTTGCTTCTTTACATTATCCAATTTTAAGTTTTATGATGCTGCTCCATCTTTTACTGTCCAAAGTTCCTGGATAGTATATCAAGAAAAGAGTTTATACTTTCAAGGCTTGTTTTTTAGTCTTTGGATTGCTTATATCAAGACGGCTCGTATAAGAAGCCAGATGATATCTTTCCCAGGATTAAAAAAACAAAAGAAGTATTGAATTCACGTTTGAGAAAGTTGCTTCGTAATCTTAAAAGTCCGGAGTTAATTGCTTCTTATTTTAACGCGGCGATGTCTGCTAAATGGGTAATCGCTAGATATAGTTTATGTTCATGCCTTTTTACTAAATTGAACTTGCATATCTTTTTTGTCCTTGTCGTGTTCCTTGGCAATGAATTCGAGTAATTGGATGAGATTTTAAAATAGGTCTGGATGGAAGTCCTTTTGCCAGGGAACATGTTAGGCCTCAAGACAGGGAGGGCTCGTCGGTTCTTGTGTCAGAAGCTGAGAAATTGGAATCTACTCTCAGCATTACTGTTGTTGGAGCTTCAGGCGATCTAGCCAAGAAGAAGATATTTCCCGCACTTTTTGCTCTTTACTATGAAGACTTCCTACCTGAGGTTCTAATATAATTTGTTTTATTAAGTTCCAAAATTATGCTGTTAGATTAAATCTTTGCAGATTAGTTCTTGAATATGATAAATGGTTGGCCACTGACCATAGTCTCTGCGCCCTTATTTACTTTTCCTCCTGAAGGACTTCAGAGTATTTGGTTATGCTCGAACTAAGATGACTGATGAGGAACTGAGGAATATGATTAGCAAGACATTAACGTGCAGAATAGACCAGAGGTTTCTCTATCATTTTAAATCATTCACAACCATTTTTTTCCTTTTAATTGAACTTCATCTCAAGTATAGTTGTTGACATGTTGCTTTACTTGTAGAGAAAATTGTGAAGACAAAATGGATCAGTTTCTGAAAAGATGCTATTACCATGCGGGTCAGTATAATTCGGAAGAAGATTTCTTGAAATTGGACGACAAGTTAAATGAAAAAGAGGTAACGTTCTTGATAATAAGTGTTTCTTGAAAGTAGAAAAAAGAATGGGATTACCTATCACGTGTTCAATGACTCCTTGGAAGGAAGAGGAAAGAAGGCATATACATGAGTTACTTGAATCAACAATAGCAAAGATGGGGTGAAATGAATTTGCAATGCTTCTTGGAACTGAGTTACTTTAGCAAATTCATTTGTAAAAACTATGATTGTTCTTAGCTGATGAGCTAGGTGGTGTGGTAGTAGCTTCAACATAAGTTGAACGAGTTGATTGAGGATCATTGATAAGGTGATGATCCTTAAAGTTGTTTCTTAAATAAATTCAAACTGTCTTACACCAATCAAAATAGTTAAGACCAGTTAACTTGTGTTCTGTGATTTTTAATATCATAGTAATGACATTCATCACAGCTAAACTTGTGTTCATAACAATAGCCAAAACCAATGTGAGCCAGAAGCCAAACCAAAAAGAAAAAAGACACTCCAAGATGGCGTAGACCTTCCCCCATGCGGTTACTGCACTTCTAAAAGATCTTTTATACTGTACCCTAGCCTAAAGTTAGTTCTGTAAGTGACTGGCAACAAGAAAACTCAATGCAACAGCTAAATGATAGTGTTCAATATTGATCAGCCATAGACTTTTGGTTTTAATTTTCAGGTTGGAAAGCTGTCAAACAGGCTGTTTTACTTGTCAATCCCTCCAGATATTTTCGTTAATGTGGTGAGATGTGCAAGCCTTAGAGCATCTTCAACGAAAGGGTGGACTAGGGTCATTGTTGAAAAGCCGTTTGGTCGTGACTTGGAGTCATCTCGTCAGTTAACCAGATGTTTAAAGCACTATCTAGCTGAAGATCAAATATTCAGGTCCTTTTTGCTTTATTTCTGTTTAATAAGAAATAGGATCATAATTTAGGAGAAAGTCTGACTCTGTGAGATTTCATTTAGGATTGATCATTACTTAGGCAAGGAGCTAGTTGAGAACCTGTCAGTGCTTCGTTTCTCCAATCTTGTTTTTGAGCCCCTGTGGTCAAGAAATTACATTCGCAGTGTGCAGTTGATATTTTCTGAAGATTTTGGTACGGAAGGGCGTGGAGGGTGAGATACGTATATTATCTCATGATGCTAAGTTCAGAAGACATTATTATTTTCTCAATGACAACTGATAAACCGAATTTGCTTATATGTTCAGATATTTTGACAATTATGGCATTATAAGAGACATAATGCAAAATCATCTGCTGCAAATATTGGCGCTTTTTGCAATGGAGACACCTGTTAGCTTGGATGCCGAGGACATCAGGAATGAGAAGGTATCCTTTTCTGACCAATCTTCATGGTTTGGTGACAAATGATGTCATAGAGTAGAATGTCCTTGATCCAGGTAAAGGTTCTAAGGTCAATGAAACAACTGGAACTTGAAAATGTAATTGTTGGCCAATACAAGGGCCACAGCAAGGGTGGTAAATCATTCCCTGGTTATACAGATGATCAAACAGTCCCAAAGGATAGTCTTACGCCAACATTTGCTGCAGCAGCACTTTTTATTAATAATCCCAGATGGGACGGGGTGCCTTTTCTGATGAAAGCAGGCAAAGCTCTTCACACTAGGCGGTAAGTATAATTTCTACTTTTCCTGGAGGACGCTCCCTCTATCTGCAGTCTGCATTTTCCTTCTAACTTTACAAATTGTAGGGGCAATTAATTCTATGACCTGAAAGTATTTGTTTGAAAATTCAGAGCAGAGATCAGGGTGCAGTTCAGACATGTCCCTGGCAACTTATACAGGAGGAATTTCGGAACTGATTTGGACAAGGCTACAAATGAGCTTGTACTTCGTGTACAACCCGATGAAGCTATATATCTGAAGATCAACAACAAAGTTCCTGGTCTTGGAATGAGACTAGATCGCAGTGAGCTTAATCTACTTTATCGAGCAAGGTATGATAATAATGCAGTCATTTCTTTCATAGAGCTAGTATTAATAATTCAGTTGCATGGCCGGCAAAATGTATCTTTTTAGATCACATTCACTGCAGAAGCTGCATATTGAAATCCAGAGTGACTATTGAGTTACAGAGCAGATTTGAAATCCCTTTTTGATTAATATTGTTACATTTCAATGTGAAGATATCCGAGAGAAATACCAGATGCCTATGAGAGGCTACTTTTAGATGCAATAGAAGGAGAGCGAAGATTATTCATCAGGAGCGATGAGCTTGATGCTGCCTGGGCATTATTCACACCATTGTTAGAAGAACTTGAAGAGAGGAAGATTGTACCAGAGCTCTATCCCTACGGTAGCAGAGGCCCAGTTGGAGCACATTATCTTGCTGCAAAGCACAATGTAAGATGGGGAGATCTCATTGATGGCTCGTGAATGAGAGTAGAACTTCATTTGATAGTTCCAACTGTGTGGTGCGCTTAGCCCCAGAAACATGTTCCTATAAATGCTAGACTGGTTATGCTGATTCTCGCAAAACGATGATTAAAGTTGACTGAATTCCGGGAGCAAGTTACCGACTGTAACTTTTATATTTTCCAGTTTCTCCATCAATTTCATGGAGGGATATGCAAACGAGTAGAATAAAACCGTTAGCCCAAGGATACTATTTTTTAAGACGTAGCTGAATGGGATTTAGTTCTGATTTTGCAACTAACAAATGCAGGAAACCCCATGTTCAAAAAAATCACAGTGAAAAAGAACAGGAAGCTCTGAAGAGTTCACTTCTCACAGCGAACCAATTGTACAGGAGTGTGTTGCCTATAAAAGGCTAATGGCTGCAAGAGAAAAACAAAAAGAATGATACTTGTCGTTTGGTGCAGGGGGCCTCCTGGTTTTATTTTTTGATCATTTTGTAGATTTATTCAAACTCGCACCAGCTCTTCAAATCATGACATCATAAGCCACTGTAAGCGTTCCCACACGCCTTCGAAAGATCACTAGGCTCTCCATCATGTTGACCTAATTTTAGAGGAAGAAGACGATCCAAACGACTTGACATTTACCCTCATCAAACGACAGCCACTTTTCAAACACCTCTCATGCGATGGTAGCAAAGAACTCAATATCCATGTCATCACAAGTAGGCCTGTAAGTGTTTGTTATGTCATCATCCCAGTTAGGTCTACGTTAGTATCCAAATTAGCACCATATCATCGTCCTAGTTATCCCATCATCTTACGCAGCTTAGGTCATCAGCCTAATCATTGCTATGTCAACATTTGTGTGCGAGGTGCATGATCCTAGTCAATTGTCACATGTCACCACCTCATATGCACACATGTTAGCGTTTATTTCCCTTGGATTTGACTTGGTCCAAAAAGGGTTAACCAACACTTTGATCACCCAATTCGACCATTTATCTTTCAATCCTTTGTAAACCAGACCAATTCTTAAGATTTTTTGACATTCTAAATTTGTTTTTGAGGTTAGAATAATTAAATTTCAACTCTATAAACATATTTTCTCCCTTTTTATTGCCTTTTTTCCTATAGAATTCTTTAAACTCCCTTAATATATTTTCATCCCTATCAATATCATCTTTGATGGTTCGAACTATGATTTGTGAGTTAAAGAAATCTGCAAATATCCAATATCCTAGGATTAAATGAATTATCAAATCTTAACATAGGTTCAAAATACGTGTGCTAAAGCAATCAAACTTGATTTTTGATGCTTTCACACAGTCTAAGAGGTATGAATTGTTTCAAAAAATTGTTACTTTATATTTGATGATGTGAACCTATTTCAACTATATAAAAGACTTCATCAAATGTAATAGTAGCCTATACAGACAATTCATAGTTACTTGTTCGAATTATAAGAACTTTAGGATCAAATAACAGTTGGAGATCCCACCTTGTCCTATCTTAATACTGCTGCTATATATATGAATCTTCAGGATAGTCAACATATTTAGCATTTGTCGATGACTCTCAAGGATGAGTTCGAAATCATTTGTAACTCTCTTCCTCATCAAGGATCTTTGCTCGATCTCAACACATAACTAAGGAGCTCATCACAAAAGAGAGTTGTCTCAATACACTCTCTATAGAAAGTACATTCCATTTACTAATGTCATTCTTGCAACTCATACCTCATCCCCTTAAACTTATCATAATTCGGGTATAAAGTTTTCTGAAGGATCTTGCAATTACTATAAAAATCATGGACACCATATCTCTATATATAGGAAATGACTCAAACAAAACTCTAGACAAGGTAATTCTTCCAAGTCATTTTAGCTTGCTTCTACTATCGCTTCTGCAACTGAGAGCCCAACAAAAAGCACCTCTCTTAAATTCTCCTTGAAAAACCTTCACGCTCTTCTCCAATAGCTCCAACTAGACTTTGGTACTATATCCTCCCTATCCTATCTGTCACATTAAGTACTTGAACCTTGTAGTATCTTGATTCATCTTTATGTAATAATATGACCTTTAATTCCTTCATTCTTTAATTTCTAACACCATTTGTTCTATATATTGTTAATACTGTTGATAACTCTACTATGCATGTTCACCGTATAATCAATTTTCACACATCAAAATTACTATTTCTTGAAACTTTTCTCGTTCCTAAACTCTCCTTAAGTCTTACTTATATTAGAAAATTATGTGAACTTTGTGTTGAATTTTCTTTTTCGAGTCATGTTTGCACTATTTAAGAACCACAAATAGGCAAGATCTTTGGAAAAGCGGCGTAAGGTTGGAAAAATCTTTCTGCTTCCCTAAATCCTCCATCCAAATATGTTGCTAGTGTTGTCATTTCTCATACCTGCACTCTTGTTTGGATCATCTCGCTATTATTAGATTAGGATCTTTAATCTCTAACGGATTAGGCTTTAGGATGACTAAAAAACTTTGATTATATCTGTTGTCAACTCTTTAAAGCTCATGTTTTACCCTTTTTTATTAATGATTCCATTTTTTGGCATTTTAATCTTATTCTCTTTGACATTTAGGACCCTACTCCTCTTAAAACTATTGGTTGATTAAGGTAATATGTGATCTTTGTCGGTGACTTTTCTTGTTATACATGAATTTATCTAATATGTTATAACTATGAACTATTCTCTATTTATTCTCACTTTGATAATATGATCCAAAGTCAGTTCTCCCGCAAGATTAAAAAATTTTGCACCGATAATGCCATGGAATACAAAGATACAAACTTCATCTACTTTTTTGCTCAATATTTGACTATCATTCAAAGATCTTGTCTAAATACCTCCCATCAAAATGGTTAGATATTTTTTATATTGTTCGAGCCCACCTCATATCCTTTTCCTATTATGAAACCTTTTAAGGCAAAGACACTCTTACTACCATTTACACAATCAATCATATTTCTACCCTTATCATAGGTAACATCTCTCCCTATAGGTGCTTATTTAATTGTGCTTATGATTATTAGTCTTTTAAGGTTTTCAGTTTTGCTTGCTTTGTTCTTCTATAACTTTATGCTACACCAAACTAGAACCAAAGGGATCCTTATACTATTTTCTTGGGTACATCATAAAAAATAAAAGGTATAAATGTTGGAATCCTTTACCTTAATTTTTTTTGGAAAAATTGTAAATTAGATTAAGCCATGAAAGGCAATAACAATTGTTATAAGCATAAAACATACCATTAAATGAATGGGTCAAAAACCAGCAATGATGGTATTACAAAGAATCAAACATAAGTATGCATGCTAGTTATTAATCCTATGCCCACATAAGACTAAAGCTAATCTGCAATTTATCTTCAAATGTGACAAAATGTAACTTGATTGTTTTGATTGTTTCCCTATGTATCCTTAAATGTTCTTTCTCAATTTCTTTGAATACTCTCATATTCCTTTCATCCCTTATCTTAAGGATTCTGTATCTCTAGACATTTTAACTTTCAGAAACATAAAATATATTCCACACTTTTAAAATTTTGGGTTAGAGAACCCATATAGCAATTTTTATCTAATCATACCATATATTTGTTTTCTAACATTTCTCCTATAGGGCATCTTACTGTTCTCATAGTTTAACACGAATGACACCTAATCTTATATCTTCCTCATTTATCCTCCAATTTTACCAAACAATCCTTCCCCATCTATTCCTTCATCATAATCTACTACGTCTTAATAACTTCCCCGTCATTCCACTCGAGTAATTCAACCCTTTATTGTTCTTAAAAAGTATCATGTTTATTCTACTATTCTTTCTTTATATGAACCTCGCACTTATCAAGAAGTCAATTATGACCTTTGATGGCAGAAGCAGTGGTGGAAGAACCTTAAGCCCTCTCCAACACCAATATTTGAGACTTAGTTGACTTACCTGTAGATAAGTTTGTTATTGTACGCAGGTGGAAATCAAAACTCAAGTTGATGACTGTGTTCAAAGCTATAAAGCCAAACTAGATGTTAAAAGGTTTACTTATAAATAGATAATCAATTATAAGGAGACATTTTTCCTGTAGCTCGTTTAACTTCAATGTGCATTCTTATTGTAGTTGCTACCAACAAGTACTGGGAACTATTCCATATGGATGTTAAGAACACCTTTATTAATAGTGATTTTACTAAAGAAGTATATATGCAACCTCCACTTGGGTATGACCTGTTAGGTTTTGATTATGCATCATAAGCATCACATATCAGAAAATACAAGCAACAAATAAAACAAAACCTAGAAAATATAGAATTATACATGTTCCATTAGATTTAGAAAAAAAAAAGGAACTTAAGATGTGTACCTTCCTAACTCCTTCCTTCTTCATTTTCTTCATCTCTTCAAGTTGTCGTGAATCACAATGACCAAAGGAGGACGTCTCTAATGATATCTATGTGAAAAGCAAAGCCTAAAACCTCTTAGGAAGAATGGTTAGAACATACACAAAGTGCTAGCTTTGATGTATGCTCTTGAGAGAATAATTTAGAGAATAAATGTGTAAAATGAACTCTTCACATTTCTCACGAGTTTTCTTACAACACTATGCACAAAAATGAGTGAGTTTCTGCCAACGTTTAGAGTCCTCTATCCCCCATCACGAATGGAGGAATAATGGTAATTAAGTGGCTATAAATGCCACTTAATCTGGCTTGAAATGTTTGCTAGAAATCTAAAAACTTTCCAAGTTAGTAGTCATGCAACACTTGCTTTCTTTCATTCTTTTGCAACGTTTCTTACCACGATCATATCATGTTACGATCCAGAAACATTCTCTCATATCTTGGATCACTATCCAAAACCATTTTACTCCTCTATTCCCCATCACGAATGGAGGAATAATGGTAATTAAGTGGCTATAAATGCCACTTAATTTGGCTTGAAATGTTTGCTAGAAATTTGAAAATTTTCCAAGCTAGTAGTTATGCAACACTTGCTTTCTTTCATTCCTTTGCAATGTTTCTCAACACAATCATATCGTGTTACGTTCCAGAAATATTCTCTTATATCTTAGATCACTATCCAAATCCATTTTACTCATTCTTTACATCTCGAATGCATGTGACCCATTGGGTTCCCAATTATGTTGGCTACTTAAATTAACACTTAATTCAAGCAAGTCATGAGTGGTATCTACCAATACATCATAACCCTCAATTGACTGGAAAGTCAGTGGTTTGATTACGAACCATTTCACAGACAACGTTCCTGTGTAATTCTCTATACACCATTTGTTAAGAGTATGGTTAAAGTGTCAACTCCCACTAGATTAACTACGTCACATCTTGCCCAAGTGATGTTAATTTTAGTCCCCAAGGCTCATTACTCAATTAGATATGTCATTAAAGACTATCTTCATGACATTTCCACTCTGGCCAGAGATTCTTAAGTAATGTCCTTGACAAGTGGTCGTGGGTATCATCTCCTTCTATCAAGAGTGGTGAATCCATTATTGGCTACTCAATTACCTTCAAATACCTCAAGTTGTACCCAATCACCACCTTATGAGCAACCTCTAAGAGATAACGAGGAATAGAGTCAAAGTATAGTCAGTACCCAAGATATCTTTGAGCACATCAAGGCTAAGGATATTTGCACCGTTGCTATGATGAGACTATCATTGACGCTAGAATAGATTATCCATATGCTTGTCTTATGGCAGATCAGCCAAGGTACTTATACTTACTATTCTTAGTAAGAATTCACATGTTAACTCTAGATAACTCATAGTTACTACTTATGAGATTCACTGCTTGATCCAATCAAGGAGTATAACATGTGCTAGTCTGTCTGGATTAATAATGTCCCGTCTCATTAATCTTATGAAAAGGGATAATTTAGATACGAACATAGTTACACATGATAGGAATCTTATTATCATGATCTCATAATAATTTCCTTCATGCTATGTAATGTATCAAGGACTTCATTAATTCGATTTAAGATCATTATCAATTCATAAAGAACATGAACATCAAATTAACAAAAATGCCTTTTTATTAATCATAAAGATTGTACAATAAGTGCTAAAGGTGATAGCCTTTAGAGCACTTCTCTATCAACCTCCCACTTGCACTAAATTTAATCACCTTTTGTATCTAATACCATAGGCAAGTATAAGAGAATCATATCTCTTTTAGGGAATTGGCTTAGTCAAAGGATCAACAATATCCTAATCAGTAGGCACTCTATCCATCTTGACATCGTTTCTACCAATGATTTCTCTAATCAAATGGTATCGCTTGAGTACATGTTTGGATTTTTGATGAGACCTTAGTTCTTTTGCTTATACAATGGCACCATTGTAGTCACAATACAACTGTACTGGGTCAACATTGCTAGGAACCACAAGTTCTATAATGAAACTTTTGATTCAAACTGCTTCCTTTGCTACTTCTGAAGCAACAATGTACACTATTTCGGTTGTGGTAGTTGTCTCTTGTTTAGAACTCTTCCAATTGACTTCTCCACCATTCAGTGTGAAAATATATCCTAGTTGAGATCTACAGTCATCCCTGTGACATTGGAAAATAGCATTTGTATGCCCACTTACAGCAAGATCTCCTTCTCCATATACTAAGAATACATCCTTTGTTCTTCTCAAGTACTTAAGAATATTCTTGAGAGCCACCCAATGACCCTCATTAGGATTCGACTAGTATCTACTCGTAACAATTAGAGCATATGATACATCGGGTCTCATACATAATGTAGCATACATGATTGATCCTATAGTCGAAGCATAAAGGATCAAATTCATATGAGTCCTCTCATCTTGTGTCTTTCAATGCATAGATTTCGAGAGTGCAATCCTATAAGTCATGGGAAGATAACCTCTCTTAGATTACTCCATGCTAAACCTCTTTAGCATCTTGTCTATATATGTAGACTGAGAAAGACTAAGCAACTTCTTAGATCTATCTCTATATATTCTTATCCCCAAAATATAAGTTGCTTCTCTAAGGTCTTTTATGGAGAAATTCTTAGACAACCAAATCTTAACTGATTATAAAGCTGAGACATCGTTTCTTATTAATAGTATGTCATCTACATACAACACAAGGAATACGATTTCACTTCCACTAACCTTCTTATACACACAAGGTTCATCCAAATTTTGAATGAAACCAAAATCTTTGATTGTCTCATCATATAAGATATTTCCACTCCTTGATGCTTGCTTCAATCCATAAATGGATTTTTGAAGCTTGCATAACTTTTAACTATCTTTGGACATGGAAACCATCAGTTTATGTCATGTAGATATGCTTGGTTAGTTTTTCCATTAAACAAAGCTATTTTCACATCCATTTGTCATAGCTCAAAATCATAATGAGCAGCAACGGATAGGAGAATCCTAATGGATTTAAGCCTGGATACCGGGCTAAATGTTTCATCATAGTCAACTCCTTATTTTTTGCGATAACCTTCAGCTACAAACCTAGCTTTATATGTCACTACATTACCCTCCATGTCAGTTTTCTTCTTCAAAACCCATTTCACCCTATGGGTTTTATCCCTTTGGGTAGGTCAACCAAAGTCCATACTTAGTTTTCATACATAGAATCCATTTTGAATTTCACAGCTTGAAGTCATTTGTCAGATTCTTAACTCTTCAAAACTTTTATATAGGTAGTAGGCTCATCGTCTTCTATGAGCAACACGTCATTATGTTCACTGATGAGAAATCCATATCTCTCTTAAACATGGCGTATCCTACTTAACCTAAGAATTTCTTATGTATTAGAAGGTTGAACTATTGTTTCATTAATATGAATGGCAGTCTCATATTCAGGTAGTTAATCTATATATTTTTGAGCATCTTCAACTTCCACAATTTTAATTTTGCTCCTATTATCTTCTTTTAGAAGAAACTCTTTCTATATCAGAACAACATGCTTTGAAACAAACACTTTTTGTTCCAAAATATTGTGGAACCGATATCCTATCGTAAATTTAGGATATCCTACAAATAGACAATTTTCATATTTAGTTTCTAGCTTATCTGATTGAATACATTTCACATAAGTTGGACAACCCTAAACTTTCATGTGAGAAAGATAGGGTTTCTTGTTAGTCTAGATCTCATATGGAGTAACATTAACTAACTTTAAAGGAACTCTGTTTAACACATAAATAGCAGTCTCAAGCTATTTATGTGTTAAACATAAATAGCTTGTAGTGATGAAGGTCACAACCATGTAACTGTATAAGTCCTTGTAAGCATGCATGGCTTTAAAGACGTTTTTTCATAGTGAAGATGGACACACCTATGTAGGTGATGTACGTGATTGTGTCCCCTACCAGTGTAAGTTTCTAAGAACATTCCAATGAATGATTTCTAAAAGGTATTAGAGGATATAGTCATGCAAATGCTTATGTGGCTGACCGTTTTCCCTTTGGAAATGTTAATTATGCACTATAAAAGACAATTATGAAGACTAATCAAAGAGACTCAAAGTTTGAGAGCTAAGTGGGAGTTATAAACCCAATTAAGAATGTAAGACAATAGAAACAAAAAGATTACATCAAAGATCTAAAATAGAGCACTGTTTCATCAAAGTTCTAGGGATTATATTAAAGAAATAAGGATACAAAATGGATTCTCTTCTTTTTACTTCTTTTTCTGGACTTCTAGTTATGTTTTGTATTATTATGATTTATGTTTATTTTATGCATAGGTATTATGAACTCTAAGTTGGGATGCACCTTATGATTTAATTCTTTATATAATGCAACTTGATTATTAATTCATTGTGATTCAATTATGTATTTTAAGTATTGAATTAATATGACTAGGATATTATTTCAATGAATGATTTCATTCAGTTGAGATTAAGAAATCCTTTTGTATGAATAATTCTACTATATTGAAAGGAGTTGTATGCAAACTTAGAGGTAGGTCGATATAGATCCTCTAGGTTATGCTCAAAATATAACATCCCATCACCGATGGGAATGGTAGAATAGTAATTTAGAATGGTTTATGAGTGTTTAGAATTGTCTTGATATGTTTACGCATCCACATATACATGAATAGTGAAGTTTGCACATATAAATGACTATACATTCATTCATGACATTTTCCGGTATATTTGGTCATAAATGTGATAGTTATGGAAAATGTGATTTATGTGTATGAAAATTGTGTTAGAGAGGGGCTTTAAAGTTTTAGAAATTTTAGTGAATTTTAGAACATTTTTGTCTAAAATTTTGAGGTAATTTTCGGACTAGAAAAAATGTCAAGTGGCAGACTGATTGTTTACTGGCAGTAGAAATTGTTGTGCAATGGCAATGGAAATTTTTGAAAAATGACTTAAGGAATTATTGACAAGTACCATTGAAAATTGGTGGAAAATTAGAATAAAAATTGGACTTAGGATTTAAGAAGTGGACAAGTGGCAAGTGACATAAGTCACTTGCCAAACATGTCCTTAAGTCCACTACTTGT
>JAOSBN010000009.1:9327266-9393572 GCA_027563595.1 Erythroxylum suave
AACAAAACCCCCTTATCAATTTCAACATTTAAACCCTAATTCAAAAACCCCTAATTTGAAACCTAACAATTAAACCCTTAATTTAGAAAACCTCTAATTCCAAACCCTAATAATTAAACTCATAATTTAGAAATCGAAATTAACCTTAAAAATCTCAAACTTACTTGAAATTAATCTTCAAGTGTTTCGCACTTGAGTGGCAGTTGGAGTGCAGTTGGAGTGGGAGTATGAGGAGTACGAGTGGGACTTAGTGTAGGAATTGGTGCTCGAGTTGAAGGGGGGATTTGAGTGTGAGTTGGAGTGGGAGTGGGAGTTGGTGCTTAAGTTGAAGTCAGAGTTTGAGAAGGAGTTTCAGTAGATTCTTCAAGCCTTCTCTTTACAAAAAAAATTGTAATAGTCGAATCTTTTATCCGCTTCATTCTGAAATCAATTTGACATATATTTAATTTCTACCCAAGGAACAAGCATTCGAAGACCATTGCATTATGGCTTTGCTATAATTATAATAGATGAGGTAACATTCCATTGCCAGTAAAGAGATTCAAAGGAACATTTAACCTTTTGACAACGCCACAACAACTTCTCGCCACCACCATTGAAAATAGCAGCAACAAGCCAACAACTTCGACAACACCTAAACAATAACGGCAACAAAATGGACATCAATAAAAATAAACAACGGCAACTTACAATAACGGCACTTACAATAACAATATAACTTGACAAATGTCAATAACTCTCATCAACACACCAACAACACAATATAAACCGACAACAACCCAACACCAATAACCACCACGACAACCGTCGTAAAAAAACACTATGTAACTAAAAATGTCCCCAATAACACAAAAAATTCTCTAAACTTCAAATTTCTATTTGAAATTACCAAATTAACGCATTAAACTGATATTAAATTCACATATGAACAAAACCCCCTTATTAATTTCAACATTTAAACCCTAATTCGAAAACCCTTAATTTGAAACCTAACAATTAAACGCCTAATTCCAAACCGTAATAATTAAACCCATAATTTAACAATCAAAATTAACCTTAAAAATCTCAAACTTACTTGAAATTAATCTTCAAGTGTTTTGCACCTTCAATGGAGAGGGAGAAGATGAAGTCACGAATAAATTAACAATGGCGATTGGTGTGGCTATGCCACTGTGGCCTGTGGGATGGACTCGTAAGGCATGGCTGCATGGGGAAGGAGTTGGATTGATGTTGAAGAGTGAAGACTGAAGTGAAGAATGAAGAGAGAGAGGGGGTCGAAGAGTTCGGCAAAGTGGGGAAGGAGTGGGTTAACTTGGGTTCTCATTTTTTTTTTTTTACATTCATTGCTTAAGCTAAGTAGAAGTACTAAAACAATATAATAAAAAGCATAATAAGTTCTGTAGCGCAGTGTAGTATGCTTACTTTATAAGCGACAGGTCATAGGTTCAATTCTTATTGGGGCTAGAATATGGGTTTTTTGCTTCTTTTTTTTCATTTTTTTAAGTGGGATTGCATATGCAACCCCATGCTTTATACTAGGTCCGCCCCTGTTCTAGCCCCAATAAGAATCGAACCCATGACCTATCGCTTACAAAGTAAGCACACTACCACTGCACTATAGAACTTGTTATGCTTTTTGTTATGTTGTTTTAATACTTCTACTTACCTTAAGCAATGAATGTAAATAATAATAAAAAAAGAGAGAACCCAAGTTACACAACTCCTTCCCCACTCTACCGAACTCTTTGACCCCCTCTCTCTCTTCATTCTTCACTTCACTCTTCACTCTTCAACATCAATCCAACTCCTTCCCCACGCGGCCACGCCTCACGAGTCCAACCTACAAGCCACAGCAGCACAACCATACCAATCACCATTGTTAATTTGTTCGTCACTTCGTCTTCTCCCTCTCCAATGAAGGTGCGAAGCACTTGAAGATTAATTTCAAGTAAGTTTAAGATTTTAAAGGTTAATTTCGATTTCTAAATTACGGTTTTAATTGTTAGGGTTAGGAATTAGGGGTTTTCTAAATTAGGGATTTAATTGTTAGGTTTCAAATTAGAGGTTTTTGAATTAGGGCTTAAATGTTGAAATTGATAAGGGGGTTTTGTTCATATGTGAATTTAATGTCAGTTTAACGCATTAATTCGGTAATTTCGAACATAAATTTGAAGTTTAGAGAATTTTTTGTGTTATTGTGGACATTTTTGGTTACATAGTGTTGTTTTACAATGGTTGTTGTGGTGATGGGTGTTGTTGTCGGTTTATATTGTGTTGTTGGTGTGTTGATAAGAGTCGTCATTTTTCATGTTATATTGTTATTTTAGGTGTCGTTATTGTAAGTTGCTGTTGTTTATTTTTATTGCTGTCCATTTTATTGCCATTTTTGTTTTGGTGTATTCGAAGTTGTTGCCTTGTCGCTACTATTTTCGATAGTGGTGGCGAGGAGTTGTTGTGGTGTTGTCAAAAGGTTAAATGTTCCTTTGAATCTCTTTACTGGCATTGGAATGTTACCTCATCTATTATAAGTATAGCAAAACCATAATGCAATGGTCTTTGAACACTTGTTCCTTGGGTGGAAACTAAATATATGTCAAATTGATTTCAGAATGAAGCAGATAAAAGATTCGACTATTACAAACTTTTTTGTAAAGAGAAGGCATGAAGAGTCTACAAAAACTCCTTCTCAAACTCCGACTTCAACTCAAGCACCAACTTCCACTCCCACTCCAACTCACACTTAAATCTCCACTCCAACTCAAGCACCAATTCCTACACTAAGTCCCACTCGTACTCCTCTTACTCCCACTCTAACTCCAACTCTCACTCAAGCACCAACTCTCACTCCAACTTAAGCACCAACTCACACTCAAATTTCCACTTTAACTCAAGCACCAATTACTACACCAAGTCCCACTCATACTCCTCCTATTCCCACTCCAACTCTTACTCCAACGCCCACTCCAACTCCCACACCAACTCTCACTCCAACTCAAGCACCAACTCTTACTCATACTCCTCCTACTCCCACTCCAACTCAAGCACCAACTCTCACTCATACTCCTCCTACTCCACTCTAACTCCTACTCAAACTCTCACTCCAACTCCCACACCAACTCTCACTCCAACTCAAGCATCAACTCCCACTCAAACTCCCACTTCAACTCAAGCACCAATTCCCACTCCTACTCAAAATGTCACTCCAACTTAAGCATCACAATATCACTCATCTCCTTTAGTAAATACTACTTATGTTCAAGAAGGTGATACCAAAACATCATTGAAGAGAATAAGTGAAAGTGATGTTACTTCCCTTAAACATGATCTGGGATTAAGGAGGAAAATGTCTGACTTTCATGTAGATGATAGGGAGATAGTGTGGTATGAGTACATTCGAAGAGGACTATATCAACCTAAAGACCATACTTTTCCTTTCACATACTTTGGAAAGACAAAAAGAAGGTTTGTCCCTAATTAGTTTGATAAGTTCATGCTTTGGCTTGAATATAGCAAATCAAAGAATGCGGCATTTTGCTTTCCTTGCCATTTATTAAAAAATGATAATGTTTATTATGGGGGAGATGCTTTTGGTTATGGTGGATTTAATACTTGGTGTAAAGGGGATGCATTTTAGAAAGAAGTTGGTGGTCATTTGAGTGCGAATAATAATGCACTAAAGTCTGTAATGGATTTTAAGAATGAAAAGAGCTCCGTTATATCTAGTTTAAGAGGAAAACAAGTGAAGATGAAAGTGATTATGATACTAGATTAGAGGCTCATATAGAAGCTGTTAGGTTTCTTTTATTTCAAGGGTTGGCTTTCCGTGGTCATGATGAATCTCAAAAATTCTTGAACAAAGGTAACTATCTTCATCTTTTGAAAGTGATAGCAAAGAGAGACGCTAATGCTGGCAAAGTTATGTTGGATAATGCTCCTAAAAATTGCCAATTGACATCTCCTAAAGTACAAAAGGATCTTACTAATGCTTGTGCAAGAGAGATGACTAAGATCATTGAGGAACTTGATGGTGGTTTTTTTGCTATTCTTATGGATGAATCCACTGATATTGCTGATAAAGAGTAGTTGAGTCTTTGTTTGAGATATGTTGATAAGAAAGGACTGGTGAAAGAGCGACTACTTGGTTTAGTACATGTGGGTAACACTACTTCTCTAACTCTTAAAGCTACTATTGAATCATTGCCTATGAAGCACTCCTTAACTTTGTCAAGAGTTCGAGGGCAAGGTTATGATGGTGCTAGCAACATGCAAGGTGCAATTAGTGGCCTTAGAACTTTGATCTTGAATGAATCTCGTTGTGCATATTACATTCATTGCTTTGCTCACCAACTTCAACTAACACTAGTTATCGTTGCTACTAAAAATAATGATTGTGCTTGGCTTTTTGAAACACTTGCTACTTTGTTGAATTTGGTAGGGCGTTCTTGTAAGCGTAAGGAGATTATTCGAGAAAGGCAAGCAGAATATGCTTTAGAAGCATTAGATTCTGGTGAAATTGAGTATGGTACAGGTTTGAATCAAGAGCTTAGTTTAAGTAGGCCTGGTGCCAATCGTTGGAGTTCTCATTTCAAGACAATTTTGGGTGTATTTCATTTGTATCCTATGATTCTTGATGCACTCGATTTTATCAGAGAAGCTTCTACTAGTACTGAAAAGGTGAAGGTGGAGTCCATTGCATTTGCATTGAGGAGGTTTGATTTTGTTTTTGGTGTACAATTGATGCTGACAATTTTTGGGATTACAATCAGTTGAACTTGACTTTACAAAGAAAGGAGCAAGATAATGTGAATGTTATGGCACTTGTTGATGGAACTAAGAAACAATTGCAAAAGCTTAGAGATGAAGGGTGGCATGGTCGTTTGGAGAAGGTTACTTTATTTCGTGCTGTGCTAAGTATGACATTGGTGTTCGCAAAATGGATGACATGTATGTTCTTCCTAGGAGATATAGACGACATGGCCAAATCCAAGAGACTAATGACCACCATTTTCGAGTAGAAGTCTTTCTTAACTTGACTGATCAAATTCTGTTATAGCTAGATGATCGATTTGATAAGGCGAGTAAGGAATTGCTTATTTTCATGTCATGCTTTCACCCAGAAAATCAATTTGCTGCATTTGATTACAAGAAGTTGTTGCTACTTGCTCAATTATATCCTAATAAGTTTTCAAGTATTGATTTATTGTACTTTGAGTATCAACTTGAAAATTTCATTTATGATGTCCGAAGTGATGAAAGATTTTGGGGTTTAAAGACTCTTAATGAGCTTTCTATGAAGCTTGTTGAGTTGAAGAAGCATTTGACGCATGCAAAGGTGTATCTCCTTTTGAAATTAGTGTTGACTCTTCCACTGGCGACGACATCCGTTGAAAGAGTATTTTCTGCAATGACATACATCAAGAACAAACTTCGTAATAGCATGAGTGATGAATTTTTAAATGATAATTTTGTCACTTATGTGGAACAAGATTTGTTTGAAGGTGTATCTGATAAAGATATCGCAAGACAATTCCAAAATATGAAACATCGTCGCAGAAGCAATGAGTAAAGGTAACGATCAAGTTTAGATGACTCCATGTTATGTTTAGTGTGATTGTGCGCATGTGTGTTTGTTTGTTTTTTTCAGTTTCTTGATGATGATTGTGTGTTATCTTGAAAGAGTCTCATAATCAAGATGGAGATGAAGACATAGAGATTGAGCAGTTAGGGGCTAGACCATCACAAGAACCTAACGAGCCTTTATGTGAGAGTCAAGATACTATATTGTTGAATTTTGTAACAAGTCAGTGGAGTGTCGTCTTTGTTGTGCTTTATTTGTGCATTTACCTTCCATGTTGTACTTTACTTATGGATGTGAATCTAGAACTTAGTTTAAGTATGCCTTGTAATACATTCTCAGTTAAACTGCGCAACCCCATCCTTCAAATCCTGGGTCCGCCCCTGGGTTAGAATATGGGTTTTTTTTCTTTTTTCTTTTTGTTTGAATGGGGTTGCATATGCAACCTCAAGCTCTATACTAGGTCTGTCCCTGATCCCAACAATTACAAAATAAATTTGAAGATATTGATTTTGACTTCTAACCTTCTATTAGTCACTTATTTTGTACATCCACTTTGATTTGTCATGCCTAGATCTTCACACCTATGCCTAACTAAGGAGTAAGAGCATCATCCTATTAAGGACAATAGAAGAAATCTGCTAGTTCATGTAAGAAGTAATTATGTTTTTTAGGATGATGAAAGGAAATTGGTTTTTATTCAATCTTCTTAATATCCTGTATTATCTTCGACCGTCTCATGCTATTATTATCTAATTAAACATACATATTGTTCATACGTATAAATTATGTGACCTAAGAGCATTCAAGAGCCCTTGCTTCCCACTCCAACCAAAAGAAGAGGACACAAAAGATCGAGCTACTTCGTTCGCCTTCAAACTACGACTGCAGGTTGGAGTGATCTAATCCTTTCTACACTTTCTTATACGTAACTTTTGTCTGTCTTGAAAAGTATATGAACAGGTTCAAACTTTCTAAAGATATATTGTTTCCAATAAGCATAGATTGTCTGGGGCTCTGCATAGAGGCCAAACCCAACAGGAAAAAATGGTGAGAATGCAAGGTTTTGTTTGATATTTGGTATCAGTTTTATTCCGGAGGATAGAAACCAAATTAATTGGGCCATGGAAGCTGCAGCTTACGCCTAAATTTAGGCTGCCTTGTACAGAAGAACATGGAAATTAAACCCCCAACATTCCCAGATAAAATGAGAGAAAACACCTGCAATTTCGTCATGCACGAACTGCTCACCACCTAACAAATGAAGCAAAATGCATGTTATGAAGGCATTCCACGTACATTCAGGAAGGGCATCAACTCTATAAGTTTTACAACTGAATATCCGGTCAATTATGGGAACAGGTGAATGTCACTTCAAAGCTCTCCAAATGGCTCTCTTGTTTTTTCTTCTCTTTCCACTACTGGCAGTTGGAGATCCCCAACCCACAAAACCAATCAACCAAACTGACCTGCAGGTAGCCATGGCTGACATGCGAACATGGTCCTATCACGGTTTTGTCATTCTCCTCAAGATTCTAAATGGAACTGGCGACGCACTCCACGACAGGGAAATAACTTTCTTCATGCCAAGTGACGATGAGCTTTCAAAAGTTGCTCTTGCTCTTGACAGCTTGCAATATTTTATACTCAGTCACTCCATCCCTACCGCACTACTAATCACCCACCTCGTACATTTTCCAAATGGGACTCTGGTTCCTTCTGGTGTCCCAAACCGGATGCTTCGGATCACCAACAATGGAAGATCAGGACTGTTTGTTAACAATGCAAGACTTGCCACTCCAAATGTGTGCCTAAACTCTCAGATAAGGTGCCATGGAATCAACGCTGCCCTTAAACTTGACAATGTTGTCCCTTCTGTTTCTACTCTAAACCCAGTTCATCTTCATCCCAAGCCCATAGATTCGTCTGATGCACATAGGAAAGGCAAATCTTTATCTCCAGATGTGAAGTGGATCCCAGGACGCCACTGAATCTTCCGTGCAGCTTTTACTTTTTTAAGTTATTTTATGTCAGTTCCCAGCAAATAAATGTCCAAACAGCCATTTGTCTATTTTGATGGTCATCTGCTTCATTAAAAATATTATTAACAGAACGGCCCATTTTGTTTCCAGAGAACCACTGCTTTTTCGTCAGCTGAGTATAAAAATCAATAATGAAACAATCACCCTACAGAATTCAAATATTAAGTAAATACAGATAACATTCACACGCACTTGTTCAGCATCTGAATCACGTCCCTAAATCATTTAGTTAAAATTTAATTTATAACAACAATCAAAGCATTTCTCAAGGATTTGTCATAAAATGGTGCCGTTCGTTTGGCTGCGATTCCGCCTTTGAAGGGGTACTGTAGCCATGAAGGAGGTCATGGATTTTGGAATAGGTCATAACCCCACCACTGCTCTGTGATGCCCTTGAACTCTCTTGGAGTTTAATCTTCTCAAATAAGTACTGTTTCTCTGCTTCTGCTTCACTTAGCCGAAGCTTCAAATAGCTGCTAGCATAATCTTCCTCTGATTTCTCTGTCTTAGCGAGAGCAATCCTCTGCAACCTCTCAGCCTCTCGTTTTGCCTCATTGGCCTTCAGTTGGAACATATCAGCCTCTGCCTGCTTGAGCCTCACAATTCTCTCCAGCTCTTCTATCTGTAGCTTCTTCTTCTGCCTGTCCTGTTTCAATTCTGACACTTCCTTGGCCTTTTCCTCCAGCTCCCGATCACAAGCTTCTAATGCCAAGCGGGATTTCTTAAACATTCTCATCTTCTCATCCGCTACCATCTCCATCTTTCTTATGGCCTCCTGCACCACATCAGCTATTCGGTTGCATGCTTCTTGTGGGGCTATCAGCCTTCCACCCTCCCCATTTTCCAAGCTTTTTGGAGAGTCCACCTCAATCTCTTCAAATACAAAAAGAAATTCTTGTTTCAGATGTGATGCACTACAACAAATTGCAGGTCATGGATTTACAAAAGCAAGCACCCAACTGGGTGAAATCGAGCTGACCTAAACTGCCATGCATAGTGCCATCAGTAAAATAATGCAAAACAATAAAATTAAGAGACAAAATGAGTCATACCTCAAAAAATAAGATACAAAGCAGAAAAGATGTAAAGATGAAACAAAATTCTCATGCAATTTGAAAAGGATCACTCGAGTGGACCACCAAGTAACACGAAAAAATGAGTTTAACACTATTCTTCTTATTAAAAACCAACTACAACTCTTTAACCTCCATTTGTAAATTGATGGTTCCCATAAAGCACACATAAAAAGGCCTCTACAATGGAAAAACATGCAGGATGAAAGGAAACAACAAAGAAAAAGAGAGAACCTAATATTAACTTAGAGAAGCACAAAGTGGAAATACCCTTTAGTATGTCCAGTGTTCAAATAAGTCAAGTACAGGAATATAGGACCCCACAATTTTGAGAATTACTAAGAGTAAACAGCAAAAGTTTGCCAGCAGGAAGTAAAACTAGCCATTTTATCAGAAGCTCAAGTTATCATGCACATAGTAATGCCCTTGCTCACTCACACTCAGACTAAAAAGTTTGCTCATGCAATATTATAAGGACAAAAATAAGTTGAAGCTTACGACAACCTTGGAAAAACATCAATATTACTCTGCAAGCTGTGGCCTCTGCAAGTCCACCCTTCATTTTTTCTAAGAGTTCCTCACACTTCCAGAATAGTTTTCTCCCTCTAGAGTCTTCACTTCCTCGGAATATCCTGCTAACAAAATCAAGTTCCCTCATCAGAGACTCCCGGTCCCATGCTGGTGCACAATGCTGGAAGACATCTTTTACCCAACCCAAAAGCTCTGATGTGCGATTGCAAGCTCGACATCGGAAAAGCATTTCAGTTGGGCCTGCTCCATTCTTAACAGATGCACCCATACAGATTTGACCATCACGAATGGCACAATCTGTATGGGTCCAGTGAGAACATAGATCACAACCAATCCATCGACAGGTATTCACTTCAAAATCAAACTTGTTGCAGATCACACACATGCAGAGATTGCAGAAGCCATTTCTGTTCGTACATATTTCACAAATGCAATCATCAGCTGGGAGCTGGTTTTGGCAAGCTATGTTTCTGCACCTCTTAAACACAAATACCTCAATGAGGGCAGTTTGAGAAAGACTGATACTAGGGTGCAAAAAAGCTTGAATTCCAGTATTTATGGCAACAAGAACTTCAAGTTGTACTCGGTGTGCTCTAATCAATGTTTTAGCAGTCAAATCAGATCTGTTTTGAACAAACTTTTGCAGAACTAAAAATTCTTCTCTGAGCTGTGTGCCACCGTTTCCTTCAAGTATAGCACGAAGTCCATTTTTTAGCTCTTCCAGGAACTCATCAGGCAGACGATGCATCTTTTCCGAGATCAAATCAACTCGTTCTCTTGCTATGTCACGAAGAGTTATTTTATCTGCGGTAGAGACATGACGAATGATAGGTTGTTCGGAGCAATCAGCATCCACCCTGCCATTCTCCAGGTTTTTTTCCATTGCAACAGCATCAGCAGTGGGCCAAGTTTCTCGTGAACTTGCACTCTCAGTAGGAGATTCATGGTTATTATCAGAGTTTGATCTAGGTTCTGGAGCCTCTGGAGACAAGTGGGGATCCGAAGTCACAAGAGAGAGTGATGTTTGTAGTCCTCCAGCACGCGGTTGTTGACGCGGAGGCAGCATTTTGGAGGCAGATTGATGGTGGATGTTAGAACCAGATGAAGTGCCCATAACCAAGCTCGCTTAATCTGCCATTTCCCACAACGATGGCAAAAAATTAACTCACCGACATGCATTTTAAAGAAATTAATTTGCACCTAAAACTCCAAAAAGAAAACTTTCCAAGCTATAAGGGCAAGAATCAGCAAAAATCCATCAAAAACATGATGAATTCAAACAAAAATAAGCAACATCAAGAGCATTAAAACAGAAAATATATACATATAACGTTAGGGAAAAAGAACACCCAAAAAGACTTAATAAAGAAAGAAATGAACTTTTACAAATATATATAGAAGCAACAGCAGATCACAAAAAAGACGTATCACTACATACCTAAAGAGACTGATCTGTTAGGTTACAAACAAAGTTCAGGAAAAGAAAATTACAAAAAATGTTGGACCTCTGCTAGAACCTCTTCAACAATCCAGTCAACCAACTTCAACACCACCCTTTAAGCTAGAGTTACCTTATCTATTTCCAACTTCCACCACAAATTAAAAACAACAGAAAAAACAAGATTAATAGCTAGAACAAAAACAAAAAAGGAACATTTCTTGCCGATTTCATTTGATCTTAGCATCCAAACGTAACCTCCGGAGTAAAGAGAAAGAACTGACCTGAGGAAGCGAACGGACGGGTGAAGAAGAGAGAGACGGAAAGAGGAAGGAGAGATTAGAAGAAGCAAACTGAAGGAATATGTGAGGTGAGATAGAAAAAGAGAAACGATGGTTTGACCTTTTTGGCCTCCAGTGATGGAGTACGGAAGAGTTGAAGTAGGGACATTAATGGAAACAGAAGGAGGGAAGTGGGAAGGAAGAAGCCGGCTTTTATGTGAGTGAAATTCAACGCTGACCGGCTTAGCCGGTTGTTGTTCCTCTGAATTGCCATGTTTCCTCACTGCTGACCTGTACACGTCAAGCAAAACGCCAGTCGTTTTGACTTCTTCAATTGATTTCATCATTTATTTATTTTCCTTGGATTCGAAATCCGAATTGCTTGCTTGCAGATTATTCGTGGCCAGAATAGTGTTACGTGTAAAATGTTACACCTGTAAAATGCCCTATAATCGTTTCCCAAAATAGAGTGAATATGAGTTAGTTCTCTGTCTCTCTCTCAAGGTACTAGAACTTTAAAGATTCTCTGCCCAGAAAATCTATAAACACGTCTGAAGATGATTGGGATCAACAGATCAAGAAGCTTGAATAAAGTATCAGAAAATTAAGAAATCTTATATTTTGAAGTGAGAAATGGAAGCACATAATTAAGGTAGCCAGTTGCCATCAATATGAGACAAATAATCTTAAAGCAATATTCAATCAATTTATGCGGTCAAGAAGTATGATTGCTTCGAAAAATACTAAGCTTACCCTTGATATAACAATAATTAACATACAAGATCGAGGGCTTTGTAATAGCAGTAATGGCAAAAAAATAGGATAATGATGTTGATGAAAAGAGGATTGGGAGCAACTTGAATTTTAATGTAAATACTATAGTGACTATAGAATAGAACAATGAGGAATATGTAAGGAAATCTCAAGTTGGTGATTTGTTTACCATTGATGCTAACAATAAGGAACAACACGTATGGAAGTCTCACGCTAGTGATTCATTCACCACTTAATTAGTGGAGAGCGACTTGACAGAGAAATTAAAATCACTCTCTCCCTTCATAATCATTGACTTTACTATTTGAAGGAAAAAAACAATCATAATGTTACTGTGCACTTGTTGAAGGTGATGAAAAGAAGTAATATGGTTGTTTCTTCTTTGTCTATTACGTAAACCTCCTTAATACTTTTCTTGTTAAACCTTGTGGACAAGATTTTTAAAATAGGAGAAATTGTTACGTATAAAATGTTACAATTGTAAATGTAATATAAGTTAAATACCTTGTAATTGTTTTACCGAAACAGATGAATATGAATTATCTATTCTCTCTATGTGCGTGTGTGTGTGTTTGCACCTGTGCGCTCTGCCTTCTCCTTTTAGATTCTTCTCTCTGTTGTTCTTTATTGTTCTCTTTACCTGAAAATTATTCATAACAAATAAATACATCAATATTAAGTAATTGTTTCATTATTCTAACAATGTATAGAATTCAAATGAATACAAAAAGAAGAGAAGAAGATTCGTATTGCTTAATATTTTCGATATCACTTATGTCATTATAATGGCTGTAGAAACATCTATAATGCCTTAGAATTTACGACTCATGCTATATTCTAGATAGTTCGTTAAGGCCGTACACTTACGACGCGTTTTATTCTATCTATTGTCTCTTGTTCTTTCGATGGTGTTTCATGCTAATCCTTTCAGTCTTGTAGTGACATTGTCGACTGTCTCTCATTTACTCTTCACAAGGATTGCCTTTGTTCATAACATCCCCTCCCCCTTCAAAGACAAGCTTATCTATTAGGCTGATGTCTAGAAACTTTTTTTGAAAATCAAACATTGTCTCCAACATATCCTTTTCCTTAGGTTCGCCTTGTGACTATACCAGAACTTGAGTGATTGCACGATTATGACACTGAACCATCCTCGTTCCCAAAAAGGCCTTTGGTAACTTTCAATCAATTATCAAAGTTGGCCACAAGTGGCAGAACAAGGTGTCTTGTCGGAGATGGACTTCTTTAATAGGCACACATGGAAGGTTAGATGGATAGTTGATCCTTTTGGAAACTCCAATGTATATGGCACTGTAATAACTTTTGCTATAATTGAAAAAGGTTCATCATATAATGGAGTTAGCTTCTAGTTTGCTCTCCTTTGCATGGAATGTCGACGATAAGATTGGAGCTTAATGTAAACACTTTGCCTGACTTCAAATTCTCGCTCAGTTTGACTCTTTTCTGTATATTGCTCCATTCTCTATTGTGCTCTATTTAAATGGAATTTGGTGATTAGTAACGCAGTGTCTCGTTCCTAAAGATTTTGATCAAATAGACATTTCAAGAGTCTTCAGCTAAGTAGGTAACGTAGATGGGTGGAGGATAGCCATAAAGGATTTCGAATAGAGTGGTATTTATGGTTGTATGATGGATGGTGTTATACCACCATTTGGCCATGGATAACCAATAAACCCACTTTTGTGATGCTTCAATACAGAAATACCTAACGTATGTTTCCAAGGTTTTATTGACAACTTCTGTTTAGCCATCAAAATGCAAAGGATACTATGTTGAAAACTGCAAACTCATGCCTTGTAATCGAAAGGTCTGTTGCTAGAAGGTGTTAAGAAATAAAGGATCATGATCATTGACTATAGCCTCCGACATCCTATGAAGCTTAAATACGTAGTCTATGAATATTTAAGCTATATCTTGCACAGTATAAGGATGATTTAAGGATATGAAGTGGGTACTTACTCAGCCTGTCGACAATCAAGTAAATAAAATTTCTTCCCCTTTAACTGAGGGCTTGATAAATTTTTTAGACTGTCAACAGCAATAATATTCATCAGTTTTGTGAATCTGAAACACCAAGAGCTATGTGAATATCGAAATTGAATCCAAATCAGATTATAGCTTTTGCAGCAGAAATATGTAGAGGAATTGGTAGTGTCGAGAAGAGCACGTCAAATGTCGCTCTTCTACTAGTATCCACACTGTTGCAAGATTGAACAACCCCTTCTGGTGTGCTAGCACCACTTTGTGCAACCTCTCTTCCCCTATCTCTAGCAGAGGACGTCTCCTTTAAGGGTTTTAAACAGATGAATCTCTTATGTCTTCAAGTCTTACTATATATCCATATATATAGTAAAACCCTAAAGCTTAAACCCTAAGGCCCAAAGCCAAAATCCGATTAAGACCCAATGAATGTTCAATTTGCTTAGTATGCTACCCTGTAGGCTTTTTAATATTAACAGGAGTTCCAAACTTCTTTTAGGCCCACAAGTTATAAGCGATCTTTAGCAAGACATAATAACTACCAATATTAAATAAGGTCAGAATATGAAACTACCTGAATCACAACTAATCATTAAGAGTACATTCTATAATTGGTTTGCAGGCATACACCAACAAACCCTCCATAAAATCCATGCTAATTTCCTGCCAACAACCCTCAGGTATGGGTATGGGCTGTAATCACCTAAGAGAAACTACTAGTTTAAACTTGCTTCTTTAACAAGTAATGCGAGTAGTGATATGCTTTCTAACATCTTTAGCTATCTGTTTCAGTGAAATAAGCTTTGAATTCTTTCAATTTTCTCGATTACTTTAGAATACCCTCCTTGCGATTTGTCATAAGCCCGTGATATAATTTTACTACTGAGTTCCTTATTACACCCTATAATCAACCTTCTCTTCCATCTTAACAAATTGTTTTTCCATTCATAATTACCCATTTCATCTTCCTACTTCTCTAATTTCCTAATCAAGTCTCTAATAGTCACATCGTTCTTCCAACTCTCCTAAATTTCTTTCAGTAAATTGGTTTGTACTTGGGAAACATACATGGCTAATAATTCTCGACTAGTTATTCTAGAAAGAGTATCTACGGCTACGTTCTCCTTCCTACTTTGATATATTACTTTAAAATCATAACTCATCAATTTAGGTAACCAATTTTGCTAAAACGATGCTGCAATCCTTTGCTCCAATAAAAATGTCAGATTCTTATAATCCATGAGGATTCTGAAAAACCTTCCATTCAAATAATGGCGCCATTGCTTCACTGCCTTAATAATTGCTAAAAAATCTCTCATAAGTGGACAAAGGCTAATGTTTGGGAGCCAACACCTTGTTAAGGAATGCATTTGGGTGCCTTTCTTACTAAAATACAACTCCAATTTCTCGATCACAAGCATTCTCTTATATTATGAAAATTTTGAAAAATCTAGCAGCACAGGCACTAGATTAATTACTAATCCTTCAACTTTTCACAAGTGTGTTGTTGTCCTTTATCCATTCCCAGCTCTCTGCCATTTGTTTCTTTAACTAGGCATTTAACAACTTAGCAATTATTGCATAAGGCTTAATAAACTGTCAACAATACCTTATCGAGGAAGCCTTCTAGCTCCTTCAACATTTGCAACAACAACAGCCACTGTTGGATCATATGGATTTTCTTGTCATCTATCGCTACCCCAGCTTCAGAAATAAAGTGGCCCAAGTACTAGTTTTTGTAGCCCCAAATATACATTTATTTTTATTAAGAAAGAGAAATTGCCCCCTTAAAATTTGTAAAATCTATTGCATATGTTCAACATGCTATGTAAAATTGTCATTGTAAATAAGAAGATTATAAAAAAAGACTAGTATGAATTTACACAAATATGGCCTGAAAATAAAGTCCATAAGGCTTTAGAACATCGATGGAGTGTTCATGAGTCCGAAGGGCAACACCAAGAATTCAAAATGGTCATCATATGTCCTGAAAGTCATCATTGGGATATCCTGATTCTTTATTTATCAAATTCCCCTTAATCATGCCCCCACAAAACCTCCGGTGATACCCTGGGTGTCCCCGATCGCTCCTCTTTTGGTTTGTCATCATTTTCTTTGTTCTCCACAATTTCCTCGCCTCTATCATATATAGTTGGAACTAATTTTTCTTGCATTTATGTCCAAGGCTATATTTCTCATTACACCATAAACAAACTCCTTTGGCCCTTTTGCCATTGAACTCTTTGTTTTTGTGCCTTGCAAGTTTTGATCGTAGTTAGGCTTACTTGGGTTTTCTTGGTATGCTAGAGTGCAAAGCAGACCACCTTCTAAGTTGTTTTTGATGGGGACAATATTTAAACTTCCCCTTTGTGTGATGGGCTAGCTCCTCCTATCGACTGTCCTGAGACTTTAGTCCCTTTACTAAAATATACAGATAAACTAACAGTGACAATAACTTCCTGTTTTCAGGCTAGAGAGAACGCCTATTGGAGAGTTTGAGAGTCCATCATTTTAACTGTTAACTCTGGCTCCGTTGTAAGTCCCTTTAAAAAGAAACCAACAAGATAACCTTTTGGAAGCATCAGCTTGTTAGAGTATTTTTCAAATCATGCACAATACTCCATCATCGAGCCTTCCTGTTTGAACTCTTTTAAATTCCTAATGGGATCTGTTGTGACTAATTTCTATCACTTCTAATTTCGTTCATATCTTGATTTTGGTTACAAATCCTTGTTTTTTCACCCAAATGTGAGATAAATTAAGTGGATATGTTGTGAATATTGCATAAATGTTAATTAGATTATGTTGCGAATTTTGCATATAGGTTGAAGGGAAAGTGATATAAATTTTTCATGAAAAGAGATAAAAAAATTAGAAAAGAAAAATGGTGACAAGTGTCACCACTTTAAAGGTGGTGTGACAACATTTAATTTAATTAAATGTTAGTCACGTTGGTGAAGTGGTATGTCATCACCGTGCGTGACTAGTTACGTTAAGTCACCCCCGTGCAAATTCTTTGACGCTAACTTTAAATCTGACATATGCAAGGTTGACAACGTAACAACTCGCTACTCGATTGCAAGGCAATCAAAAAGGAAACTTGCCTAGTCAACCCAAACAAGCCAAGGCTGTTACGATTTTAAGAAGTGGTAATATGATTGATAATCATGCATAGACTCCTTCTAACATGTTTGATGTAGGTAATCAAAAAGAGGAGAACCTCGTCAAAGGAAAAGATGGGCAAAACAAGGAGAACAATGGGAACGACTCTTCAAGTCACATTTAAGGAGGTAAAAAACTTGAGCATGTAAATAAGGGTGATGAAGGACCAAGATTGCATAGGGCAACCAATCCCTATAGACCGCCAATTCCATATTCAAGCCGCCTTAAAGACTCAAAACAATATGAACAATTTTCTGATCTCTATAGCATACTTTCTAAAGTTAATATTATTCTTCCATTGTTAGATGTGATAAGGAACATTCTAGCTTATGTGAAGTTCTTTAAGGAACTTAGCACTAAAAAATAGAAGTTTGCACCACATCAAAAGGTGATATTTTCTGAAGTAGCAAGTGCAGTCCTTCAGCAATAGTTATCCCCCAAATTGAAAGATCCAAGGAGTTTCATCATGAAGGTATCAATGGGTAATAGTGAGGAGGTTGAGGGTATGCTTGACCTAGGAGCAATTATAAACCTAATGTCTCATTCTATTTATGTGAAATTGGATATAAGACCATTAAGACCTACCAACAAGTGCTTGCAATTAGTTGATAGGTCAATCTATTTTTCAAAAGGAATAATGGAAGACGTGTTGTTAAAGGTTGGAGGATTGATTGTACCCATTGACTTTGTGGTTTTAGATATGGGGAAAATAAAGGAAAAAGAGAAGGAGCACACCATACTCCTTGGGAGACCTTTTATGGCCACCACTAACACTTTGATTGATGTGAAAAATGGGAAATTAACTATGACTGTCTTAGGAGAAACAATAGTTTTTTCGATCTTTAATGTTAAACCTACCCCTACTACTACTATTTATAAGGAGTGTTCTCTTGTTGATCATATTAATGCTATCGATTTTGATTTTGCCTTGGAGGAGGAAGAAACAAGGGAGTTAGACTTGGTTGAAGAGTTTGACGAGTACTTCTAGTTGTTAGACAGTGCTTCAATAAAGAGAATAATGCAACCCAACACCAAAAGTAAAGCTAAAAGAGTTACCTGAAAATTTGAAGTATGTGTTTTTAGGTAAACGGGAAACATATTCATCCATTCTTGTATCTACTTTAGATGTTGATCAAGAAGAAAGAACTCTAAGTGAGATGAAAAGATTGAAAAAGGCCATAGGATAGAGTTTGAGTGACATTAAGGGGATTAATCCCTCCATGTGCATACATAGGATTATCCTAGAAGAGGGGGCTAAACTAGCGAGAGAGACCCAAAGAAGACTCAATCCTAATCTGTGGGGGGTAATTACAAAGGAAGTTTTGAAATTACTTGATGAGGGAATGATTTATCCAATTGCAGATAGTGAGTGGGTGAGTCCAGTGCATGTGGTTCCAAAAAATCGAGCATTACTATTGTTCGAAATGATAAGAATGAGTTAGCATCTACTAGGACTGCCACTAGATGGAGAATGTGTATTGATTACAGGAAACCGAATATAGCGACCAAAAAGGACCATTTTCTCTCCCATTTTTTGATTAAATGTTGGATAAGCTTTCTGGACATGAGTTTTAATGTTTTCTTGATGGTCTTTCAGGTTATTACCAGATATCAATTGCTCCCGAGGACCAAGCAAAGACGACATTCACTTGTCCATTTGGGACATTTGCCTTCAAGAGGATGTCATTCGGGCTTTGTAATGTGCCTACAACATTTTAAAGGTGTATGTTTTCCATTTTCCCATACATGATCGAGGACTGTTATCGAGGTATTTATAGATAATTTCTTAATCTTTGGTACCTCTTTTGATGATTGCCTAAATAAGTTGACTCGTGTGCTTGAAAGATGTATTAAATGCAACTTGACTTTAAGTTGGGAAAAGAGCCATTTTATGGTGAAACAAGGAACAGTCCTAGATCATGTTGCATCAAAAAGGGGAATCGAGGTTGATAAGGCTAAAACTGAAGTTATAGAATCCACCACTCACTTCTGTCAAGGGTATTAAATTTTTCTAGGACATGCTGAATTTTATAGGAGGTCTATTAAAGGTTTTTCTAAGATAAATTATCCTTTATGCCAACTATTAGGAAAAGATATCTATTTTGATTTTACTGAGGAATGTCCATTTCTTTAATGTTCTTAAAGAAAAATTTATCTCTACACCAATTAATTTATCTCTGCAACAATTATTGTGGCTCCTAATTGGTCTTTACCTTTTGAAATTATGTGTGATGTTTCTAATTTTGCTGTGGGAGTTGTTTTAGGCCAAAAAGTTGAGAAACCTTTGCGTGTGATTTATTATGCTAGCTTAACTTTGAGTGATGCATAACTAAATTACACAACCACTGAGAAAGAATTGTTGGCTGTGATTTTTGCATTAGAAAAGTTCATACCTTATTTCTTAGGGTCAAAAATCATAATACATTCTGATCATGCAACTCTTAGATATCTTTTGATTAAAACGCATGTAAAATCACGGTTAATTAGATGGATTTTGTTATTACAAGAGTTTGATGTGGAAATAAAAAAAAGGGAGTGATAATGTTGTCGTAAATCATTTGTCTAGAATAGCTCCTAACTTGGAAACTCTTAAACAACAAAAGAATTATGCAATTGCTGAGAACTTTCCTAATGAGCAGTTATTTGTTGAGTAAAGTGCCTTGGTATGCTGACTATATGAATTATCTTGCATGTGGCATTTTGAGACCTAACATGACTTCTCATGAAAGGAAAATATTCCTTCATTTAAGAAGGTACTACTTTTGGGATGATCCATACCTCTACAAGGTCTGTAAGGATGAAATCATTCGAAGGTGTGTTTCAGAGGACGAGCAGGTAAGTTTCTTGACCTTTTATCATGAACTCCAGTGTGGAGTCCATTTTGGAGGGAGGAAAACTTCTTCTAAAATTCTTCAAAGTGGTTTGTATTAGCCCACCTTGTTTAAGGATGCTCATTTCTTCTGTTTGAAATGTGATAAATGCCAACAATCTGGAAATATGAGTAGAAGAAATGAAATGCTCCTAACTAACCAATTGACTGCTGAATTGTTCGATGTTTGGGGTATTGATTTTATAAGTACGTTTCCTAAATCTTGTGGATATGAATATATACTTGTTTTTGTTGATTACTTTTCTAAATGGGTAGAAGCAATACCCACCCAAACTAATGATGCTAATGTTGTTGTTAAATTTGTGAAGGAAAATGTTTTTAGCAAGTTCGGGATTCAGTGAGCAATCATAAGCGATGGGGGAAATCATTTTTGCAATAAGCTTTTTGAGAAGCTCATGAAGAAATATGCCATAACTCACAAGGTGGTGACTCCGTACCATCCACAAACTTTTAGACAAGTGGAAACGAGTAACAAACAGATTAAGAGGATTTTGGAGAAGAATGTGCGCTCATCATAGAAGGATTGGTCAACAATGTTAAATGATGCACTATAGGCATATTACACAACTTACAAAACTGTCATAAGAATGAGCCCTTATCGACTCGTTTTCGGGAAGGCCTATCATTTATCGATTGAGGTTGAGCACAAGGCACTATGGGCAATTAAAGTGGTGAACCTAAATCTAGATGATGGAGGACGGAAGCGCTTGCTTCAAATTTCAGAATTGGATGAACTCCGAAGTGACGCTTACGAGAATTCCAAAATTTACAAGGAAAGAATGAAACGCCTTCACAATAAAAGTCTTGTAGGTAAGTTCCTCGTACCTGGAATGAAAGTTATGTTATATAATTCTTGCTTGTATTTGTTTCTAGGTAAGTTGAAATCAAGGTGGAATGGGCCTTTTGAAGTAATCAAGGTCTTTCCCTATGGAGTAGTGGAATTGGAAAACCCGCGAACAAAAGAAACATTCAAGGTGAATAGCCATCAGGTGAAACGATATTTGGAAGGAGCAATTGAAAAGAAAACCTTAGAATCTATCATTTTGAGCGATCCACTTCAAGTATAACTATTTAAGGTGTCCAATTAAAAGACATTAAAGAAGCGTTAAATGGGAGACGACATATATCATTCTGTTTTGTCTTTCAATTTAGTTGTTTGTTATTTCGTTTAGTGAAATTCGACTTAATCTATTTGCTTTATGTACACAGGCCTTCTTTTCAATCTCTTCTGTTTGTCTTCCTAGCAGTTGTCTCCACTCCTTAACTTCAAAAGCCATGCTTATTGTCATGCTCCACACCGCATCGATGTAGCTACCACCACACTTTCATATCATATTTCTTTCCCTATTCTTTTTATTGTTCGTACTGCATGTAGTTTAATTACTTTTAGTCTTTAATGTTTGTCCTCATTCATGATAATTTTTGTCTTTTGTCTTAGAACCGTCTTTTACTTTTTTATGTTACATTTTCCCATTTATTATTTGGAGATGCATGATCATTAAAGGAACTCAATCAGGATTAGAAATACATAATATGAGTAAATGAGTATACTTGCATACTTAGATTGATTAACTTGGATTTCAATTAAAAGGACATTAGCTTTTTGTGATAGATTAATGACACTTTTCATTTAGTAAGAATTTGAGCCTTTTTGAAATATTGAACACCAATTTCGAGTATTCTTTGTTAAGAGTGTTGTTTCATGATTAAGGAACTCTAGAACTTGCTTGCAAATACTAGTTAAGATCACACAACCTTATGCAAGCGTTGAAATGATGAAGGCAATTAGGATTTACCCCATTATCTTAAAAAGCCACCATAATGTCACCTTTAGTGAGCCCCCTTAAGCTTAAATGAAACCCTTTACTTTCTTTAAACCCAAAATATGAGCCTTGGCCTTGATTGTTTATTCGCTTCATTACACCTACCATAAGGGCAAGTTGAGCTTTTGAAAAGGTATAATCGAGTTTAGGGAATAAGTGTAGGGGAATCATAGCTTATTGTTGGCTTTTGAGTTAGGGATAGATATGGTTATAGTAATTTTCTCTCCTCTATATTTTTCTTCTATTAATTTCCTTTTTTTAAATGAATAAATAAATAATTAAAAAAGAAAAAGAGAAAAGAAGAAAAAGAAAAGAAAAATTAATGGAACAGAAAAAAATGAATTGAAAAGAAACAAAGGAAAGAGAAGACGATCAGAAAATGAAAGAAGAGGAGAGACATAAAAATGGGGAGTGCTAACTTTATTACATGAGAGGAAAGAAATAAGTGTTTTATTTGTTATTTTTCTGAGTTACTTTGAATGCTCAATTACCTCATTGGTTTTCAACTACAATTTTTCTTTTTCCTACCTTTAGCTTGAACCCATTACAACCAAAAAGACTTCAGATTGATGTTTGTGTTTGATATGAGTGTTTGAGATTGGATTAGTAAGCAAGCCTATGATAGATACCTTACATGAAATAAACGATGAGTTAATATTTACTACCTTTGAATGCCTGAGACAATGGATAGTGAAGTAAGTGTCTATCACACTTATTGATGGTTTTTTGAATTGAAGTGCTTGTTGATTTTGGCTAAATATGTGAATAATTGCTTATTCATGGAGTATTATGAGTTTCAAGTTCTTAGATTGTGTTTATTGGAATGATCATTGATATCTTTGGCTATTATTTGGGAAAATTATTATTTTCATTGTTTGTTCTTTTATAGTCTAGTGTTCTTTATTATGCTTAAGGGCAAGCATAGTTTAAGTGTGGGAGAATTGTTGTGTCTAGTTTCTATTGTTTTTAATTTCCTTCATATCTTGATTTTAGTTACAAATCCTTGTGTTTTGATCTAAATGTGAGATAAATTGAGCAGAAATATTGTGAATATTGCGTTAATGCTAATTATATTATTTTGTGAATTTTACATATAGGTTGAAGGAAAAGTCACATAAATTTTGTATGAAAAGAGAAATAAAAAATAAAAAAGAAAAAGAAAAGAAAAGTGGTGACACGGTGGTGATAAGTCACCACCTTAAAGGTGGCGTGACTAATACTTAATTACATTAAATGTTAATGTTAGTCACAGTGGTGACTTGGTGAATGTTAGTCACGGTGGTGACTTGGTATGTGACCATCGTGCATGACTAGTCAACTAGTCAGCCCATATAAATTCTTTGACACTAACTTTGAGTCTGACACGTGCAGGATTGATGACGTAACAAACCTATAACCCTAAACCTAGAGTCGGGCTAAGGAATGATGTAGAAAGGGGGGGGCTATACACAAAAACCTTACAGACACATCTTTCACTGAGAACACTACAGACTCATTCGGAAGTAACAGAGAGATAGAGAGAGGAGAGAAAAACAAAGAAAAGAAACAAAGTGAGTCAAAAAGAAGAGCAAAACAACAGAGAAGTGGAAGCTCAGTAGAGGTCGAAAGCGAGTGTTGGAGTTGAATTCTATTCAACTTGAGTGAACATTTGTCTGGGTGAGAAGTTGAAGCAGAAGGCGAAAGTCAAAGCTAGAAGCTGAGAAGAATTGGAGATCTCCATAACTCTTCATTTGATGATTTGTTTACCTTTTTTGTTTCACATTTATTGCTTTGTTTCTTTCATTTTACTGTCTGTTAGTAACTGACTTATATTCTTATTAGTTTAGCCGATTGTTATTCGTTTTCTTTTGATAGTCATTTGGTATTCACTATTTTATTATTGCTTTAATACTATTGTTGACAATAAGATACGATTAAAGTGTTTAATGATGATGAATATTGTGATATCCGTGATTGGTGATTGGTTGATCTCTTTTCTTGAGAATTAATGTAGCTATTTAGTTGAATATGCATGATTGAGTTACAGATTTGTTGTCTTATTTATTGCTACAATTTCTGAACTGAATTGATGTAATAGAATGGCCAAACCTTGCATCATTTTAGCGTTAAATGAAGATTCGATAGATGAGGTTTAATGCGGATCAAGAAACTATGAATACTTAAGTTAAAAACGAGAAAAATATTAGCTTAAGTGATAATTGGTAGTCGAGTTTTCATAATTGATTTAGATAATAACTTGTTAAATACGAATTTATTTGCCTTTTCTCCTAATTGACTCTGTCTCCTTTTCAATTTAACCAAGTGATCTTCCTTAAAAACGTTCACTAAAAAATTGGGATAAAATGTCTAGGAATGCATTGTTGTTATTTTTATTTTTAATTCAAACTTAATTTTAATTGATCAATTTAACCTCTATGGAAGACGACCCTAAGTTACCTAAGTTATCAACTACAACTTTCTCGTATACTTGTGACCGGATAATCTAAGTCTTTTCAAAAATTTCTTTGTCGAATCTGTCTTAAAGTAGCTGTAACTCCTCCCATCTCGTCGTCTTTCATCTGTTATGTTTCTCGCCATCAACTGGAACCATTCGAAAGCCATTTCTTGCACGTTTAACGACTCCACTCTGACCTTTAATTCATCTGGGGTACGATCAATGGCAGAAAACTGCTCACAGCGATATACCCAGCTTCTCAACTCCATGCCGTCCAATGTCAAAAATCTAGCTTACTGAATCGAGTAGGAATGGTGTAGTTGTTCGAGTCTCTAGAATGTCTTGACGTTGCTTCAACATCTTCCGTTGTTAATTTTGCACATGAACTGTTGGAGCATAGATTTCATTTCGTTGATTTCCTTCTTATTCCTCATCTGCGCTTCCAGCAAATTTTCATTCCCTCCTCTAACGGTCTCACTTCCTCATCCCTCGTACGTTTCTGCTCTGATAACTCCACGGTAGCAAGTCGTCGACTCTTTTTTACTCTTCACGAGCGTTCGTAACAGTATTTGCCCTAAGAACCATAAGCATATTGTAGCCTTTGGTTTTCATAGATGGTAGATTATTATTTTGCCCGACTTGGGGTGATTCTTTTTTCTTCATTCAAGCTTTCTGAATTGAAATAAGGACGGTACCAATAATTTCAGAACTTCCACACAATATAACTAAAATAAATTAGGGTTCAACATAATCTAAATAGTAACTCAGCCATCATCATCCAACACCAAAATGGAAATGGAAGCCTGTATGTTTTGGGGGTATAATATTCTACGCTCTAACTCTTCATTTCTGAGTATCAGCTTCAACCGGTTCAACAACCTCAGCTTCTAATGTTTCTGAGGCCCTAGGTTGAGAAGATACAGAATGCTGAATACTGGCAGTAGGACCTGACCATTTCCCTGAAAGAGCCATGCCCATCATCTCATATATCTTTCCACCAAGCTGTGCTGGATTCTCAGGCTGCAAAATTTAAATAGCTCATAAATAATGGCAGCCCGCTAAATGTTATGCTTAACAAAATATTCCACGAGCCAATCAACAAGTTACTATCTCAATTTCGTGTTATAGTCAGGCAATTAGGATAAACTCACCGTGAATCCACTGGAGACAAGTGCAGCATCATAGAGAAGATCAACAGCTCTCAGAGCATCTTCATCGTCTGGATTACTCCTATATGCATCCTGCAGACAATATCAAAAGCAATTCACCTATTGTACTACTTGCATCTTAACCATACTTTAGATGGTTCACAGTTATGTGCACATATAGGGGTGAGAAGAAACAGATGAGAGGAGGGTAAGTAAGAGAGAGTTATGCAGTGATTACAGTAGCATACATTTAAGTTCTTAATGATTGCATGCTCAGGATTGATCTCGAAGACCCTTCTGCCTCTCATGAACTCCAAGCTAGACACGTCACCAACAGTTTGTGCCTTCATCAGCCTAGAATAAGGTCAGGGTCATTTAACTGTACATCTCAGAGAGATGCTGATAACTTCATAGGCATCGAGGACACTTTACCTCTCCATATTGGCAGACCAACCAAATTTGCCAGATACAAGAACACATGGTGATGAGCTCAGGCGATTTGAGATTTGTACACTTGCAACTTTGTCACCAAGACGTTTCTTAATCCAGTCACAAGTTTGGCCAAATTCCTGTTTCATCACCTTATCTTTTTCCTCATTAGCATCACCTGAAAAGGTCAAATTATCAAAACCAACTGGCCAGAAATAGATGAGAAAGGCACAAGGCCTGGTCGGTATACTGGATTCCTCATCTTAGTTATCCCATGAACATATTTCTCCACTTACTCGTAGGTTTTAAAATCAAAGAGCATAGAATTGATAGACTGTTAGAACAGAACATAGCAGACTGCGAACATGTGCCAGGCAAGCCCTAAACCATTTAACTTAGTTTCAAACTCCATAAAAGGGGTTCAAATATAAAAATTCTACCAACTCAAACTGAATAGCAAAATAACAGTTTCATTACAATTTTAGAGCTATATCGCTAACGTAAGTGAGGAGGCCAAATATGATTATTTATGTCAAACTTTAGATGGTAACAGCGAATGTATCATACCAATATGAAGTAAGTGAGAAATAGAGGATGTACAGGACAGAAATTTCCTCTAACAAAGTCGTCAGAAACTAACCTAAATCCAAATCTTCCTTACTGATGTCAACAAACTTCTTCTCTTTGTATTCTTTGAGATTCTGGATGGCAACCTCATCAATGGGATCAACTAAGAACAGCACCTATATAAATACCAATAGAACAGCCATGGTAGATTAGCACGCAATGTAATTTAATCAACTGAAAATTGTACTTTTGAAAACACAAGCACACACTTCAAGATCCTTCTCAAGAAGTCTCTCCAAGAAAGGTGTGTTTTTGGCACTGGTCACACTGTCCGATGCAATGTAATAGATATCCTTCTGCTCTGGTTTCATGTTCTCTACATACTCATCCAGGCTGATCATCTCTTCTTCACTTTGGGAAGAGAAGAATCTAAGTAATGGTGCAAGTCTCTTGTGGTTTTCACGATCCTCAATGCAACCCAGTTTCAAGTGTTTGCCAAAATTTTCCCAGAACTTCTCATAATCCTGCAATAAGAGGAAGACAACGGGTGCATTTAAATAAAAAGGACAAAGCATACACTTGATTTCATGTGTTTAATAAGTAGAGTAATGATTCTTGATCACAATGGAATCAAAATTTCCTCACAAACATTGCAGGAGGCTAATAAGAATCCTGACAAATTTTAAGTTGCCACAATACTAAGTACATGTCAACACTTTTTTCAATTTTCCTTTTTTCTTGGACAGTGGGGTACTTGAAGAGAGAGAGATAAGAAAGAAAACTAGAAGAGACAGAATAAGACCACAGAATCAAAGCTCCATAATAAAGGATGAAAAAGAACATATACTTCTTTATTCTCGCTCATCGATATTCCCAAAATCATATCAAAAGCCTTCCGAACAAGACGCTTTCTCATGATTCGAACCTTCAAGGACAATAAAGCAGAAGATAGACATGATAAGTCATCACAAAATTAGTAACAGAATTCTTGTAAAGCTTTAGGAAACTAACACATGGGAGATACATACAATTCTACTTTCTTGAAGAATTTCTCTCGAGACATTGAGAGGAAGATCATTTGAGTCCACAACACCTTTCACAAAGCTTAGATATCGGGGGAACTAACACAAGAAGTGAAAAGAATAAATATGAAAAACCCCACAGAAAGTGCTATAAGATATTAGGCAACAAATTTCTCCTCACCAGTTCTCCATCAAAATCATCTGAAATGAAGACTCTTTTGACATAAAGCCTAATATTTTTAGTTTTTGGGTTCACAATATCATCCTTGCCTGTGGGAGGAATAGCTGGGATATAAAGTACAGACCTGAATTCGACTTCACCCTGCAACACCAGCCTTCATCAGATCAGATATTAGAATCTTACAGATTGAAGAGATTTACATCAATCAAACAAGACTGACACATCAAATACTAATTTATATAAAGAGATCCTCTATAGCCAATAGAATCTGCGTAGGTTACTACCTCAGTAGTGAAATGAGAAGATGCCAAGGGATCAAGGTATTCATTAAAGGTTAATTTGTAAAATTCATTATATTCCTCTGTGGAGACCTCCTTAGGGTTACGAAGCTGCAAATACGAAAAAGATAACTCAGAACCTTCCTGAAGGCATTAAAACAAACAACATAACAAACCAAACGTTGAGCTATTTTGACTCACCCATATTGGTTGAGTCTCATTAGCAAGTTCCCAGTCCCAGTATCGCTCCACAACAGTTTTTGTTTTCTTCTTTTTCTGTTAAAATGCATTAGAGTAAGATAGTCATAGACAAGCGCCACTGCAATAATTTATGAAGGACGATGGCAATGATGTCTGTGATACCTGTATTGTGCCATCTTGTTCATCCTTTTTAGCCTCAGTTGGATCCTCGTCAACCTCAACCTGATATTAAACAGAGAATAAAGAATGAACAAACACTGCATAGGTAAAAAAGATTGTGATCCCAGGAATACAATAATTGCATCAAGCATAAAGATTGAACAACATATTTGAAACAAGAGATACCAAGGAAGTTCTACCTCTTTTGTGAATCCTTTTTCCTGCCAAATGTAAATTGGGAATGAAACAAACTGCGAATAGTTCTTCACTAGCTTTTGAATCCGCTCAGGGTCTGCAAAACCTTTACTATCATGCTGAAAATAGACAAGAAGTCAAGAAAGTAAAATTTAAGACTCAAAGCTTATTGAGCAAGTAGAATAGGCTACTTCATAAAATTATAAGTTGGAAAGGAAACAAAAGTCTAAACCTTAAGATACAATGTAAGGCGGGTTCCTCTAGAGATAAGCTTCTCAGGATCTGTCTCTTCTCGTATTGTATAGGAACTTGCATTAGCTTCTCCTTCCCATACATATTGCTTATCAGATTTAGGACTTTTTGTAGAGACAACAACCTAGTGCATAACAAGATCAATTACGCAACCAAATTGGTGACTTTAATATTCAAGGCCGATTATAACATGAATATGAAAAGGTAAATAAGTTTTAGTGTTATACCCTATCTGCAACAAGGAAAGCTGAATAAAATCCCACACCAAATTGACCAATTAAATTGCTGTCCCCACTAGCATCTTTGCTATCCTGTTAGCATTTTCTTAAGACTATCAGACAATTTTAATCACAAGAAAACATTGGGTAGAAGAACAATAAAAAGGAGAGCATCACATTGGTGTTTATCGAAGAGTATGACCTTTAACGCCTTTAAAAACTTAGCAGTTCCACTTTGGGCAATAGTTCCAAGACAATCAATAAGCTCTTGTCGTGTCATTCCAATGCCACTGTCACTGTAAAAGAACAAGTATATGAGAATGATTAATAGAAACAAAGACTGAGAACCAACTGTTTAAGGAGTTCAACAAGCTTACATGATATTTATAATTCCATTATCCTTGTCAGCCTGAATACGAATGTCAAAATCAATTGCCTCCTTCAGGAGCTCAGAATTGGTGACACCAAGAAATCTTAGTTTGTCCAAGGCATCACTCGCATTGCTACAGAAACAAAATTAACACACCATGGAAGGTTAGCTTGTATTTTTTTCATCTATTTACGTGGAGAGAGCAAGAACGAGAGAGATGAATGTGAAAAACTGAAAATTCATTGCTACACATTTGATGTAGTTTAAGTTTGACTTGGACGAACAATTATTGGAATATTATTATATACTGAACTGTGTTTTCTATTTTTATCAATTAAGAAACTTTAGCAAAAACATGCTCAGTCTTTAAACAAGGTTATAATTCCAAAAATTCATAAGAAATTGAAAGGACCATCCATTAGATGCTACATTTTATTTATAACTACAAGAAAAGAATATAAGCAGATAGTTTTGCATGTAAAAGATCACCAAATACATTCTAAGAGAAGATGAAATTAAAAGAGAATTAATATTTTTATCCATAATTTTGAAAAAAAAATACAACTAACTCAAACTTCCTTTTTTAACACTTTTAATACCTGAAAATGCACTTTATATTAAATATAACCCATCGTTTGTCCCCCTTAAAAATCATCATAAGTGAGTTGATGGAATATATCACATGGAATTAACAAAAAGAAAAATGAAAAGGGACTACCGATGCATTCCTAATATGCCAAGAAAGGAAGGTTTCCCTTCGCTAATAGCCAAAATCAGGTGTTACACAGGATTGGGAATGGAGAAAGCATGTCTTTTTGGTACGATAATTGGCATTGTAAAAGTCCCCTATATAAGGTGGAGGAGGTACAACCCTTCAAATTGGTGATGAATCTAGAAACTAAAGTAAGCATGTTAATTAATAATAATCAGTAGACATGGCCCCTGCATAATAATAGAAGCGTTAGCCTCATAATGGAAGAGTTGCCAAGATGCCAGGAAGGAGAGCAAGATGAAATTCAGTAGCTAGCAGATACCTCAAGGAAGTTCAGCCCAAAAGCTTGCAAAACACTATTACAAACAACATAGTGTATAAGGCAAGAGCGGGCAGCCTTAGTATGGGATAATGACATCAATCCAACTCACTCATTCATCTTATGGATGCGAGAAATGGAAGGTTGCTTACTAGAGATAAGATCAAGTTCTCCATTAACATTTTGAACTGTGAGTTATGTAATGCTGAACTGGAGAATCTGTAACACCTGATGATTAGATGCAGGTTTACCAGACAAGTTTGTGGTCAAAGGTAGCTTATTCTCAACATGGATAGACCAATGGATTCTTAAAGTGAAACTATTACTTGGCTGGGGAAACTTAAGAGTACATAATGCAGCTGATCTCAAAGCAATCGAATTAAGTTGGGCAGCCTTGGTGCACTACATATGGAAAGAGCATAACTGCAGAGCTTTCAAACAAGAAAGTAGAAGCAGTGAGTTGGTTTTTCAAGACATTTTTCTCCATTGCAGATTGGCCATGTTAGCAGGAGGAATAGCTACAAATCAGACATGCAGCATGAAGACCAGATGGGGATTAGAGTAATACTGGATTAAGTGGTCTCACAAGTGTCCCCTTGGTTTCAAGATGTAGATGGTTACTAGAAATCATAACTCTCTATAACCTAGATCTTTTAGATAATCCCAGACTTTTTGTGCTCTAGACTATATGTATATATATATATATATAATGAAATCCGTTAATTTTCCAAAAAAAAAAAATCTTCGTTTCAATACTCAACAGAAGCGAGGTCTTTTGGTGGTTGTCCTGGCTATGTTTAAGGTCTTAAGTAGGTCTTCAGTACCTCTTTGGGTCAAGACTTACATTATATCAATGCTTCAAAGTCCTACATAGCAATTGTGGACTTTTTCCCCTTGCTTGGCTCATCTACTCTTTGGTATTAATTCTTCAAAATAGAGAAAACACTTCCCCAAATCCACTCTTTGCCCTCAAATCTTCGTCGTTTAAGTAAGGAGACAAATCACCAACATTGAATGTAGCAGAAACTCCATAATCTTGTGGAAGATCAATCTTATATGCACTCTCTCCAATTCGTTCAAGCATTTTGAATGGTCCATCAGCATGGGGCGTAAGCTTATTCTTCCTTTTGCTTGGAAATCTTTCCTTGCAAAGAAGAATCCAAACCAGATCACCAGTCTGAAAGCTTGGTTGCTTACGAAAACAATTAGCACGGACCTTGTAACTCTCATTAATCTTCTCTATCTTTGGGCGAATCTGCTCATGAAGCTTCTTGATCGTCTCTGCCTTGGCCTTTGCATCTATACCCACCAAGTCTTTCTTTGAAATAGGAAGTAAATCCACAGGGACGCAAAGATTCACACCATAAACAACTTCAAAAGGTGATACTCCAGTAGCACAAGTTGGAGATCTATTATAGGTAAATTCAACACGGGCAAGTTTTAAATCCCAATCTTTGGTGGTTTTCCTCAACAATCTACGAAGGAAGGCATTGAGAGTGCAATTTGTAACTTTTGTTTGGCCATCGGTTGGTGGATGGTGTGTAGAGCTAAATAACAACTTTGTTCTAAGTAATTTCCACAGTGTCAGCCAAAAATGACTCAAAAACTTCTCATCTTGATAAGAAATAATGCCTCTTTGTACCCCATGAAGACAAATAATCTCTTTAAAGTACAAATCAGCAATATGAGAAGCATCATTAGTCTTATGACATACAACAAAGTGAGCCATTTTTTAGAAACGATCTACAACAACCATAATTGCATCCTTACCCCATTGTGTGTGAGGTAATCCAACAATGAAATCCATAGTAATATCCTCCCATTGTCGTTCTGGAACAAGAAGAGGAATGTAAAGTCCTTGGTGAAAAGTACTCTTTGCTCTTTGGCAAGTACCACACTGATTAACAATAGATTGCACATTGCCAAGCATACGAGGCCAATAGAAGTGTTCTTGAAGAATTTCATAAGTCTTCTAAATACCAAAATGACCAGCAAAACCACCACCATGAGCTTCATGAATCAATAAATCACGAAAAGAGCCCTTGGGAACACACAATTTATTCCCTTTGAAGAGAAAACCACCCTGAATTACAAACTGGTCATGTGGACCTTTTTTTTGCAAAATTCAAATAATTCAACAAAGTATTCATCCCCTACATAAGAATTCTTGATGATTTCAAAGCCAATAAGCCTTGAATTAAGTATTGCAAGCATAGAATACCTCCTTGACAACACATCACCTACGACATTAGAGCGTCCATCCATGTACTTCAATGAGAAAGTAAGGATTGTAGAAACTCGACCCAATTAGCATGACATGGATTAAGTTTTTGTTGCCCATTAGTATGCCTTAATGCTTCATGGTCACTATGCACCGCGAAATGCTTAGGTCACAAATAATGACTCCAAGGTCTAAGATCCCCAATGACTCTTTATCATAAGCAAAGTAATTTAGTTTACATCCATTAAGTTTCTCACTAAAATAAGCAATAGGATGTTTTTGTTGAACAAGTACAACCCCAATTCCGACTCCACTGGCATCACATTCTACTTCAAATAGCTCGTTAAAAGTAGGAAGAGCTAATATAGGAGCAGAAAACAACTTCCCTTTAATCAATTCAAACGCCTTTTGTGCAGAATCACTCCATTCAAATTTCCCTTTCTTCACGCTTTCGGTAATCCGTGCCATAATAGAACTAAAGTTCTTCACAAATTTCCAATAAAAAGAAGCCAATCCACGAAACTACACACTTTACTAACAAATTTAGGAGTTGGCCATGATTTAATAACATCAATTTTCGAGTTATCAATAGAAATACTATCCTTAAACACAACTTATCTAAGGAATATGGCACTATCTACCATGAAAATGCACTTCTCAATCTTCCCATATCACTTCTCCTTTCTCACCATGTCAAAAAGCATTCTTAAGTGTAACATATGCTCCTCATTACTCTTATTATAAACCAGAATATCATCCAAGTACACAACAATAAATTTGCGAAGGAAGGGGCGCAATACCTCATTCGTAAGTCGCATGAATGTGCTCGGAGCATTAGTGAGACCAAAGGGCATTACCAATCATTCGTACAAGCCATACTTAGTCTTGAATGCGGTTTTCCACTCATCACCTTCTCTCATTCAAATCTGGTGGTAACCACTCCTTAAGTTTATCTTCGAAAACACTTAAGCCCTATGGAGTTCATCCAACATGTCATCTAGATGAGGCATGGGAAAGCAATATTTGATGATAATATCATTCACCACACAGCTATCAATACACATCCGCCACGAACCATCTTTCTTTGACACAAGAAGAGCTGGTACAACACATGGTGACATGCTTTCATGCACATATCCACACTCTATAAGCTCATTGATTTGTCGTTGAAGCTCTTTCGATTCTTCTAGATTACAACTATATGTGGGCCTGTTAGGCAAAGGTGGACCCAGAATCAAGTCTAATTGATGTTTGATCCCTCTAATGGGAGGTAAACCCGGAGGCAAATCATTGGGGAACACATCAGCATACTCATCCAGAAGAGGCTTGAGTTCAAAAGGTAAGAATCAACCAGATTGTCAGGGACCTCCTTCAAAACTAATGCATATACTACTTGCAATTCAGCAAATTCTTGAATAATCCCACTCTTCCCAACAATCAGATTCTCCTTTTTAGATTGCTCCATGTTCAATTCGCGTACTCTAGAAGGAGATAAGGGCGCAAGTGCAAGTTTTTTCCCATCCTTCTTAATAGTGTAGCAATTAGAGACTCCATCATGTTGAGATTTTCGATCATATTGCCATGGATGTCCAGATCATGACACTTATTCCCAATTGAAAAGGAAACAAGCACTTGTTTCGTCACCTTCAAATCAATCTCTTTATTAAGCCATCGAATTGTGTAAGGTCTTGAATGCTTGGAAATAGTCAAGTTTAGTTTATACAAGAGCACCATAGAAGCTACACTAGTACACAAGAACCACTGTCAATGATCACGTTACATAGCCTTCTTTGCACCTTACATCTTGTATGGAACAATTGCTCATGTTGGGACTCACTTGGAGAAGGAGCAGTCTTCATAACACTAGATCCTTTCTCATTGCTTTCAACCATATCCTCCACTCCTCCCCTGTAATATCCTCCAGTATCTAACTCCTTTTTGCCCTTCTTTATGGACAAAGCATTCAACAAAGCATCAATCTCTTGACACTCTCGAATTGTCATAATTTTGTTTGTAGGACATTCATACTGAATATGTTCACACACATGACATTTAAAACATTGCCTCTTGTTCTTATCAAGTTATCTCATGTTCAAAGTGCCTTTTCCTTTCCCATCTTACTTCTTCTCGTTTGAATCAGCTTTAGAACTCGAAGAGACAAAAATAGAACCCATCGTAGGATTCTTCCATTGTGGAAATGACCTCCAATCAAGTTTTTTGTTAATTTGTTGTTCAGCCCGCAAAGCAAGTTTACACAACTCATCATAGTTATAATAAGGTTGTAATTCCACCTTATCCTTGACTTTCAAACTCAATCCCTCCAAAAATCGAGCCATCTTCTAATCTGGATCCTCCTTGATATGACTCAACATCGTTAACTTCTCAAATTCATCAATATACTCATTAAAAGAGCGAGTTTGCCTCAAAGTTGTTGCCTTTACATAATTCTCTTGCCTAAAATTATTGGGAACATATTTAGCTTTGATCTCATGTTTTAAACAAGTCCATGTCTTGATTCTTCTTCCTTGCCTTCTTAACGCCTCACGTTGCATGTCATCATACCAAATTACTACGAAGGCAGTTAGCTTAAGTATAGCATAATTAAAACTTTCCTAGTCCGTAAATTCTTTATACTCAAACATACGATCAGCTCTAAAAATCCAATCTAAGGCAACTTCAAGATCACGCTTACCTTTAAAATCGAGGAGTTATCAAGTTGTGATCTTTGTACGTGTAATCTCCACATCTAGGACGCCTCGGTTGCTCCTCTTCTGGTTCGTACTTCTCTTTTTCTTCTTCTTGCTCCTCATCGGACTCGTCATAAGTCCTTCTAGATCTTTCACGTGATCGTTCTTAGGTTCTACTTCACATAAAACATCTTCACTTAGCATCTTGCATCTGCAAATAGCCTAGTTGATTGTTGATGTCTTCAATTTGATCATGAATCTCACCAATCTTACGATCTAAAAGCCGATCTATTACCCCTAAAAGAGCATAATTGTTTTCGTTGGTGTCATTGTTATTGTTACAATTTGTTTGCAGTCATACTCGTTCCAAACCTCGTAAGATCAAACTTGAAACTTTCAAATTTAGATGAGAGAAGTTCAATTATGGAACGTTAAGGCTTAAGAAAACCCTAATAATTGAGCTCTAATACCAATCTAATGTATAAACTAGGCACACCAATTGAACTTGGGAGAATAAAAGCAAAGGATGTTAGTGGGTTAATTTGAATGAATGGAAAATATTGAAAATCGAAGGAAAAACCAAGAGAACACCACAATATTTGATAAAACCAAGCACCAAAATTGTTGATAAAGCTCTCAAGGGTGTCACCAGCCACACGGCGTAAAGACCACAAAACAAATGAATCAACTTTGAATTTGTGAAGAAAAAGTCTAAACTTTTATTTCTAAATCACACACACAAAAATACACCTTATAACCAAACTCCTAATCCTATTAGGAAACAACCTAGACAGTATAGAATCATACTAAAGATATGAAAGAATAAGGAAACTAGTTTTGGAAAGGCAAAAACATGTAATATGCATTGTTTCCAACTGTCAAACTTGGTGTCCAAGTAAACGACTAAACCTAATTTCAGAAATTCCAAAAATTATGAAAATTAATGGAGGATTAATTTTACGTGTCCTTTGCATGCTCCTAAAATTTCAGGCCTAGCCAACAAGGCTTCACTTGGTTTCGAATCCAAAACTTGCAATCACATATGTATAGCTAAATATTGCATTGTTTGTAAAACTTTGAAGCCCATTACCTCCATGCTTGAAATTATCATGTAAACTCAAATATAATGGCTTGGACATAAAAGTTTAATTGTGCTCTGGCATCAATTTATGAATTAAAATATTAATTTTTCAAAATTAAAACAAAATCATAAAGTTGAACATGCCTGATAAGCTCTCGGAGGAACACCTCTTTGTTGCTGTACAAGCTATTAACAATGAGGTCCATAAGGCGACTAACCTGTTACAACATAAACGGATATGGAAAAGGCTTACTTACATAAAAAGTTATTTGATTTCTTAAATTCAGAATAAATTAGCAAACGGTCTGCAACAGACCTCTGCTTGATACTCATATTTCTCAGCCTCTGAAGGACAAGGACGAGGAGGAGATGATGTATTAGATTCTGCTGCGGTTGATTTGTATCGGCTGCCCAAAGACAAACTACGATTCAACTGCGGTGAAGACAAAGAGTCACATTTGTTGCGTATGGTTCTCCCAGTAGTTAACACCGAGTAGCATCTGAGTTTTGCATCACCATCTACTGCCTGCTTAGAATTCAATCACCACCAGAGCAGTTACCACAATGGTTCTTCAAACTCACCACCAGAGCAGAAAAGCCATCAACCATTCAGAAAGAGGTGAAAGATTTAACAGTTCAAAATCAAAAGAACACTGCATGCATTTAAGACATACTACAAAGATTAAATCAGAATCGCAAATCCACAACAAAGTAACGAAGGACAGAACTTGCTAGTTATCCAAACATAAAGTTGAGGTCACACCACAGCCATTAACACAGTTAGCATCAGTAGAGAGCTCACATGACTGGTGCCCGAGACACAGGCAGCAGCCACGCTCCGGTGGCGTGAACCACCGGTTCGGAGGAAAGCAGAAAATGAACGCCTGGACAGCCTGTGCATGATTGAGAAGTAGTTGAAAACCCCAAACAGAGCGACGCCAGAAACAGGGTAGCTGTTGGGGGTTTAGTAGGGTTTTTCTTATGTGCTTTACGAAGCTTCTGGATACTCTCTGAAAAAATATACTGATGCTTTATAATATCATTTGAAAATAATTTTAAGTTAAACCTCCAAACGGAATGCTGATTTTTTTCTTTCATATTCTAAAAAAAAAAAAAGTTTTCTTTCATGTTTTTTTTTCTTTCCTAGTCATTAAAGTCCAAAGAATCTCAACTCGTTCGAGTCCTATGATAGGTCACATCTCCATTAAGTGATTGAGGTGTCTTGCCTTAAGTCGCTTCCATTTTTATCATCTTCATCGTCGATTTCTCCGCCAACTATTTTGTTTCGTGATTCGAGTACTAAAAGATAGACTAATAACAATATCAAAAGTTAAGAAGTTCAAAGAGACTTTTCAATCGTACAGGGGTTAAATTGTAGATGGCTTGAAATCAAAGATAATAAGAGCTAATGACATTATAATTAACAAAGTTGGGTGGAATGTGCAAGAAGATTTTCATTTTTGTTTAATAAATTATTTTAAGTTAGAAGCATAATTTTGGACAACTCACTACTTATGTTTTGGGCTTTTGTTATTTTGGTGGGAGACTCGTATTTAAAGGTTTTTTTTTTATAGTTAGGGTTTCTTTCATTTCAAATAACATAAATGCATTATAATAAACATTGTTTAGGATTAGATTAGATAAATAATGAATTTTTTAATAGAGGATTTTCTTGTCTTCTTTTATTGCATCAAGAATACAATTCTTATCTAGGTAAATACTTGTGACGACTTTCTGTTCTTGTTTTCAAATCAACCTTATTATATGTGTTTTCTTTCATATAATTGATTAGGGGTTCATTAGAGTAGGAGATTTCATCTTGTTCATGTTCTATCTTTAAGTATGTGCTTAAAGGGTTTCAAGTTCTTTAGCCTTGGGGTTTCGCATCATATCATCATATCTTTGAGAGGCTAAAGATAAATGTTAGCACTGAAGAGTACAATAGTCGGGGTTAGGTTGAAAAGGAGGGAAAGAAGTGTGTGTGATTCCATTCCAAGACTTCCAGACGATTTCACCTATTGAATAGCAGAAGAAGATGTGAGGAGACTTCTTCAAGAAAAGAAGAAACACACCATTTTATATATTTGTAGGACCTATTTCTATCTTAAAATAAGAATGATATGTCAGCGAGAGTGAGTTCCACTAATATGTAAAATTTTAAAAACAGCCACATTGTACATTGTTTGAATATTTTGTAAATAACATGGTTAAACTTGAAAACCCAAAAATGTCAGGGTTCAATTTAGATTTTGGTGTAAATGCTAAGGTTTAAAATACACTATTGGCCAAAAATTAAAACCTAACCTGTGAATTTCAATCATCTTTTCAATTTCTTCTACTTTATTGTTTCCTAACTTGACTTGTACTTATTTTAAGGAAAAGAGTTAACTTGTACTTCATATTATGTTGCCTTCTCATTATTCTAATTGGCATCCTCCTTCATTGCAACACTTTCTACTTTGTTCTCATTAGTATCCTTGACCTTGACCCCTTCTTTCTTTCCTTCCACTCTATTTTCTTTAACATTATGAATTCTTCAGCATCATTAGTAGCTTTTTCATTTGAAACTACGCCTCATTTTCAATAGCTTTTTTCCCCCAAAGTTTCCTTTTAAAGATTCTCATTAGTCTTCTAAGACACTAGTTACAGAAATCTTATCAAATTAAGATTATAACTATTACATGGAAACTTTATTACTACAGAAGTTGTTAATGATATTTTATTTTTAAAAAAGTTTAAAGTTATTTGAAATTCTGTTACCATGGATGTTTACTGACACTACTTTAATTTTACCAAATTCAAATTTTATTTGATCAAAATTCATGTTATATTTCACAATTCTTCATGCAAGTCCCCAATGACTTCAAGATGAACAAGCATGAACCAAATTAAAGTTGTGTTTGAAATTTTTATAATTAACATTTTTACTAACATGCCAGTTGCATCTTTCAAATATAAATCTTTTTCAATAAGATCTAACCAAAAGTAGTTAATTTTTCAATCTTATGAAACATTACATCATTTATAATAATCTTTATTTATTTATCTTTCTCCTAACTTTTCATAGTTTCCCTCAAAGATAATTATATCTCCATCACTAATGGTAAGAGCCAATATGATCAAGTTTCCTAATCATATCCCCTTGGTTTCTTGATGGTCCTTCTCACTCTATCCCTGACTATAATGTACCAATACTTTCTTTTTGATATTGTTTTATCTCCTAAAATATGATTTTTAACCTTCTTAACATCTTTTCCAGGCTATTCTAGTACACCTTTGAACCAATAATGCACTGTAGACTTTTAACACATTTTTTATACATGTTTGCCTCAACATATGTCATTCACTATATCCTTAGAGGTTACTCTAACCTTTTTACTAAGAGCATATAACTTACAAAAATCTACCTTCTTATATTTGTCATCTTTTAATAAGCTCACCTTAAGAAGTTTCGTAATTTCTTGTTCACCAAGATGACTCATCTGTGCATATCATACCACAATACTGTATTTATTCCATAAAAATTGAGACACAGACACTAGTCTTGTTATTGTCTTTCCTAGTAAGACATGTATATCATATTGTAATTTTCCTTTCATTAGAGTTGTATGCACTCTTTACGACTTTAAGTTGCCCATCATCACTAGAAAGTGTGTACCCTTATCTGTCAATAGTACCCAAAAAATCATAATTTATTCAAAACTCAAGAACATACCAGGCATTCAATTATCTGATAATTCTATAATAGATCTTGATCTATACCATTGCATTTGACGACATGCTCTCCATCATCATCTAATCTGATAGTAACATTTTACTCTTCAAAAGAACATAACCACTCCTTATAAAAGACATATAAGAAGCAACCCCAATTTCTATCACTCACCAATTTGAAGCATCATAATTACTTTCTGTTAAAAATTTATTACCTCTTCCATCCTTTTCATATGAACTTTCCTAGATTGTAGCAACACTTACTTCTCCATCTATTTCCCTTTTATCATTTCCATTCTTTTTCTGTTATAAATAGTCCCTCTTAAAGTATCCTTTAACTTTAAAACTAAACCATCAATCAACTTTAGCCTTTGATTTAAATCATGACTTACTCATATTTTCATAGCCCTTTTTCCATATTCTTTCCTATATCGATAACCAAAATCAAATGTGATCTATATTTATATATGTTAGAAACCTTTTTTCCTCAATTCCTTAACCTTTAGAGCATCCTTCACATCATTAATAAAAATAGCCTCTCTACCATATAATATGGTATCAACAAAATTCTCATATGAATTTAGTAAGGAATATAAAAGAATTCTGACTTGATCATTGTAGATTCAAGATGATCCGATTAAAATGATAAATTTGATCTTTTGTTATGTACTTTTTGACATCCTTAAAGTACATAAATGTTTCTTTAATATAACTAAATCGTAAGTAATCTTTTCTAATAATTATTTTCAAATTGTTTCTACAGTGAAATAGCAATTATTTCACCAATCTTCTCTTTCAAGACCTCATCATTTAGACTCATAATATTATGCTATAAATTTTTTATAGAATCTCTTCATTATTTGATACTTTTAAATTCTCTAACAATTTTTTTTCTCCTTTCAATGTTATTGCACATCTCTGCTAAACAATAACAACTTTTATTTTCACCTTCTATAAAGTCAAATCATTCAATCTATTAAACTTTTCAATATCGAACTTGTATAAAGACATCTTAACAATAAACTTTAGCATCGCAAAGACAACCTAAGCTCTAATACCAATTGTTATGATATCCATTATATACCAATTATTGTAAAAATGGAAATAATATATAAGATAAGGAAAGAAACAGAAGAATTTATATAGTGTGACTAACCTATATGACCTACGACCATAAGAAAAGAGACATAACTCTTATATTTCCATAAGAAGACAATACAAGGAGAATATACAATTACAACTTTCCATAATTTTTCAAAGTTTTCTACAAAGGTTTTCACCAAGGTATCAAAAAGCCTTCACTTACAAAAATCCTTATCAAACTATTTATACACTAGGGTTACTAATAAGAAATCTAATCATAGTAAAACTTTATTATCATAAAAGGCTAAGGTAATTGATATTTCATTTCCTTATAAGTTTAAAGTCATTGAAACACTATTTTGCAAGAGGGATAACCTATTAATTTTCTTTGACCAAGTTAAGAATATTGGCCTCATATGGCCAAGAATGAGAAAAGAAAGAAGAAGGAAAGGGAGAAGAAGAAGGACGAAGAGAGGTTTTTTCCTTGTCCAAAACCTATTAAAACCTAATGCAAAAAACTAACTAAAAACTAGGGTTTTTAGGATATTTAAATAGGAAGTGTCCAATTTCTTCAATGAACATGATGGATCTTTTTTATTCTCTGTAAATTGTTACAAACAATAAGGATTCTAACACACTTATGATCATTCAAGCCCTGTTTTGACCTTAACGCAATTTGCATTTATCAAAACTCAAAGCAAGAAAATTTGGAAGCTTTTTATAAGCTTTTGTTGGCATCTTAAGTCATATCAATTGGAACTTATGTCCAATTTAATAGGAAATTTTTACACTATATAGAATTGCTTGAGTATCTTCATTTTTCTCTTAACATCTCCACTTACATCCTAAATTAAACTTATAAGCATAATTAGTTCATTTAAGCATAAGATAGGTGTAAAGAAACAAATTTTAATAAGGGAAAACATGTCATTTTGTTTCCTGTCATCAAGTAAAAATCATAAACTCACAATATATTAAAGCTTAAACTAACTCTTACATAGCAAATCACCAATTCTTTTACTTTCTCTAATTTCAAATATAAAATTCAAAATCCATTTATAGCCTTAAACCTTGTATAGTAAATCACAAACCCTAGGTACTTCTTTTTATGAATTTCATTTCATTTAATTTTCCAAGCTTTAAAATCATTTAAAGGTATTTCTATTTAAAATTTCAAGTCCTAAGATATATTTATAGGCATTTTCTCCATTTTAAATCCCTAAGATCCATTTTAGGCATTCAGTTCATTTTACTTCATTTTAAGCTCCTATATTCAAATCTAGGTCTTTCATTTTAATTTTAAGACCTATGATCCATTTTAGGCCTTTATTCAAAACCTTAAATCAAATATGGATATTCCACTTTTATTCTTCATCCTTAAGTAAGTCCAAAGGTGAAGAAAATTGGAACTAGAAAACAATTGGAAATGTTTCAAAAAAGGTCGGCATATTTGACGCAACAGATTGCACTAAAACAGTCCTGCCGGCCATAGAAAGTTGGCTCATTTTCCATCCTGCTAGTTTCCCTTGCACTTTGTTAGAGAGCTCTTTATAGATAGCCTTGGTGACTCGTCTATGTAGCATGGGAACTCCCACATATTTCCTCAGGTCAGACGTTAGTTGCATTCCTAATTTGGAGGAGATGATCCACGTTTTCTGTCTTAGAGTGTTAGGTGAGAGTCACACTCGAGATTTCTCGAAGCTAACTCTCTGCCCTGACTCTCAAATCCAGAACTCATGCTTTGGGTTAGCACTCATTTCATTCAAAAAGTGATAACACACTTTTAGACATTTAACCATATTGTTATTTCTATTTGTTCAGCATGTTTGTTTTTATTCACTCCTTAATTATTTCTTTTCAAATTCCTTAAAATTTTAAATCTTTTATAAACTTAGGTAATTCAACCTAAGCTTAAGTGAGCAAAATAAGATGCCTAGTACCTTTTCTAAAAATAGTCTTAAACCCATTTTCTAGTTAGGACTCTTAGATAAGATATGGTCATTATTAGTATTATCCTAGATGCTTGCATAGAAACATAGAGCTCAATTTGTTTAACTTATAAATTGTTAAGCAAACTTTATGTTTGTAAGCTTAAGTTTTGCTTAAGCTTAGGCTTTGTATAACTTGACTCCTTGTTAGGACACATTATCAATACACACGTTTTTTTTTTGAAAAATGATAATGTAATAGCTTCATTGCATATTATTCTTTTTTATCACCTTTTTTATTAAGGGCATGTTTGGTATGTCAATGATAATTTTAGCTACTCCATGAAGGACATAAAGGGTAAAGTTAGTTTATGTCTTAGGTTTTGTGTTTTTAGGATTGATCATCTTTGTAATTATGAATATCACAATAAATTAAGAGTAAGTTCAGTAATCATATGGTTTTGTGTTTATTCTTTCACATTTTTTATCAATTTCATTATTTTTGTTCCTTATTAAGCTGATTACGATAAAATTAATAAGCATAAGAAATTAATCCTCCCTTGACATTTAAGTTATATATTGTTTAATATACATGACATATAAGGACAATGAAAAACTAATGAAAAACTAGAAAATAGGGAAAGAGGAAAATTAGGATAACTTGTACTCTTCTTAATAATAAAAGAATGCTAGTATCAATCATCAATTAAATCCATCACTAGGGTTCCTTATTTGTTGGCTCCCTATCTAAGGACATTTTATGTTTTTGTAACACATGAAAAAAATATTAAAAGATGCTTGATATTATGTTACCTATATAGTTTGCAAAACTCAACCAAATCTCATCATAAGTAAGATAATACCAATCCAATAATGAAAAAAAATCAAAATATACTTAAATCCATTACTTTAAAAATACTTTTAACATAAACCATATGCAGTGAAACCAACATTAAGTATAAACATACTAAAACTAATGTTAACGATCCAAAAAACTACCTAATTGAAATTAAACACCCAAATTATTAGGTTGCTTTCTAGTAAGTCACTTCGTTATAAGTCATATAGCTAAACTTTTTACTCAAACTCCTGACCTTGGAAACTACTCAAATGAAGGCTTAATTATACTCTTCTTCAGTCTCCATCTCCTCAAAGTTCCTTTCTGACTCATAGGCTTATTAGCTTCTAAATATGCCATGTGTTCCATTATAATAGGGTTACCCATCTCCCTTTCTTCTACTTATTTGATAAAAGTCTTCATTGGATCTTTTGTGATTTTTCCCACATAATACAAAAATATTACTATCAATCACATATATAGAGAAATAAGTATCATTTTTATCGAGGGGATTTCTCATTATTTTGGAAATCTTAAAAGCTACTTCCTCATCCTTACCCTTAGAATTAATTTTTCACTATTCACATCTATCATAGCTTTAGCAGTAGTTAAGAAAGGTTGTCCTACGATCAAAAGGACCTCTGTATTATCTTCCGTATCCAAAACCACAAAATCAATAAGAAACATGAATTTTCCAACCTTAAATAATATATCTACTACAATTCCCTTAAGATACTTAGTTGAACTATCTTCTTATTGAATGATCATCCTAGTTGGTTTAGGTTAACCCAATCTGCGTCTCTTAAATATGTCATATAACATCAAACTAATACTGGATCCTAAATCCACTATCCTTTTTTATTGAAACCCTTTCTTCTGCTTATTTGATAAAAGTCTTCATTGGATCTTTTGTTATTTTGCCTGCATAATATAAAAATATTACTATCAATCACATATATAGAGAAATAAGTATCAATTTTATCAAGGGGATTTCTCATTATTTTGGAAATCTTAAAAGCTACTTCCTCATCCTTACCCTTAGAATTAATTTTTCACTATTCACATCTATCATAGCTTTAGCAGTAGTTAAGAAAGGTTGTCCTACGATCAAAAGGACCTCTGTATTATCTTCCGTATCCAAAACCACAAAATCAATAAGAAACATGAATTTTCCAACCTTAAATAATATATCTACTACAATTCCCTTAAGATACTTAGTTGACCTATCTTCTTATTGAATGATCATCCTAGTTGGTTTAGGTTAACCCAATCTTAGTCTCTTAAATATGTCATATAACATCAAACTAATACTAGATCCTAAACCCACTATCCTTTTTTATTGAAAAACTACCAATATTACAAGGAAAAGTAAAAGTCTTTGAATCTTTTAGTTTTTTTAAAAAAGTAGCTTGTGTTTTAAGATAGAAGGGCACTCCTCACTCAAAGTAACTATTGATAACTCCTCAAGCTTAGGAGATACTTTAAGCACTTAGAATATTTTGAAATTTTTGGAAAAGCTTCAACATAATGAATATTAAGATTTAATTTTTAAAAAACTTTAAAAATTACTATTATCTTCCCTTTTATCTTTAATGATATTGCTTGGGTTTGAAATTTTTAGTGAGTACTTTTTAACCACTTCCTTATTTGACTCCTCCTCTTTCTCTTTCTCCTTCTCGTTGTCCTCATTTTATTGTATAACAACCTTCTTCTTCTTTTTTTATCTGTTTCTCTTCAACTTTCAGCTCCTTTTTACTCCTCAAAGTTATTATATTCACTTTCTCCTTTAGATATAGGTCAATGTTGTTGGGCAAAGTACCTTGCTGTTTTTCAAAGATAAGCTTAGTAAGCTACCTAATCTAATATTCTGAGTTATAGATAAAGGCTTGTTAATGTTGTATAAATGCTATAGTACTTTATAAAACAACCTCAGTGCAATTCTTTATTAGCTCCTTAACACTTGGCTTTTCTTGTTATCGTTGCTGATACTAAAATTTGGGTAGAGGAACTTACCCTTATTGTCCCTGATTATTTCATGAAAAGTTATTATAGTTTATCTATCTTGAATTATGGATGCCATTATAGGGATTATTTTGAAGTTACTTGCCCATAAAATTAACTTTCTTAGTTAGTTTCCTTATATTTTAAGTCGTCTGACATTTACAATTAGATTTTCTACATCATAAATGTTATAACTCATCACTTATGTTGGTTGTATTCTTAAAACATATTATCAAGCTTCTTATTTAAAACTTTCAATTTCTCCATAAGCTGTAGTCTAGCATAATCCCATATAGTACATTGTTCTCCATATCTTACTGCTATATTTGGTAATTATAACATCATGTACTTAAATTTTGAAATTTAGCAAATAAAGATAAGATCAAGAAAGAAAGTCCTTATATAAATAAATGCAAAAAAAGAAAAACTAATTAGATTAATAAAAATAAAGTGTTTATAATATTTTATTCCCTAATGATGATACCAAAATTTTGATATAATGTATGTATATGATCAAACAATGCTAAAGATCAACTAAACGTGCACATATTATTCTTATGTTATAGTCTAGTGAATATGAGTGTCAATCCTATGAGGATTATAACTACTATTACTAACTATCTTTCTATTATATAATTTATCAAAACAAATAATTAAATTGAAAGAAAAGATTAATGAAACTAAAGTTGTTAATCTAAGATAATAAACCAAAGTAATGAGTAAGAATGAAGTAATCAAGTAGGCGCTTCTCATATTTAGGTTCTCCCTAAATGTCAATCTTGCCAATATCCTTGAGCAAGGCCCTTGTTATATTACTGGGAAGCCTCTTCTCCTCCTTGTATGATTCCTAGGTATAACTTTAGAAAGAGACAAGATCAAAAACATCCCTCTTAGAGAAGATCAAAAACATCCTCGTCTGGATTAATTTTCATAACTTACCACTTGAATACTTGACCAAAGAAGGCTTAAGTTATCTGGGTAGTACACTAGTTAAACCACCTTGTATAGAATCTCTAACTACTAAAATGGAGCAGGTTGCTTACATAAGAATTTGTGTTAAAGCTGCTTGTGAACATAAGTTACCTTCCTCCTTGATCATTACGAGGCTGATTGAACATAGTGAACTAGTTGATCATGTCATCCAGCTAATCCATAATAAAAGCATGGAAGCCTACTTGTCAACTATTTAATTCTGGATCCTAAGGTGAGTTGATGGGAATGCAGGAGGATTATTCAACAAATACTAAAAGGTAATGCCTGTTGATCTAACCTTGGCGGAAGGAGATAAGTTTATTGCTAAAGAGAATCACATTGAGTTTTCTACTGAGACCATTCAATAAAATGATAAAGCCAATGGAGATAACATACGACACTCACCTAGTGATGGAAATATCCAGAAACATGAACATAATAGTCTAAAGGAGAAGCCTCAGTTGAATCCCCAGCTAGATGAATATCCTGTGACTACTAAGGATAAAGCTCCAGCAATTGATATCAACACTATTGAAATAAGTTCCATTTCTGAAACCAAATGGGGCAGAACATCAAATGTAAAGGAAAAGAAAAGGGCCAGTCAATATGGATATTCTATTTTGGAATGTAAAAGGACTTAATAGTCCTCTTAATACATAAAGCCTCAAAGGATATCATTATAGAGAAGGAAAAAAAACTATTTTGTTGGTTTACTTGAAACTATAATAAGAGCTATAACTTGAAGGAGAATCATGGTTTTTTTTTTGAAACAAATGGAATTATATATCCAATCACTTACATAAATACAATGAGAGAGTACTAGTCATTTTTTATCACTCACTAATTTAAGTTTATGAAATCTTCAGTTTTGATAAGATGATACATCTACATTGTCTCTCTACTAGATATTCGTTTCTTATTCAGTCATATATGCAGATAATTTAAGTTTCCAAAGGGATTTCCTCTAATCTGGCTTAAGAAGAATTTAATTTTTAATTAAGCTAGAGGAAGCAAAAGGTTTATCCATTAGTAGAAACACAAATAGCAACTTATATAAAAAAAACACTACATAAGTTATTTAAAAAACAACCTTCCTATATCATATAGGAAAGCTTACGATGAAGCATTTTAGTTCATGTCTCCTAGTAATTACATCACGAAGAACTCGACCATCAGCTACTGACCCTTCCCAACTAGAAAGAACGTAAACGAATTCATGTTAGGTATGCACACACCTAACATATTTGTTGCAATGTTGCCCTTACAAGTTCAAAATCTAGGCTTATCTTTAATTGGCACATTAACTCTGATATATGTCCCATTTAGAGCGCCTAAGCAATTCTACAATTCAAATGAAATAAATAATAATGAGGTATCTTAATCACATGCACTATATTTTCTTATAAAAGTAATAGAGTAATTATCTACCTTAAATCACATCCAACGACGGTCCAAGAGTTTGTTGGTATGGGCTCAGGTTTTCTAAATAAAAGATCTTGTAAATGCATCATTGCATTTAAAACATTATGAAAACAACGACTAATTGTCTTACATGACCTTCTAAAATTTTTCCTAATAACTCGATTTTTAATATGATGAGAAATAATATATAGGAAAATTGCTACTTGTTCATCAATAAGCATGTTTTTCGTTGACTTTAATCCTCCTCTGCTTTCACACATTTCATATAGTTTAAAAAATGCTTGCCTATACATCATAACTATTGAAATATATGACTCATCATTGTCGTGCACAATTCGCCTCACATAATCTCGATTTGCATAAAAATTTAGAAAATAACTTCTAACCTTTGGCTTATAATTATATAAAGTAGCCTCTGATGCCAACAAACTTAATAGCCAATTAGCAAGATTACACAATTGCAACAAACTCAATCAAGCCATGATTGCAAGAAAAAAATTAATGTATTTACATAAATTTGTTCAAACAATGTAAGATGTAAGAGAATAAATATGAAATAATTCAAAACAGTAAGAATGTACAATGTAAGAGAACAATCACTGAAATAATTCTAATTTCAAAAAATCTGTTGGAATGGTCCTATAAAAAGCTTGTATCATGACAGTAACTGAGACCAAGACTTGTAACAATCCAAAATTACAGATAAAATGTCTCATACATTCTTTTGGTTAAAGGAGCATAGCCAGATAGCCTTCAGCTTTAGCTAATTCTCCATAATAACAAAATTTTATTTCTAAAGTTGGTCCTTAGAAAAGTGGATCATAATTGTTAGTGGATACTATCCCATTTTTCCATATTCGTTAGAAAAGGAAAAGAAGTCGGGCCTTTGATTTTAGAGGCTTACGCTTCTTCCCTGTCAATCGCGTATTTGCAAAATACATTAAATAAGTTATTGACCTTAATATAATTCTCCAAATTATCAAAGATCAAATTAAGTAAAAATAGTATGGTAAAATAAAATTAGTCCGCAACTCTATTCAATTGGGAAGATTCATGGTTGAAATCTCTCATGCACAAACTATGTCAAGGATAAACAAATTCTATAGTTCATTGATTTTAAGAAAAGTAGCAAGTTAAAATCACATTAGTCAGTTAAAAGGTTTTCCCAGTTTTAATACAAAAAATGTTGAAGAAACTTAAAACTACAAGAATGGGCATACCTTGTGGCTGATTAGAGGGCTTTAAAGTTGGAAACACATTTTAAATCAGCTGCAAAAGCATTGAGAGGAGAATAAGCAACCACTGGATGCTGTGACAGAAGTCAAGGTACACTCTATCAATAAGCTCATCCTATTTCCACTACCAAGATTGTTGTTTTACAAGGAAAGTATTATGCATTTTTCCTGCTCTTTAAAGGGAGCAATCATCAACTCTTTAGTAATTTTATCTCATTAGTCATGCCTAAATAAATTAAATACATTTTAAACAAAATTTGCATCAATGTCTAGTGATTAGGTTGTTTGAAGTGTATAAGTTTTAATTAATTAACCTCGATAATCTGCAAGAGTACGATTTGTTCATATAGTACCTAAGATGTCGATCCCACGAAGAGGGATAATCTAATCCTAAAATCTAAGGCCAGAACAATTCGCAAAGTTCAAAATATAACAAAACTGAAATGAGAATTCAGTTCAATCAGAGCAAATCAATTCAAATATCAATCATGAAAATATTAATAATATAGACAACACACACTCAAGAATTAACCTAAAGAAATTACCAATTGAGAGAAAGAAAATTTTACCTATCTTTAATGCTAACATAATTGATTATGAATTACTAGATTATTAGTTCTAGACGGTTTTAAAGTTGATTACAAGTTATGAAGCCGCTTTATAGAGAAAACGGTGGAAGCAAGTTGCTAACTATTGATCCAGGATGAAGTTAAGCATAAAGGTTACATCGAGCTACCGACGTTAGAAAAGTGTTGCATATGAGACAACTCATGAGTTAGCTTTAATTTTATTTCAATTTTTATATTATTTTGATTTTTCCTTTCATGTTAGTATAGGATTTTATTTTTTGTTATGTTAGTTATTTTATTTCTTTTTATCCTTTTCTTTCATATTTTAGAAGGATATTAGTCTCGTATTAGATGAATCCAAACAAAAAATTGTCATAATCAGGAAAGTACCAAACAACCCTCTCACTTGCATATCTGCTTATGTTATGTACATTAAGGACAATGTACAACTTTAAGTGTGGGGATGGGTTTAATGAACATTTAACTGATTTCTTCTAATGTATTATAATCTTGATTATAAATTTTATTAACTGATATCTTGAACTGGTTGAATCTATCCATATGTACTATGTTCTTGTTGAATATTGATTTGAATTGGTATGCAAAAGGATGATAGAATAAACTTAGTGTTCTAAGTCATATCTTTCGTAATTATTGAAATATTCTAGTTGAATGAAATTGCATATTATTTTTATGCACATATAATCTTTTCTATAAGTTTTTGAGCTTGAAGACCAAATTTTTGAATTTTTAAAGCCAATTTTATTCTTTTATGTGTGTGATATTATGTAAAGTAGGATAATTCTTAAACTTGCTTTTATTATACATATGGAGACCGTATTTGCTAAATTGGAAGCATTAACATGATAAAGGCACTTATATTCAACAACTTGCTTTAGCCTATTTCTTTAAAATCACTATACCCTAAACTTTTCCTTTAGGAATAATCAAGTTAAGCCTTAGTCTTTTTCATTGAATAAACCTAAATTATAGATTGTTATACTATTTTTCTTTGAATAACTATTTATCATTTTGAATTTTGAAGGTTATTTACATTATTTGTTTGTTAAGATTTGACATTTGTGAAAAGTCCAATATTTCTTGAATTATAGTACTAAATGTTTATTTTGGAAAAAAAGAAAAGCATGAAGAAAGAGAAAGAAAAAGGAAAAAATAAGAATAAATTTATGGTACCAATAGAGTTGTGATAAAAGGACATATGTGTTTTTGTAATCAAGTCTTGTAATGTTTCATTGAGTAAATTTCCTTACTTAAACCCCTTATAATAACTTATACAAAGTCCTTTTGATTTTTGTTTCTAGTTTGTACATAAATGGTGGAGATGTGATTTTATTGCAATCATATGGTAAGAATTCTACTATGCATTGACTGAGAGTTTTGATACTTTTCACCCTAAACACTTGAGTGCATTGAGCGAAATCTCGGTGAGGGTGTAAAGATATGTGCCTTTGATTTCAATGTGATTACTATTAATATTGCTTAGGAAGTTAATTTTAGGATAACTTGATTCTCCTTGAATATGAATTTAATTTGATAGGATACGATGACATATAGTATGAATGGACCGATTGAGATTGATGTTAGATTGATGTTGTGAAATTTATAATTTTGATTACGATTTGCTTGAGAACAAGCAAAAGCTTAAATGTGGGGATGTTTGATAGATAGATATTTGACTATATTTTAACACTCATTTTTGATGTATTTTGTTTAATATTTTATACTTTTATCATATATTTGCTACTTAATTACTTCAAGTGCTTTCACAAATTATAATTGCCTTCATAAATTTAAAGGAGAAGAATTTAGACAAAAACACGACATAAAGTAAGGATTTGACACATAGAAGCTATGGACAATTTTTAACATAGATGGAGAGTCCGAACCTAAACTTCATCTTCAAAGAATAATTAAAGGACATCTCAAGATTTTCAGGAAGCCCAAAATTTATAGTTGTTTGAATTCGTTTGGACTAGTAACCATTTCTTTAAAGTAAAAATTATTTCTGCAGAATTGGTAGCCTAACCATTGGAGCTTTGCATCCACAAATCTGAGGCTTATGAGATCCAAATTAAATGAGGCAATTCAAAAGCTACAATTCAAGACAACATCCTAGGACATAATTCCTATGTACAAATCAAGGCTCAAAAGTGTTGTTTTGAGGGGTTAAACAAGGGTAAGAGTGAAATACGAAGTCTGGCTTAACCTAGTCTGACCTCTCTTTGGTTTTGGCTCATAACTTTCCCTAACAAGATTTTTTTAAAAACAAAATTGGATCCTTGGGAAGATAAGAAATGAAGCTACAATTTATGTGAAGACATTGTGACCTAAATATGAAGATTTCAATGTCAAAAATGTAATGATGTGCATTTGCCCATGCGCTTCTACACGGTTGTGCACTTTCGCTATTTTCAGACAATTTTGGTTACGTACAATCTGATGCACGATCAAGCAAGAGGTTGTGCATCTCCCTAGAACCCTAAATTTCATGATAAAAAGACATTATCAGGAGGAGAAGGAAGGAGGACACTTTGGGAGGTTATTTCCAGAAATAGAGTCATTTTTATGTGCAATTTTGGTCTGTAGAAGCAGGAAACATGAAGAAATCATCGAAAGATTCATTGAAATTCAAGATCAAGGCTCTACATTGCAAGAACATTCAATAGAAGACAATCAGGGACATTTAGAATTATATTTTCGTTTCATTTTTCTTTCAAGCATGTGATATAAGACAATCAAGGAGATTTAGAATTATGTTTTCGTTTCGTTTTTCTGTCATTGTATGTTTGATTTCGTATGTGATCATATGTACTGTTAATACTTTGATATGATTTGATTCCTTTTGTTAATGCAATTGGTTTGATTGATTATTATGACTTGATTATGTATTTTATTGATAATTTGATTTTATTTGTCGAGATTGAGAAATCCTATGTTGAATATATCTATTGTAATTAGAAGGAGTTGATTACAACCCTAGAGATACGATAACATAAATCCTCTGGATTAGAAACCTAATAAAGGGACTCATGTATTGGTAATGCAATCCTATAAGATTTAACATGAGTAATTCGATTAAAGAACTTAAGATTAGTTATTAGTAGACACAAGGTCAGATACTAGTATACCATAGCAATCTCCACGATCCAATACATTAACAAAACAATTACATGATAAAAGATTAACATGTTGAAGGTTTAAGAGGATTCGAACCTAGATGCTAATTTCTAATAACGATAGCTTTCTAATTGAACTCCACTATCATTGTGTTTGTTATTGTTTCCTATTTTATTTTATTTGTTTTAGTTTAAATTTCTTTTCATTAAAAATCTAAAATCAATCATTAGGTTAGATAATAGGATAAGGGTAAATACTAATACTCATAGTCTTCGTAGGATTAACCCATACTTTTCGATACTAGCTACAGCTACGCCATATACTTACAGTTATTACAATTTAGACTATCAAGAAATTGGTCAATTAGAAACCCAACAAAAATTTTTTCTTCTTTTTCTTCTCCATTTTTATTCCAACTGGTAAGTGTATAAAAAATACACCATCTTTCTTTTGCATTTGAAGCTTTTCTCATATATTACCTTATTTTGTTTGTTTTGTAGTAAATTAGTAAAAAAATTGTGGAGATTAATGACCCAAAAATCCCTTAGAACTTTAAATAGGTAAAACTTTTTCATCCACAATTATATGTCTTTTATTTGTGATTTTTAATCATCCTAAACTAGTTTATAGTTGGAAAGTATGTTCTCATTGTTAACGACAAAAATTTTGAAGTGATGGGAAAAATAAACATGGAGAAAAGTTGGTTGAAAAGGGAGAAAAAGAAGAGGTAGGAGAAGAGGAGAGGATGAAGAAGAAGACCAACCAAGAAAATTTAAGATATAATGAGGCACAAAATAAGAAATGTAAAAAATTAAGGGTAAATTTGAAATTTCATTCCTAGAAGAGTATTTTGTAATAATAAAAATTAAGGGTAAAATAGGACTTTTATTAGTTAAGGATATTTTAGTAATTATGGTGGTTAGATAAAGTTAAGATATTTTAATAATTAAGGATAAAGTGGAAAAGGGAATAATTATGGATTATTAAATGTAAAAGGGTTGAAAATTTTTCTTAAATAAGTCTAATAAAATTTTATAATGCCTAGGTCCGAAAGACAGATTAAGGAGTAGATTAGGCTTATAAATTAGTTGAATATGAAAATCAGGAAAGATAACCATAAATTGTACTCTTAAAATAATTTTGTTATTAATAAATTATTTTATAGTGAATCATGTTTTGAATTATTCATTATAGATTTCTAAAATATATAAATTTTGTTTATTTATTATATAAAATACAAAGTACAATAATATTTAGCATTTATATTTTGTTACATATTATGAGATGTATCACTTGATAATTCAACAAAAATGTTAATAATCAAAATTTTCAGTTGTGCATCAGTATAATAATTGAGAATATTATGGTAAATAATTCATATTCATAAAATTAAATAGAGATTGAGACATAATAGGTTGAGAATAAATTGTGTAAATTGTGAATATGTAGCTTGCCTAAGATAAGGTATATTTAATAGTCATAGTTTGGTTTAAATATAAGTGAGCAATGGCTAGGTACCTATCTGTGGAGCAAGTACCATGACATATGGAGTCCCAAGGATGTCTTGGGTTAATGATTAGGTATCGAAGTGATACCGCAATATATGAGTCTTATGGATATCCTATGTCGATAGTTAAGTACTGAAGTTGTACTAGAGTACCTGATTAGATTGAGGAATTAATGTACCTTGTGCTGATATTTTTACATCTAATTATGTTTCTACTTAGTGACTGATTATGATGAATAGAGATAAGCTAATAGACCATTTAATGTAAGTCTACTAAGTTAAGAAGGGCTTAGACAATTCAGTTAATAATTAAGTAAAACATGAATCATAATATTAATCATTGCTAATGATAAAATTTTGAATGTTTATTTAGTGTTTAAATGCTGAGTATTGTTGTGTATTTCAGTATTATATGTATGTTTTAATCATTCGACCAATTTCTATTTATATTAAGTTATTTGATTTAATGGTCTGTTAATTACATTTACTGAATAAACAACTTAACCCTAGCTGCTATATTTTTTTTATAAGAGATAAAGAAATTGTTGATACTCCAATATAGGTAATTGCTGGAGTCAAATTTAGGTGAGGCTAACAAATTAAATTGAATAAAGTTATTTTATTTAACATTTTTTTAATGTGACAATTCGAATAGTTGTGCTATTACATATAGTTTTTGTAATGGTGGAACGTCACTTTTAGAAATAATGAGAATTTTGGTAATTAATGATATAATTGGGAAACAATTTGGATAAATTATGGATTAATAATTATTGGAAGGTCGTATTTATAATGTTTGATGTCAACTTAAACAACTACCAATAAACTATGTAAAATTAAAAAGAACATAAAAGTTGAATAAGGCTTTGGTTGGTAAGACCCTAAAATTGTAAATTGTGTAACAGAGAGAGCATCGTTACTGTTTCCGATTCCTAGTTTATATTATCCAGCAGTGACAAAGAAATGAAAAATTAATTAATGATGCTTATCATTTTAAAATTTGAGGAGAAGGACATGGAACATTCGGCTATCTATGCTAAAAGCCAAATACACGATTGTTAATTAGATAACATTGTATAGGTACGTCGTAATTGAGGAATGTACAAACAAAACGACCAATACAAGCTGATGAGAGAAAGAAAGAGACAACAGAACGGAACCACAGGCAAAGCAGCATCTCAGCACCAACCCGCACTTGCATGCAAGAACACCACAGAAACCTCCAATTTCAGTCCAACCCGCCAAGCTACCACGCGCCTGTACTTCCAACAGTAACTCTTCGCTCCCATTTTGGCTTGTTTTGGCTGTGGCGGTCAGAGGAAACCATGTACTACACTCAATATCGATACACCCACTGTTGTCAAGTCATTAATGCTCAACGTTTCTCCACTGCTCTTAAACATCAATAACCATATCAATTTTCAATCTTAGAATATGTACCAAGTTCATGGACTTATGCCTAGTTGTTTCGAAGGCTTTAGTGTTTAATCTTCCTAGATCAACTGGAACAACAAAATATGACGGCAACATAGATCATGGTTTCAACAGCATTTGGAAGAAAAGTTTGAAATGAAACTTGATCAGCACCCTCATGGATGATAACTAGGTGGCGGCTTTAGCATAAACCCATTAACCTGACATGATTTAATGCTTGTAAGTTGTATATATAACAATCCGCTTTCTATATATCTCCGAGTCTTCATGAATCGAATGCCGCTAAATCTGATGATAAGGACCAGAAAAGACAGTACTGGAAATTGTTAATATCTTTCATAAGTACTCTTCCATCTTACAGGCAAAAAAACTGAGATAGACAAAGTAACCTTCCATGCACATACAACTCCGATACCCAAGAAAAAAAAAGAGAAAAGAAAATGTAAATTTAGAGATGAAGAGAGGTATCAACATCAGAGTTCTCAAAGCTCCTTGATGACGATGATGTGCTTGCAGATGATGAGTTTTTCCAAGAATCTGCTGGGGATTTCGTCGCTTGAGCATCCACATGCCTGCCATGCGAGTTTAACCCAAGGGACAGCAGTGACTCATCCACTGCTTGGGCTGGTCTATTTGGATCGACCATCCCTGGTTGGAAAGTCAACTTTCTAGGGTCTTCTGCGAATAACTTGAGCAGCTCTTTCTCCTTTCTCTTTTCTCTCACTCTCTGCAATTCTCTAAACCTTTCTTGCAGAAGAGCTATGGAAGAGTTGATCGTAGAGTCATTATTTTGGTTACCCATTGAAAGGTTTGATAGGAGGAGTTGTGAAAGGAAAAAAAAAGAAAAGAAAGAAAGAGTTTGATGTGTGCGTCTGGGTATAGTCATGTTGGGTGTATATATAGTAAGGAGTATAATTTGGTCATGAAGCATTGATTTTATTCCAGTTTTAGTGGTATAATTGTTTGGAATCTTGAGGATGTAAACATACATCAGAGTTGGCTTAAGCCAAGCAAAGTGCAACAGAACAAGTACAGGGATGAGTTGGGTTGGAAGATGTTAAGGTAAAACGACATTTTTAACATAGGAAAAGTGTGGAGGAGTGAAGCCAAAATGAGATTGGATAGAAGCATTTGGAAGAGAATAAATGGTTAGGTAATGCTCTGCCTGTTTGTCGTTTATAACTCCCGAGAAGATTTTCTTTGGAGGGACACTAGCAATTCTTATACTTGTTTTTTCAACTCTCTCCGCCTACGCTATTGCCTGTCAACATGTACAGTTTAGTCTCTTTGCCTCTAGTGAGTGAGCGTGCACTAAATGACAGTAATCAGAAGGAATAATTTTCAAAGTGTTACTTACAAGCAAGCAGAAGGAAGGAGAGCAAGGAGAAGGTGGTGATTAGATTTTTACCAAGCCAAACAAGTCCCGACAGGTTCTGACCTTTCAGCTCATGTGGGGGACGCAAGGGGTTTGCGCTTCAGGACGAGAAAGGAATTTGATTAGATAAAAATCTTACCAAGTCCAAGGCCATAAATTACGTCCCCATGGAGCCTTTCTGACCTTATTATTGCAACACAACCCTCTGGTGGTGTCACTTTAAGATTCTCAACTTCGCAAACATTGTAACTGAAGAAATTAAATATGCTCAGTCCAAAAACTCATTTTGTCGTTTAATCTCAAAAGTAAAACATCTCTTCATCAGCAGACTGAAATGTTGAATTGCATTATTGAAAAGAATGGAATATTTGTCCCCACAATAATAATATTGTTATGTCTTCTTCCATCCTCCCCCACAATAATATTAATACTACATTGAAGAAAAAAAATTACCAAGAAGAAGTGGCACATAGCTCATTCCCTCCCTTTCTTAGTTTATAATATGATGATTCTTAAGAATTTGAAACCATTAGCCTCAACTTGAGTTTTGGATAGCAAAGTGATATAAGAACTTGGGGTATTCCATCGTGTCATTGGTTCAAATGTCGCATGGGCACACTAGTGGTGGTGAACGATTTTTAAGAATTGAGACCATTAGCCTCAACTTGAGTTTTGGTGTTAATAGTGTTTTTACTCTTTATCTCTTCAGATATAATTTATATAGTCCTTTACGCTTAATTTTGGGATGGTAAGAGATTTGAGTCAAATGCATAAGAAATTCCAGCCAAAATACGTAAATTAAAGCACAGCAGTGGTGGTCACTGGTCACATATGTTCTTTAGTCCACAACACATCAGCAAAAATGACTAGGACCGACGAGTGAAAGTCTCTTCACTTTCCAGGGACAAAGTTGGTGGCGTAAGCCCAAGCATTGTTGGCCACTGGGTCAGCTATATGATCAAAGAGGTTCTCAATAGGACCCTTTCCCGTGACAATTGCCTGAACGAAGAATCCGAACATTGAGAACATGGCCAATCGACCATTCTTAATTTCCTTCACCTTCAACTCGGCAAATGCCTCAGGATCATCAGCCAATCCTAGAGGGTCAAAAGCACCACCAGGGTAAATTGGGTCGAGTCCTTCACCGAGCGGTCCTCCACCAACTCTGTAGCCTTCGACGAAACCCATGAGCACAACTTGACATGCCCAAATAGCAAGAATGCTCTGAGCGTGGATCAGGTTGGGATTGCCAAGGTAGTCAAGACCACCTTCTGAGAAGATTTGTGCACCAGCCTTGAACCAAACTGCCTCACCAAACTTCACACCGTTCCTTGAGAGGATTTCAGGGAAGACACAACCAAGAGCCCCCAGCATTGCCCATCTGCAGTGAATGACCTCAAGCTCACGGTTCTTGGCGAATGTCTCAGGGTCTGCTGATAAACCAGCAGTGTCCCATCCATAGTCACCTGGGAATTCACCAGTCAGGTACGATGGGGTTTGTTCAGAGAAAGGCCCCAAGTACTTCGGACGATCTGGGCCATACCTGTTTGACAAGTTATACTGATCATTGCAGAGTGAAAACATACGTCTTCTGGAATTTATTCAGAGAGGTATCAAATGCCTAAAGTTTCCACCAGAAATTCTACTTGTTCTCTCTTTTTCCCTAGCTACCAATTTTAGAGGAGTAACTTCTCAGTCAGGTATCTACTATCCAGAGACGTAAACTTCTGCTTGTTGGTTACGATTGAAGATCTATCCAAAGCTGACTTTAATCCACTGTTTATGTTATTTATAACCAGAAACATGAATTTCTTATGCTATTTATAACCAGAAAAATGTGTATGGATAAGTACACAAAAAGTCCAATCATTTAAAACTCTCAACACGGTCATTCGACCTCATCGAAATCATGTCACTACGCATATGCAGCTAAAGATGAACATAACTGTTCAATATGAAGAGCAAAGTAGTAACCAGATCTCAGAAAGGTGTGATCTTCACAAGATTCAAGTAAACTTACCAAATGCTTTCAGGTGCACTTTTCACGGTCCTTCGCATGGCGACACGGCCACCTCCGAAGGAACCAACCTTGCGGAAAAGCTCATTTGCCTGCTTCAAAGCTGTCTGGCCAGAAAAAGCAGATTGTTGGATAGCAGAAGTTGCCATGTCCAGCTAACTGAGACGGGTACAAGTACAACTATAGTTTCAGTTCAAACTATGCTTCTGTGACTGTAATGAAAGGGCATGGGAAATGAGAGTTATATTCGACATAAGAAGATGTTGCGGATCAGGAAATCTACACATCAGCAACATCCCATTGGTTAATGGGTTGAGGAGTGGATTTCGTTATAGATATTTTGCGCGGGGGTAGAGGCTCTACGTACGCCATGTAAGCTTCAAAGATCTTGTTGGTGGGATGTTTTCCTTGGGGGAATACAAGCCACGTATATTCTTTTGGATTGTTAGCCAAGCCACTGCGACAGAAATCTGCTGAAAATCTTACAGCCTCTCGTAATTAGAAATTGGATTGTTTTTTAGTAAATCAAAAGGATATGACATGGATGTCTAGAGGGATACGAAGATAATGTTGCTCCTGTGCTTTCAAATGACAATTTATAGCTATCGCGAGTGAAAAGGTGAAACCTTTAACAATTGTAGCAGTCGATTATGTTGTCTTAAAATAAAGCAAGTCCGGATTGGTACGAACTTTTACTCCCTTAATCAAGTTCTTAAGTTCGAGTTTTACGAATAGAGTCGATTTAAAACTAATAAAAAAAATGTACTGTTCAAAAGAGTTTATTTGACTCGAATCTGAATTAATCAGTTGCTTATATAGTGTCAAATATTAGGCAGTTTAATAAAAAAAAAGTCAAGATTAAAGAACGTTTCGATTTTTTGGAGTTAATTGTCCTCTAATGTATGTATATTTTCAAAATCAATTTACCAACACTCCACCTATTTGAACTAACCTGTAAAAGTTAGAATAATTACAAGTAAAGATTTCTTATTCATATTGTCATAACCTAAGTCAATTTTACTAAATCTGTAACAAAATCATCATCTAATAATAATATTTCGCTATTAAATTAACATTAATTTAATCTGCTAGATCATAAACTTGAAAATGAAATTCTAAAAAATTAGTATGTCAGACCAAATATCTAATATTTCAACTGGTTTGTATCATCACGTAATTATACTTCAGGAATCTCAAAGATGTATAGAAAAAGGGTCACATTTTATTTCATATCTCTTAAATTCAGTTTTAAGAGATTGCATTCAAAACTTAATTTCTCAAATTGCTCCTCAACGTACACCTCACTTAAAAAAGAAAAAAATAAAGTCAAATAATGCATATCAATTAGGTAAAATCACAATAAAATAAATAAAATTATACTCTTATTATGTACCCAACAAACATCTATGATTGTGCCTTTGCAAAATAACTTCACCAATTGTTCTAGAATATATATTATTATTTTCTTACATCTGTTTGGAGTACATAATGAATATGGATTTTGTCACATATTTGCTTAGGACACTATATATAAACATTTATCCTATTTTAGCATCACGTATTGGTCCTGACCCGCTGAATGATATTAGTTTTATTATAGCATCAAATATGGTTCCACCATACAACACACAAGATAAATAACCATGCCTGGGGTATTTATAATTGTCAAAAGTCACAAATAATATTCGAATCATCAAAAAGTTATACCATAACATCCAAAAAGTTACTCTAAGCAAGCAATTCAAAATTTTAATTAAAATTCATGCAAATTACATAAAAACACGCTTTAATGCCCTTATAACTTGACAAACGATCAAAACCTAATCTTTGTCATTACCTTAAATCGGAAATTTTCACACAATCGAAAATTATAAAATGTAAACGATTTATCAACACTTAATAATGTATTTGAAATACATAAATAAAAAATTATTAATCATAAAAACTCTAATCCACATATATTATCACATTTAGTATAAAGCTACTTCAAACCTTCTTCACAAAGTCACAATAATTATCCTTTTTAGTTCTCATTGCTCGGTTTGTTTTTGTGTTTGTTTTGTTGTTTGTGTTTATTTGTTTGTTGTTATTTGATTTTACTTTTACCTTAGTCGGGGGTCTATAAAGAAACAGTCTCTGTATCTCTATCGAAGATTCGGGTATGACTGCGTATATCTTACCCTCCCCATACCCTGCTTTAGCGGGAATTGTGGTTATGTTTAGTTTGATTTGGTTTGGTTTGGTTTAGTTCTCATTGCTCTCTGATTGTTTTCTCTATGTCTCATCAATAAATCACTTACAAATTGTCAACTTTTATAGACATTTTTCACTTTTGAAAATAGAAAACTCAAAGTGTTTGATTCGGATAACACTTTGTTTGTCTAGTCAGAGATTTGTTTACAAAAGTTCATGTCATGATCAATAAGAGCCTAGCTTGCTAATATCATCTTTAAACATCTTCTTGAAGTTGTAAAAAATTTCTTGACTTTTTATAACTTCTTGAATTACTTTAATACGATATGCTTATCGAAATTGATGATCAAAGTATCGAACAATGTTTGATGGTGACAACAAAACGAATCCACAAGTTTCTTTTACCAGTTTCAATGTAGTCCTATCAAATAATACTTAAAATATTGACTAATATTCATTTTTAACTATATATTAGATTAAAAAGCCTCTCTTTATCATAATTGACCTATTATAATCCTATCAAGAACTAAATATCAAATATATATAGTTTCATATAATCCTATCAATAACTAAATATCAAACGCACGTCAAGAACTCATCAAATGAGTATGATATGAAAGATCATTTGATTACCAAATGAGAGTAAAAAACTAAATGGTAGATCAACATATCGTTCTTTTTTAAGGATTTTCTTTAAAGTTGGCCTCATAGTTTTATATAAGCCAATATTAACCAACATTAATTTCTTGAACAACCTCTTTCTCTATAGTGATCAAACTACAGATATTTCCTTGATAGCCACAATAAGTTTTCTTTTATTATCATCTTTTGAAAAAGAAGAAGAAGAACAACTACTTTCTCTCTAATTAGCCAATTTTGACTTTTTATTTTAACCTCAGTAATTGTTGAAAACGAAAATAGCTTCCTTGGCTATCCATTATAACTTTTTATTTATCTTTAAAATTCATCAAAGAAAAGAGCTAAATATGAAATCTCACTTTTTTTCTTGCTTTTTCTCACTTTTCCTCCACTTAAATCCATTTGATATGTGATCAATCTAGACTTCTTACAACTTGTCTCTCCTTACTAAAAGCTATTAATTTTATATGCCAACCAATTCTAAAATATTACTAATTACTCCCCGAGAATTCCTTTAGATATCCATGATATAATTGATCAAGGTGAGCTTGAGGTAATATAATTGAGCTAACCTTGTGAAAGGACTTACCTAGTATAGAAAGGAATAACCTTTTCTAAGATATCACCACTTAAGACTAGTTACAAAGGTGATCATTCTAGAGATATACAAACATTTCTCCTCGTGTACAGGACCATTTATTTTTAGAGTCCAACTAATTTTAAAATACCACCAATCAATTCGTAATAGCATACTTTTGGATGTAGAATAATGATGTAACTAGTTTAGCTGAGTAAGGAAACTATGCTTTGAAAGTGAGACATTAGCTTTAGTGAAGAGAGACAACACATCTTATACAAAGGAGCACACCCTATTTTAAAACTTCTCTCTTACACTTGTAAAACTTCTCCCTTACACTTGCTTATTCAGAGATCAATTTAGGCATTTTCTAACACTTATAACCCCCATAAGAACTCAAAAATTTTAAACTCAAGCTAATTCTTAAATACCACCAATTGCTCCCCATTAACACATTATTAGATGTTTAAAAGTTATGCAAATGGTTAAGTGAGTGAGACAACTTCTCTATTCTAATAAAGCAACTTCTTTAGTCAAGTGAGACAACTCACCTAGAATAAAAAGTACATCCTCTTCCACAACTTCTTAACTTACTAGCCACTTGTTAGATAATCATTATAGGCATCTTCTAACATTTATCTTCCCATCAAGACCTACTAATTTGGAAGCCATAAATTTTAAAATACCATTGATAATTGCCCAATAACACATCATTGTATGCATAATAGTGATGCAATTGGTGAGAAAAATAAGCTAGTTAAGCAAGCTAGATTTATATCCATAAAAATGCATATATTTTTCTTTGTATTTTTTCATGTTTTTTGTCGAAACTAATTTAATTTAATTGATTTATTCTTTATTTAAGTAATTATAGAAGAATTTTTTTTTAGAAATGACAAAGTCAAAAATGAAAGAGACTGTGAGGAAAAACATAAAAATATCACTTTTTGAATCAATACAACCTGTCACTCAGCCATATACCATCTTATGTCACTCTTGGATAAGAAATAGATAGATACACAGTCTAATACGTGAGTTAACAAGAGTATGGTGAAAGGAAGAGAATAAGAGCTACATAACCATGTCTCAGTTTGTTTCTATTTTTAGCATTTGGATAAAAAAATTACATGGCCTAGGATGTAAACAAGTATGACTTCATATCCCTTTTTAAAATTTAGAAAGAAAGTTATATGAATTAGGATACGATCATTTTCTAAATTATGTCTATAGTGGATAGACTTTATAAATGGTGTTAAAAAAAATAGGATCTAATGATCTTTTTCACTTTTCTTTCATTATGAAATTATTTTTAATTAGGTTTAACGATTGCCTATATAAGGAGAGTCCATAAAAAAATGTCTCAGGTCATTTTCAATAGAAAGATAAATTTGAATTTATTTTAGAAAAGCAATATTAGCATGAGGTTATTTACTATTAATTTTTCCTCCTTTTAACTATTATTTTTGTATTTGTAAGGATGATTTATGTCTAATACTTTTATACCAATATTAGATGAAACATTCATAGATTTTTATTTTATTATTTTGATTCAATTTCAATAAAGGGTTCTATACTTAAGAATTATATCTCGATCTTAATGGTGAGCTTAGTTCTGATATGATTTACATATAAATATAGTTGACAAAACTCATTTGTAAATTATCTTTGACACATATATTAAGAATTGAAGGGAGAAAGTAGACTTATATGATCCTTTTGGTAATAAAATAACATTTTATGAAATTTCAGAGAACCTAATATAGTCTAAGAGAAGTTAATCATATAGAGATATTATTTAACCTATTTAAGAATATGTAATCGACATGGACAGGTAGTTAATCATTACCCTAAGACACCTCACCAATCCAAACAATAGAATTCTTATAATTGAATAAGTATATAAGACAAAGTTAGATGGAAATCTAGTTTATATATTTCCTTATATTAATATTAGAGGGAAATCCAGTTTATATATTTCCTTATATTAATATTCTATTTAATTATTGTATAGTGTTCTTGTGGTAACTAATGAGTATTAATTTAGTTTGAAATTAATTAATCAATCACCTTCATTATTGGTTAGGTAATAGTATAGGGATTAAATCACTAATTGTTAGCTGCTTGCAGAATCAAACTCTATTACCTCTTTACTAATATAAAATAATAAGTATACTAATCTAAGTTAAGTATTAGACTAGTAGGGAATAATTTTAACTTATCATAGATCACCTGGAATATAGAGGCATAACCTTTTCCAAGACTTCCAAACTTAAGAACTTAGTTGCCAGGTGATAATTATAGGCCTCTTCCAACACTTCTCTCCCTATTAGGACTCATTAATTTTGATTTCTAATTGATTTCTATATCCTGTTAATTATTCCTTAAGAATACAACCTTATATACATAAGAGTGATGCAAATAGTCTGTGTATATAAGGTAATTATGTCTTAGATGTGATGAAATTGCCTCAATCCTATAAGGTAACTCAGCTTGAACATAAAAACATAGTTTCTTCCAAAATTTCCCCATTTACACCTAGTTACAAAAATGTGATAGTTTTAAGCTTATAAAGTACTTATCTTTCCTCCAAAACTCACAAGTTTTAAGCTTCCCTAATTCTAAAATACTACCAATCACTTCCTAATAACACACACCCTTATTTGTATAAAAAAGTATGATTGATTCAGGTGGGTGAAGTAATTATGCATTAAAAGTGAAGTGATTTCTTTATAAAGTGAGACAACTAACTTGCAATACAAAAGCATAACCTAATCCAAAATTTCTCCTAGTTATGCACACTTGCTAAATGATTATTTTAGGTCTCTTTTAATACTTCTATCCCTCTTAATAGTCATTAACTTTGGTCCCATTTAATTATCAAATAACACCGATTACTCCCTTTATACATGCTATTTGATGTATAAGAGTTATGCAGACAGTTTAGGTGGATAAGTTAATTATAGCTTCAAGTTGAAGAAAATACTTTAATATTGAGAGACAACCTACTTGTAACATGAAGCATAACCTTTTACAAAACTTTTGAATTTGTTATCCAATTACTTCATGATCATTTTAGACTTCTTCTTAACTTCTTTTCATACTAAAACCTATTAATTCTTTACCTAAACTATTTTTTAATATCACCTATCATTTTTAAAAGCATATTTTAGATGTTTACAAGTGATGCAGCTAGTTTAAGTGAGTGGGACAATTGTGTCTTATAGGTTAGGCAATTTATCCAATCTAGTGAAGCAACTCACCTAGAAGATAGAAGAAAAATCTCTTCAAAAATTTTCAAACTTACTAACCTCTTGTTAGATGATCATTTTAGGCCTCTTTCAACACTTCTCTCTCCATTAAAATCTACTAATTTTAGATTCTAACTAATTTCCAAATATCATAATTCATTTTCTATTAACATACGTTTAAAATGAGACAAATATGTTTTGAAGATGAAACAATTACCTCTGTCTCACAAAACAACTTTTTTAAGACACAAACATAACCTCTTCCAAAAATCTTCCACTTAATACACTCAATTATCTATATATATATATATATATATATATATATATATATATATAGACACACACACACACA